>OX632364.1:17944281-18080237 GCA_951751655.1 Ophion costatus
GAGAGAGAGAGAGAGAGAGACGAAGGTAAAAGTCCTGGGGTATGATCAATCGAGAAGTTTTGACTCGTTGGAAATCAGTGGAAAGCTAATAAAAGTTGGCTGCTGTACTCTCCGCCTCAAAAGGGATGGTCCAGCCTCGGTTTCCGCGTAACGAGGGTCGACCAACTACTGGCATATAGTTAATGATAGTTAATGATGGACTCTGACGATTATTATTTTATGTTTGGAGACAAAGGAGAAATATGCCATTACCCCTTCGTCGACACACTTCTATTTGACCACGATTTTGACTCACTGGGTCAATTAGACCTGGATAGTACTTCATCCACCTGCCATTAACAACCCTACAGTCGGTTTTTATAGAAAAAAAATCAGGCATACACTTTAAACATTTCTTTGATAAGTTTGCATAATTGATATTCGGAAATTACCAAATTCATCCGCTGTAAGAAATTATTGAAATTATTCAACTTTGGACAATCGAGCGTTCCAGTTAAAATTCCTCCGGTTAAAATGGACCCAACTACAAATGGGCTAGTTGTGAAAGTTGAAAAATCACTTTATCACAAAGCAACATAATTTAACAGTATATTAGCCTATGAACGTTACCTGAGTATTTCAAGATAATCGGATCAAAATTGACAGACTTATAGGCTGTAATGTTGACGCCGGTAAGAACGCTCGGAGCGACGTTCGAAACTTTAAAACCTTAGGCCACAGTAACGGGTATAAAATCATGTGCGAATTTAACAATTTTTTTCGTATGAAAAAGTGATTCGCTTATAAAATTAATTACACATCTATTTAGTATGAATATCATGCTGTTAGAAAATATATATATTTTTTTTTTCGATGTACAAAATGGCCGACTACTAATATTTTCTTTTTTTTTCTTTTTTTTTTTAAACGCGTGAGATTTAGCATCCACAATTTTTTACCTAGAACAAAAACAAAAATTCTCGTCAATCTACATTACAATGTCTAGAGAAGTACGTACGGAATTAAAAAAATATTGTTTCATTCAAAAGTTGTAGGTATTTGAACTTAAGAAATGAATTTTCAGTGAAAAATTTCGTTATAACTGCTCATAAACTACTGATAAAATGTAAAGTTTTCGATTAATCTGAAATTCCGTACGTACTTCTCTGCGAAATGCAATTAGGAACATAACTTTTAAATTTGAAGTAAAACGAGTGAAAATTGTTGAAGTTATTTGTCACGCCAATTGAAAAAAAGCTGTGTCGAGAAGTTTCGAGTAGTCGGCCATTTTGTACATCGGAAAAAAATATATATTTTCTAACAGCTTGATATTCATACTAAATAGATGTGTAATTAATTTGATAAGTGAATGACTTTTTCATACGAAAAAAAATGGTTAAATTCGCCCAGGATTTTATACCCGTTACTGTGGCCTAAGGCCTTAAACGCTTTTTTTCGCAAATAAATTGATCTTTCGGAAGCGTTTAGGGCTTATTCTCAGATGCAAAAATATAGTATTTGATCGAAGGATTCTTTTTCCGACGTATACTTTCGATTTGACGAACGAAAAATGCCAATTTATTCGCAAAAATAAACACTGACTTTGAACACGCGCCTTTTTTAATGTAAATTAATCTTAGGATAAACTAATATACTGACGAAGTGCTCACCGCAAAAGTCGTTTCCGAAAGATACTTCCCGGACATCGGCTGCAAATCGATTATAATCAAATATTTTTACTAAAAAAAATTACAGAGTATTCGTCAGATGATACTTCTTTAAATATCTAATTTTTAGGAATTTATCGTCACGATGTCCTATAAAAAAATAGTTATTTACATTTTTTTTACAATCTTCATGGTGTACCCTTAAAGTAGAGGTATTCAAGAGTGTTTAGGAATATTATCAGATTGTTTCATGAGAAATTACGTGTTCTAACATGCCACGGGTCTTCATGATAACCGGACAAGGGGCCGAAAAAAGCGATAATCTGATCGGGTTAATATAAAGTGAAAACATGGAGGTTATGTGTGGAACACAATAACCGATAAATGACCGCCTCGTTCCTGTTTGCAAACGTCGACACTTGACAAAATTTCCCATAACATTTTGGCACAATTGCCGACTAATTTCATTAATGATGCGTCCAATTGCTTTCTTGAGTTCTGGAATGGTCTGTGAATCATTGGTATATACTTTTCTTTTCAGGGAACCCCAAAAAAGAAGTCTAATGGCGGCATCCGGGCGACTAGAGTGAAGGAGTGGACACTCCATAGGAGATAAGCAGCGAAAGACGGCCCCAAAATCCCGACTAATAAGTGACCGCATGAGGCGCTGCGATCGCAATTCTCCGATGCATAGTAATACTTGTAGCTAAAGGTTCTAGGCATGCGCATGTAGCCGACGGAAAGCTTAGCAAGAGAGTATATCTATATATAAGGGAAAGCCGATTGCAACGCCACCTACAAACTCTTATTTTTCTTGATTTTGGGGCTACATCGCTAGCACAGAGTGTCCACTCCTTTACTCTAGTCTCCCTGGGCGGCATATCGCACGATCTTGGTGGCCAAATCTTCGTCTGCAATAACTATGAAGCAACAATGCAGCAAATAACAATTTCTATGCGTTGCTCGATCGTGTAATTCTCCGTGACTAAACCTCAATACTTCCCGATGCCATAGTTGTCAAAAATTAGTACTCTATGTTCGCCACCAAAAATGGCGCGAAATTTAAAATGTCAGCTAATTTTTGGTAAAATGAATGAAAGTTCCTTAATTTATCTCAAGTCCACTTTGCACTTCTCTTATCAGTTTTCGGCCTACCATGGTGGTGTTGTTTTTGTTTTCGACACATTCTCAAGATAAACATTTTTTAAATATTCTTTGAAAATTTCATGTCCATCCATTGGAAATTGAGGGAATTATGGGCGTTTATAGTTAGGTAGGTTCCGCGGACCTGTGAACTTTAAACGCGTTTTTCTCGAAATTACTTTTTCAAAATCGGTGCCCACGATATGTCAAAAATCACTTCACTGATAAACTCCAAATTTTACAAGCTTCTTTGACATATCAAAAAGCAGTCCTCGAAAGAGGGAATTTTTTTTCCCACCGAAAATAATGCGTTTTTTTTCACCGAAAATCGATACTTTCGCTTTGGACGGCGGCCATTTCGTCAAAAATCAATGTTTTGTTAAATCCCTCGTCCAAGCCCTAAATAATTTCGTGCACAAACTAAGTGCGTTTGATTTTTCTTATTTCAGATGATTTGTTTCCGAATAGCAGTGGTCACAGCAAAGGACGATTTTCAAACAGCGGTCTGCACAAACCATTGTAACTACTACATTAATATTTTTCCCTACACAATTATTCAAGCATGCTTAAAAACATATTCTTCAATGTAAAAAAAATCGCGAAAACTCCTCTTTTCCGGCCACGAGCTTCGCGTCACCCCTCAATGCGTTTTCCACGTTCACGCAAAGCCATTTTTCTCCAAATTTCAAGTCGACGAAATCGTGATACAAGTTTACTTTACAGTTGAGTTAAACTTTAATAATTTTAGTGCACTGGTGACAATTCCATCTGTGAGGCAAATGCCGCACTAAAAGAACCTCAATTGTGAGAATTTAAGCAAAGTTTCGTGTAGATTCCGTTCGCGTTCAAGAGCTCTTCGTGAGTCCCCGTTTCCTCCACGACTCCCTTGTTGATCACCAGCAGTCGTGGAAACAATTGTACCGCTGAGAAGGGATCGTGAGACGAAGCGATGCAAGTCCTGTCCCGCGACGCAGCCTCGATTACCGTACGAAGAATCTTCAACGGGAAAGCAAAACGTTTGACCATTAATTCTATTGCCAAATAAATAAACGGTGCCTCAAAATGACCTGACATTTTTGTTTATTCATAAAACGTTCCAAGTTCATGCCGTTCATGCCATTTATCGGATATTGTGGTCCACACATAAGCTCTGTGTTTGTGCCTTGTAATAAAATTAAAATATTCGTACTTTTCAAATGAATAATACGTTTTATTGATAAATAAAAATGTCAGATCATTTCGAGCCACCCTTTATATGAGTATGACGGACGGCAGCGTTGGCCTGGGCCAATCCTTGGATGGGTGACCGCTCAGCCTCGTTATTGCTCGAATGATGAACACATCTGTAACTCGATAAAATATAGAAATCCGTATCGGCGGAGATTTCTCACCGTTTTCATGTGCCCTCGTGCAAATGCGAAGAAATGACACGGGACGAGATCGCAAAAGTAATTAAATATATAAAAATTAATATCTAATAATATATAACAAATAAGAAATTAATACATAAAAATGTACGTCGAAAAATAAAGCAAAAATATGGCGAAGGTGGCAGAAATCGTATTCTCTTACGAATTCGGCTTCCTCGCTTTCGCCCCGCTTCAAATCCAAAAACAGAAGAATTTTGGGCTTCCTTATCAGAGCACGTGCCAAGGACAAACGGATTTTTTGGCTGACGGTTAACTCGACACGGTCGTCCAAAACGGTTCTATACCGCTAGAATGAAAAAAAGGAGAACCAATTCTGGTATTTCTAGTGTCGTTTGTGCCTTGACTCGAAGACGAACAGGGAACTGTTGTTTAATAGAGGTTACTTCTTTGTTGGGCAACAAAATAATTTTGCTCTATCGGAAAGAGTAAATGCAAGAGGGCAAGAGGAAAGATGTCCTCTATGATCCTGCCACAGCATATGAGATGTAAGTATGAAACTTTTCATTTTATTCGCACATAAACTTCAGTTTAACATGAAATGCGTTTTTTTAAACCACGTTTTCCAAGTTTGCGAAAGTGCTCGACGCGCTCTAAACGACCAGTCGTTATGAAACTTGGCAGGCACGTGTACAACGCACGTCTTCATTGCTTGAACTAGAATTATCCAAAAATATCCAAACGTTTTTATTTTATGAACAAAAAGCTGCAAAAATATTTGAAAAAAAACTAAACTTTCCGTTCGGTCGCTCAGAATTTTTTACTTTTTCGACTTTTCTTTTCGATTCTAGTTCGACTTATACACAATATTGTACAAAGTAAATATATGTTTCATTTTTTTGCTTCAGATCACCTGTTCAGGACTTAGGATTTTCGCAAGCGAAGAATATTATCGCCGGCGTACCGAATTACGTAGCTCCTCCCACTTCCGGTACCATGTTTTGTCAAACTTTAAAAAATATTATCGTGTTTAATAAAGACCGCTTACTTATTGTACCAAATTTCCAAATTCTGTATTCAATATATTTCGCATTAAAAAAAGGTGAAATATCGATCATTTTTCGGCCCATCGAGGTAGAAACTTCCCTCAATGTTCACAGCGGTAGTTCGTAAGTTTATTCGACGTGATTAGCGTCGGCTTGAACTCACTTGGGGCAGCGTGACGACGAAATCGTGAAGACCGGCCAGTCTGGCAACCCGAACTATTTCGTCTATACGAATTGCCCGACATAAATCGCCGTAGCTGATGTTATCGGCGATTGTACGCTGGAAAAATATCGGGTCTCCCTCGACAAGACCGATTTGCATTCGCAAGTTTTTCGTGTCCAAATTGGTCTGATGTTCGCCATCGAATGTCTGCAAATGAAACGAAATTGAACCGAATGAACGAATCTGAATAAAATATAAAATCGATAGGGACGTTGAATAATAGAAAAAGACGGAGATTACAATTTTGGAATTCGAAATTCGTAAGAAATTGTCTTTTCGTGGAATATATTCCTCTATTGAAAGGGAGAAAAAAGATGCGGCTAAGAATAGGAATGACAATATGGATTATTATCATGATTATTATTGCACACTTTAATACCGTGCAGTGAGAAATAGGAGTGTGTTGAAGCTTGCACCGTCGATATGTAACGAAAGATCTCTTTTTTTCGAATTTTCTTATTTCTGGAAATATTTTTCGGCAGATTAATATCAGGTGAAGTAAAAAGTTCTGAGCTATAAGTGATAATTTTAATCATTTTTAAATTCTTTTTCTTCCCCTGGTAAAAACCGATTGAAGAACAACCAAAGGCTTTACTAGTTTCACTTCGCCCTTTCTAACGCAAATAGTGGTACGTTTTTAAATATTGCGGCTTTGCGATAACTCGTATTCACCTTACCCCTTTAGATGGTCAACGAACATCAAACAATCGAATGAACATTTCTGACAAACCATTCTTATTATATTAATAATTAGTACTTTCATTGCGTATACCTAGCTCTCTCCAATCACTATCGGTAACTTAAGGCGGGATTCTACTTTAAAACCATGAAAAAAACGCTATTTTCGTGAATTTTTTCTGAGAATACTATTAAAGATATCGATATGGGGTTTAAACTGTTCAATAAATACACTCTTTGAGTACATAAAAAAAAATGTTTAAATGTATTTTATTCATTTTTTGTACACGTAAAATATGTTTAAAGCCAACGCCTCGAAAAGCAGGTACCGTTGCCGTGGTCGTGAAATCTTCCCGACGGATCGTCTGAAACAAAAAAATCAAATAGTTTCATGTTCAGTATGTCTTCAGGAACCGACCTAACTAGAATATTTTATATACGTGCAAAATTAACAAAATGGCGGCTAAAATACGAAAAAAAAAATGCGTTTTTTTTGGGTCTTTTTTTTGCAATAAAAAAATAGTTCTAATCAAAATTTTAAGTTAATTGTAGTTAGGTCGGTTGGTACACACATATAGAATATGTGTTCCAAATTTCATAAGGATCGGTTCAGTACTTTTTGAGTTATCACGACCACGGTACTTGAAAATGTCGTTTCGAGAAAAACGCGTTTAAAGTTTTGGTGAGTGATAAATCGTAGAAAAAATGATCTTACCCTCAATCAGCGATGCCTGGGCCATATAATATGCCTTCGACGTGTTCCAGGTGGGTGTTTTCATCCAATTTAGCCTTTTCAAAGTTTCAAAGTAGAATCCCGCCTTAAATGAACCGAAACGATGGTAAATTTTACCAAAAATTGGATCGTTTTCTAAAAAAATTGATATCGTTTTCTCACTCGAGACGCGTGCTTCCGCCACTATTGATACTTTCATACCCATTCGCCTCCCCGCCGCCCCTCGAAACTCCAACGGGAGCACAAACCCAATTGAAGTAGAGAGCGTTTGGAGTTAATAAATACTGCAAATGTGGCGAACTGTGGGGTCTTTACCGCTACTTTCACGTTTTAGGAAACACAGATAACAGCGGCACTTTTCGAATTTCCATGTTCTGCAAGTCAGGGTGGCATTCCGTATGAAAAGGGGGAGATTTAACGATTTTTTAATTTTCACACCGGCGGGACACGAGGAAAGGCAAATTCCAGGAGTCTGATTTTGTGCACATTATTTTAGCACACCTTTGCCTAAAATGCGACCGAAAGACTTTGGCGATTTATTGACTTTTTATAGAGTTACGCCACTTTCAACGGAAAACGGTAAAATTCCTATGCACATGTTTAATCGCGTTTCGCGATAACAAAAACGGGGACATAAAAAAAAAATTTGGAACAGTTTTCTAGCTGAAAACTCCACTTTTCCGATACTCTCCTCATAAACGTTATGTGACCTTTTCTACCGGAGTTATGACCTTTCCAAGTCGACCGTCAATAACTCAGTCCAAAAATCGTAGACAGCTTGCTAAAAAACGATTTCAAAGCGGAAAGCGTGGTTCTTCAAAACCGCGAAACCGTTTTTCGGAAAAAAAAACCGTTCCCCGTACATATCCTCAAAATGGTGCACTTTTCTTTCAATTTCTGCTTTCTGTAGTTCAACGGGTAAACAAAACCGTTTAAAATAGAATTAATCAACATTTATAAAAAGCACAGTTCACACTTCAAGATGCTTTAAAAAGATATTTTCTACCGTTATTTTCTACTGAGATATAGCTGTTCAAATATGGTCAAAATTTTGGCGAAAAATGAATGATTCTTTATAATTGTCGCGCTCACATTAGTGTGTAAAGTTTTAATAGCAATGTCAATGCTGAAATCGAATTTTTCATCGTCCTGAACGTCGACCGAAAAAAGGGAGTAGCCTTACAATGAATGAAAGTAAAGTTTATAAAATCAATACCCGGCATTTCGTTCGTACAAAAAGAACTTACAATTTTCCCAGACGTAATTTCGTAAAATCCCAAAATCAATTCGATCGGGATGGAAACTCCGGAAGCCGTATTACCAACGAGCCCTACGGACTCGCCGGCTCGGACATCCATACTGAATCCGGAAAGTTTGGGCAAGCCCGCGTAACGCGAATGTTGAAACGACACGTCTTCGAAAGTAACCCATCCGGCGAGTTTCTGAAATTCGGAGTTACCATCATTCAGCAAACCATCAGACTGGAAAGACGAGAAAAAATCGGTTTTACTTTTTTATCGCGGTTGACGCGTGTAGGGGTGGGACTCTCGATTATTCGAATAATTTTAGCTGCGGCGATTTGAGCTTTGGCGATGTTGGGCGCGAAGGATACGAGGTGTCCGACCATCAACGTGCCCAGAATTATAGCCTCAGCCACTCTGGTTGCAAAAATCAGGGCGATGTACAACATTCTGTTGCGAATTGAATAAAACGTCGTTTTTTCGAAACAAGAAAAAATTGAGCAGTGTCGATATTTGCGGCTTTTTTATTTAGAGTTAGCGATTTAGAGTTAGCGATTTTATTTAGAGTTAGAGTAATATTTAGAGTTTAGAGTTAGAGTTAGATTTAGATTTAGAGTTAGAGTAATATCGAGTAATATTCGTCAAAAATATTTAAATATATAATTAATAATAATTATATTTTTATTATAAATAATAATTATAATATATAAAACAGCACAAGTCGAGTTAGAGTTAGATTTAGAATATTAAGTAATATTCGTCAAAAATATTTAAATATATAATTAATAATAATTATATTTTTATTATAAATAATAATTATAATATATAAAACAGCACAAGTCGAGTTAGAGTTAGATTTAGAGTTGGAGTTTATTTAGAGTTAGAGTAATATTTATTTAGAGAAATATTCGTGAAAAAAACTGAGGCTTCGTGGTGAAAATAATAAAGAATTTACGTATTGGCCGAGTGCAAAGTAACGCGCTATTTTTACGTAGTCTTCTGCCTTTTCGGATTTTTTTTCGACGGATGTCACAAGTCGAGTCGAAAAATCAAATTTCCGAGCACAGAAAACTTTTCAAGCTCGGTATAGCTCACTTGAAGAGTGTGCTAATCTCGATCGCGTGTTGCTCGAGCATATAGCCGCCGTAAAACATCGATATCGCGTAAGCAATCGCTGGCACAGCGACGCAGGATCCGTGAACGAGCGCGTGCAGTCCTCCGATCCGTCTGTGCAGGACGAGTTCCCTCAACTCGTCGCGGTATCTTTGCAGGAAAGCTTCCTCGAGGGTCAGAGCCACGATGCTCCTTGCGTTCGTCACTGTCTCCACAATTATCTATGGAAAGTAAGATTTCTTTCGTTAAAGCGCCCACCTTGAACAGCGGTCTGAATATCGCGATGTCTTTGAAATAACTTAAGGGAGAGATGCGTTTAGGCGAGCAGAATATTTGCTGATTTTTGTGACTTATTTTGAAGGAAAGTTTTCATCGCCATCTTTGAGAATTAGGGTACATTTTGTTACTACTTCTCGGCTGTTGAATGGTTTTTTTTTTATTAATCTTTAAAAATGCCGGCGGTATGGCACAGTCTTCTAAACTACATGATCAAAACTGGCGGGAAATTTGCTACAAATCTTTCTAACTTTATTGGCTAAAACATGAATCTAAATGTTTTTCGAAAAATGAAGAAAAAAACGTATTCTTTTATTGCAAAATGTAGCCATTTTTTCTCGGAAAATTCAATGTTTTTTTTTCAAATCGTGCCATTTCATCGATTCTCAAAATTTTTCACTTTTTCTTGGTTCATATTCTGTGTATGAGTGTTAGTGAAATAAAAATCTTCGTTGGTTTTTTTTGTTCAAAGACCGTGACATACCTCCGCCATTTTTGAAGGTTAATTTTTTCTAAATACCACGTAACAGCCAAAGGTAGTCATAAAACATACCCAAAATCGCAAAAATGGTAATAAATTTTCCGTTTACGGAAAATCATGGAAATCAGCAACTTTTTCCTCGCCTAAAGGTATCTCCCCCCCCCCCCCGCCCCTCGATAGCCAAAAGACATTCATCGGAAGGGATCCGTGCGAAGAAATCTGTAAACCTGTCCCAATTTGGAAATGGACGTTTTAGGTGTGATCGAAGTTTGCAACGTTGGAGTGCAATAACAATGATGTTTTTTTACTCCCCTCAATTTCCTTTGGTACATTTTAGATAGGAAAATCACTCAAATATCTTTTAAGACGCTTCTCCGAAGATACGGTCGATGTGCGCACAAAAATATTCAATATAACAATGAATACGAGAAAATAAATTATTTTCGTTGCATTCCAACGATGCAAACTTCAATATCTCCGCTTGGAGTGTACGTATTAACGAAAGCATCGGTGAAGTTTAAGGGATCATCACCGTGTAACATTTAAAAACAATCGATTTGTTGACCCTATCCGATAGGATACACGGAGAGAATTTTTAAGTATTTTTTACGGTGAAAACTCCGTAAAAATTACATTAAAAATTTGAAACCGGTGACAAATGTGCACATAGTCAAAAATTGACACTAGCTTTTAATATTTTGCTTTCATTCATGTAAAAATTTAAGCAAGTAGCATAATTTTTCACATTTCTCTCAGTAAAAATTCTGACACATTCTCATGTAGAATTTTAACAATGGGCTGCCTCAAAAATTCTAAGTTTCTACAGTAAAAATAACCTGGACAAACTTGAAATTTCTAAAATCCCTAACGAAAAATTAATTCCCTATGATTAAATAAATACTCTATATACTGTATTTCTGAACATTTGTGTTCTTGATTGCTACTTATTTTAGCATATCATCTTTCCGTACCATTGTAGACGTCCTTTATCGAAGTTTCTTTCCACGTTTCTTTGTTTTCTTGCGTAGAACTGCGTAGAACACGTTAGACTGCACGAGACCACGAGGCTTTCTTGGCCCATGCTTCGTACTATAATGCGCATGCGCGGTACCGCTGTTGCTAAGCAACGCGGGTCGGCGTCGTTCGTGCTCGTCATACTGCGTCATACACAAGCGCACTCTCTCAGCTTGCGTTCACGTATACGCACGTTCGCACACAGAGCTCACGCGTACGGTCAGGCGACCTAGCCCTAACTGATTTTACTATAAAGAACGTAAAATTCCGGTGGACGCACGGAAAATTTCGGCTTCCTTTTTTAAATTTTTATGGAAAACACGCAAATTTCTCAATGTTCCACTGAAAAATTTCATTTATATTAGCACTTTTTTAACTTATTGTCGTAATCTTTACGTTTCATGAACTTTTACTATTAATTTCAGTAAAAATTCTGGAAAATATTTTAAATTTCTGTTACGCAAAAGTAAATTTTGATTCATTTCCATGAAAATTTATAATTTATTTCCTAAAAACCTGAAGAATTGCACATTTGTCACCGAGTTACTGTGATTTCACAGTAAAAATGACTTAAAAATTCTCTCCGTGTACACGGTTATAAACACGCTGTTCAATTTCTGGAGCGAAATTCGAATTATTCCGATTGCTACAGCCTTTCTCAGAAAAAGCGCGTTTTTCTCGAAATATCGTTTTTCAAAACAGTGTACACTCTCAAAGGAAGACTTTTCAAGCTATCCGTCTCAAATGACACGCCATTCTTGATATTGCTATAGAAGCTTTTTTTGTTTTTGGAAATCTTCATATTTTTTAACGAAAAACTGTCGAAAATATAACCTAAATTCGATACTTTTTTTCAAACCGCCGCCATTTTGTCAATTTTGATCAAAAGATAAATAATCTTTTTACAAATTTTATTTCAGATAATATTTCCGGCCTCGCCGTGTACACCGCGAGGACTCTTTTCTTTCGAAGACATTTTCAACCCTGAGAATAATGGAAAAATAATTAACGTTTAAGAATATATTTTCTGTTCTTCGCGAGTGCTATGATTTGACATCAAAGTCAGAACGATCAACGTATTTGAACCATCGAAAAAAATAGCGGAAACCAGCTATTTTTCAACCGATTACACTGTGATGATCCCTCAAAGGAAAAGTATAAATCAATAGGAATATTATTCAGCATCGTGCAGAAGAGTGAAGAATCGTATGTACCTAGTTTCACCTGTATGAACTGAAACAAAAAGGAACGAAATTTATTCACCAATTAGAATTCCATAAATGAAGAAAAAAAGTGCATTTTTTCGCAAGTTTTAACGAAAAATTTGTATCATATTATGGATATTTCGTCGGAAAAAATAGCATAATTAGTCGATACGATAAAATTCCCAAATAAATGTATTTTTTTACGTTTCCGGCTAACCGGATGAGGGACAGCGTCCGAAGCCCGCCTCGGACGCGATGCCAAAAAACTTGGTTAATTATTTATATTTTTTGCTTGAAATTTTACAGATACCTATATTAATATTTACACCGATAATATACCGAATACAAAAGAAAACAAACAAAACATTCCTTTACGGTTAATCCCAAAAATCATCCGCGATTTTTCGGACACCACGTCAACTTACTCCCACAAAAGCATATTTGTTTTGTTTTTAATGTATTGTACAATATGATTAATTATTTTGGCCACGTGGCATCCGAGAGATTGATGAACGGAAAAAAAGTCTCACCTCTCTTGCGCGATTTAAATAAAGAGACGCGTGAACACTTCTTCGCAGATGTAACTTGCCGTTGTAACGAAGCAAGAAAAGACTAAGGAGTGTAAAGATGAGGGTGATGCGGCCCATTTTCCAGCTGTACGACAAGGACAGCACGATGCTCACAGTCAAGGACGTAACAGCTTGAACCACGAAAACGAGCTTTTGGCCGCAAGCTTGCTGCAACCTGGGTGAGCCCGTTTTCAATAAACAATTTATGCCAGCCTCATCGTTCGTCTCGCAGTCAAACCATTCCAAATTTTGCTGCAAGATTTTTTTCAACGCTCTTTTGCGCATTCTCGTTGTCAACTTGCTCCCCGATACACTCAGCATGTAACCCTGAGAACATTTGAAAAATTTAACTATCAAAGTTATACGTACATAATGTTATATATGAATTTGTTTTTTTATGTTTCCTTTGCTTTCGCATTATGAATTTCCGTGGTCGGATTTTATCCATGCGATTTAGTTCACGAAGGAATCATCATAAGGTGTTTTCATGATCAGAAACTATGATTACGATTACGATTATGTCGATTACGGTGACGGCGATTGCGATTATAACTACGATTATGATGACGATCACGATTATGATTACGATTATTTCGATTACAGTGATGGCGATTACGATTATAATTACGCTTATGGTGACGATAACGATTATGATTATGATTACGATTACAACTATGATTACGATGATTACGATTACTACTATGATTACGATGATTACGATTACAACTATGATTACGATTATTACTATTACAACTATGATTACGATGATTACGATTACAACTATGATTACGATTATTACGATTACAACTATGATTACGATGATTACGATTACAACTATGATTACGATGATTACGATGATGACGATTACGATTATAATTCTGATTGTGGTGAAGATAACGATTACGATTACGATGATCATGATTACGATTGAGATCATAATTGCGATTACGATTATAATTACGATTACGATTGCGATTATAATTACGATTGCAATTATAATTACGATTATGATTATAATTACGATTACGATTATAATTGCGATTACGATTATAAGTACGATTACGATTGTAATTACGCGCAACATTGCGATTATAATGGCGATTAAAATTACGATTACGATTACGATTATAATTACGATTATGGTTGCGATGATTACGATTGTAATTACGATTGTAACTTCGATTACGATAACGATTTTAATTACGATTATGACTATGATTCCGATTACGAGTATGACTACCATTAGTCGTAATCGTACTCGTAATCTCAATTTATTATACGGAAGTATATATGTTTGCACTCGGTTGATGAGTTACGACAGAATGTATTTTTGTTTATTTATCATTATTGTTATTATTTATGTAATTATTTCGTACAAGTTTGTATACGTGTGTACACAAGCGCAGCCACCTTTTTTCTGGCGAGGGCCTGGGGGAACGGGCGGTCTGGCGAAGAAAGTGGTTTCGTTCGCAATCTTTTTTAAAATAAAACTTACACAATAGTCGATAATCACGTAACATACATAAAATATGAAGCTTTAATCGCACGTTCATGTTAACAGTAATATCAAACTGTTGCTATACCTTAAAAAACAATCAATTAATTTTTCATCTTTCTTTAATCCAGCTACCAGTCTTTGAAATATAATTTCAGTAGGTACGCAATTAAATAAGTCTGAGCTTTGTATTTTATTCTGCAAACAGGCTCAACACTTTTTAGTTGGAACTTTTTTTTTTGACAATGTCATTATCTATATTCAGCAGTGACATATGAATCATTCCTGGATACTATGCTCCTAGGTAGCCCCGGATTTACGATTTTTCCCTGCCAGGGCTAAACTTGACATGGCGCCCCTCCCTTCCAGCATTTGAGATTAATGATTCTTTCACTCACAAAACGAGATGGAATAGCTACATTTTATACAAGTTACGAAATTACGACGAAGAAAATAATTAAAGATTTACAAATTATTTCTTCATGATAAAACTTTAGGATAAAACAATAAAAATTAATCGATAATTTGAATTGAATTATTTTGCATCGATTTTTATCTGAGCCGTGCCCACCCGTCCCCCCTCCTGGCTACGCCAATGTGCGTACACATTAATAAAGTACATCGAAAAAATACGTATATCGTTTACCAAATATTGGCATAACCACACCTGAATGATCGTACTAATTCCCGAAACGAATCCAGCAACGAAGAACATGTTTGTGAAGAAATTCAGACGAATCTGAAGCTCGAGGCCGTTGTGCAGAGCAACGAGGCTCAGAGTCTCGCCAAACAGTACGGTGTACACGGGTAAGCTGAAGCCCAGGATAGCCGCGGCAACGCAAGCGAACAATAGTTCGAGCCATTCGGTCAGATTGTATAGCAACAAAGTGTCCATCTTCGTAACCCCGATGTCTGTCATCTACAAACGAGAAATTTACTTCACGCGTGTTCGATCGTTGTGTGAATATGCTTTTCACCAGTACCAGTATATTGTCAGTGGTCGCGATATCGGTGACTTGGAAGAAAACCGGATAACGACCTATTCGCACTAATTCGGAGCGCAAAAATTCCTGATAGCTTCTTCCCGCGGAGCACGAGCTGTTCGGGAGAATTATCCTCGATGTTGATGCAGCGTGCTTGCACTTCAAAGTTGTTTCGACTGGAAAGAACAAAGATATTAATTTAATACAAAATCGAAAGTTAGCAAACGTTTTTCGTATTTTTCTAGAAACTACGTACAGTTTCCAAAATAACACGGGCTCCACCAGGAAGCCGCTAACTTTTGTAATAACGTTCAGAGCCATGAAAGCCTTAAGGGGTTCGGCTGGTGTGAAAATGACGAACACTTGTTATTCGCTGGAGGCAACGCAAATTGAAGGGAAAGGTCCAACGTATGGTGCAGAAATCACAGATTATAGATAAACTTACGATTACGACGATAAAACTGCTAGTAACACTTTAAACGCGTTTTTCCCGAAAGTATGTTTTTCATAAACGGTGTACACGATTTCTCGACATGTAAGAAACGGATTGACTTGAAATTTGGCACACTTATTCAGTGTTTTAGTCTCGACTGGAGTTTTTCTCATCGATACGTTTTTTTCATTAGTTATTAACAATAATAATGTCACTTTCCCTTAAAAAATCGAAAAAAATGAAACTTTTTTTTATTCGACGATTGAAACACGATAACAAAAAAAGCTCGGTCAAGTCTTATCGTTAGGCAATCTTTATATATGAAAGACAAAGAGCTGACTTGCTGAATGACTTATCATCGCCCAGTCTGAACCGCTAACTGTAGAAACGTGAAATTTCGAGGACATGTTGATTTTATTACGTAGGCTCCATTTAAGAAGGGATTTTCCGAATCCAACCCTTAAGAGGAGAAAATATGGGTGGCAAAGTTTGTACTGAAATTTAATAAAATCTGGTCAGATTTACTTGAAATTTGGTATTCGTGCGCCTGGACACAGATAATGAAATACGTATTTCAGCGTTTTTGGAAATTCAACCCCTAAGGATAGAAAGGGGGTAACGAAGTTTGTATGGAAAATAAAAACAATCTGGTCAGACGATATACTTGAAACTTAGTATTCATGCTCTTTATCGCAATTGATCAAATACGTATTTCAGAGTTTTTTGAAATTCAACCTCTAAACGAAAGGGGGTGAAAAAGTTTGTACGGGAAGAAAAATCGGTTGAATTTTGCTTGAAACTTTTGATAACTGCTCCTAGACATAATTAATTAAATTTTAGTGTTTTTGGAGATTCCTTAGGATTCCTTATAATTCCTTAGAATCAAGAAGGGAAAAAGGGGGTAGCAAAGTTTGTATGGTTAATGAAATATCTGGTCAGATTTACTTGAATCTTAGTATTAATGCTCTTCAACACAATTCTACGTGTTCCTTAAGGGGTTACCCCCACTTGCGATTTTGAAAAAATCGATTTTTTTATTGCATTTTTTTAAGTATAAGTATCTGAGAATATGTCCTGAAAATTTCAAGTCGATCCGAACAAAATTGACTGAGATATGAGCGTTGAAAGAGAAGAATCCGTGAATTGAAGAACTGAAATTGAAACTTTAAACGCGTTTTTCTCAAAATGGAATTTCTGAAGTCGGTGACCAAGATTACTCGAGCACTAATGAACCGATCTTCTTGAAATTTTGCGGGCTTATTTAATACATAAAAATGTAGTCTTTAATCGTTCGATTTTTTTTCGAAAAAAATGGCCGTTTTAGAGCCAAAAAACGGCCGTTTTTCTTCGTTAAAATCGAACCATTAACTTTGACTGTCCGCCATTTTGTGAAAAATGAATATTTTTTAAAACCCTTCGATTAAAGACTAGTTTATACTTATATTTGACTAAATCCATCCGCATTTTTTTTTCAGATGATCCACTTCGCCGCAATGTTGGTCACCGCAAACCGTGTATATAAAAACATTATTTCATTGACGGCCATTTGCCACTAAACAATGTAATATTTTTCAATAAAAAAATTACTGAAAGTTCTTCAAGATGTGTTCTTTAAGATGGTATATTGATCGATTAAAACAGTGTTGTAGTTTTCTTTAAAAAAATTCATGAAAAAGGTCTTTTTTTGCGCTACAAGTGGGGGTAACGCCTTAATGAAACATTTCACAAGTCTACGCGAGCAAAGCCGCGGGCGGGAAGCAAGTATTATATATTTTAAGAAAAAGTCGTTTTTTTCATATCAACGGGATGGTCAAAATCAATTACGCCGTTGAGCCCCTCACGTCCAAAGGGCGTTCACGAAATTGCTTAAAACTTCTTTAAAATTATTCATATTTTTAATGAAATTGGTACACAACTTTGTCAATGTACACTACCGGCCACAAGTTTCCGAATACTTCAGATGATTGCAACATTTTCAATCACTGCATAATTGCCAAATAATGTTAGAACAATATAGTTTCATTCTTTTATTATTTAACAAAGATATTATATAGCTCTGTAAAATAAGTTATTCCATTCTAATATAATTTTGGAATTATCCAAAGTGATCGAAAGTTTTGCGATTGTCTGCAGTGTCCGGAAATTTTTAGCCGGTAGTGTATATACATACGAATCAATGTGCAAACGATTTTTCAATCTTACTCATCACTTCAATTTTTTTCAATGCGCTATAAATATTTATATTTTATATTGGTTATGTTATCTTCATTAACAAATAAAAGTGTTGGTTAGCTGATAACTAGTTAAAAACTTTGTTCGATTAAAATTTACTTGCAAATAAAAATTTGTGCTGTAGTATTATTTTAAATGTGCCGCGCAAACTTACGTCCTTGGATACGTGGAACGATGCGGTGTTGCCATATCTCTTCGTATTATGGAGGATAAATATTTTTTACGGGACATTATTCTGTCTTTACTGAACGTTTTTAGCAGAACCGAATAGTAAAGGTAGTCCAAACTTTTTTTACTCTTTCGTTAACTAGTTTACTAGGGGTGTGCGGGTAGCAGAATTGGTCGGGTCGGGTCGGGTCGGGTAATTAGACTATGATTCGGATCGGGTACCCGAATTTTTCGGGTAGCCCGAATTTTTCGGGTAGCCCGAATTTTTCGGGTAGCCCGAATCTTTCGGGTAGCCCGAATTTTTCGGGTAGCCTGAATTTTTCGGGTAATTTCGGGTTCAAAAAAATCAGTTGGCACTGAACAATTCATAAAAACTCACCGGGTGGGTCGATTTCAGCCCCCCCCCCCCCCCTGTGCTTATTCGAAGCGAGAAGAATGTAACTGAATTTGAAATACTATTTCGATACGATCGTATCGAAATAGTATTTCAATTTTAAACATATTTTCGCTAGGAGTTCTTCTGGCGTATTTTTAATTTCAAAACGTCAAATAAAAGTTACATTCTTCTCGCTTCGAATCAGCACAGGGGGGGGGGGGGGGCTGAAATCGATCCACCCGGTGAGTTTTTATGAATTGTTCAGTGCCAACTGATTTTTTTGAACCCGAATTTACCCGAAAAATTCGGGCTACCCGAAAAATTCGGGCTACCCGCAAAATTCGGGCTACCCGAAAAATTCGGGTACCCGATAGAGGCGGGTAATGCAAAAACGAAGCCCGTCGGGTACCCGACCCGACCCGAACATCGGGTACCCGAGTCAATCGGGTACCCGCACATCCCTATAGTTTACTATGTAAAGATAATTTTTCTTCAAAATTTATAAACACAATAGAATGGTACGACGAATTATGTGACCTGGCTTCCGGTCAATGCAGACCCTGCAGTGTTTGAAGTTGCAATTTTTAAAACCTATTATCTCCCAATCTAAATAGTCGCGTGTTCTGAAAATTCACTCAAACATGCGTAATGATACGAACAATGTCTGGTTAAAATTTGAACGAAATCTATAAAAATCAAGAGCTCGTTCTACCTTAAAACTAAAATAAAATAAGTTTCGTAAAACGGACATTTCGTATGTAATCGAAATCTGTGTGCCAAAGTTCGTATTCTATCAAATTTGACACGAATTAATTGAAGTGTAAAAAAAGACGTTTTGATTTACCATCCATGTTTTCTACGACGTCGCTTCTGTCGCGTACAATTTTTCTAGACGCGGAACGAGCATTCATCATACTATCCACCGTAGTAAACTCGTCCAGTGTGCCGTTTTCGGTGTAAAGAATTTTCGTGACTTTTCGTAGAATCCGTGAGTTATTGGTGACGATTATAATAGTCAAATTAGGCCAGGTCTGTTGAGAAAAAAGCGATCGACCCATTTGTATTGATGGGAAACGAGTGAAGAAAAATGGATTTAAAGAAAAGTCGTTGAAAATTTGATTTCACGATTAGGTTGTACGGACGAATTACCGTACGTATCGAGTCGTACACATTGGCTTCAGCCTCGGGAGACAAGGATGACAGAGCGTTGTCCATCAACAGAACACGAGGCTTTCTGTAGAGGACACGGGCCAAGGCTATCCTCTGCCTCTGCTCCACCGCTAAATCCCTCGTCAACGGATAGCTGTACTTCTGCGGAAAAAAAAACAAAAAACAACTTTTTGAATGGCTGGCTAGCGAATGATTCGTTGAAAGTGTTAGTCCATGCATGTTAAAAATATTTCTGCTTGGCCCTTCCGGGCGTTTAACGATTCTTCACTCTCATTCGATTTCTTGTCACTCCACTGTATCAGTTACTTTTTTCTGTCGACAATTGAGTTTTTTTACTTTAAATGCTTGCCAATTACACAAAAATAAATATTTTCAAAATTCCCTACACATTTCACTAGCTGTACTCATGTAAATTAATAGAATTTTTCATATGTTATTCCAAATTCGATTTTCGTCCATTACACTGCGCGCCACAGAGCTTCTCATATTCAACATGCCTCGCGAGGATGTCTCCAGCGTCGCCATATTATATAAGTTGATAATATAATTTTTTTATTATTCACTTGACGATATGACTAATAACTTCCTTGAATATTATTATCTTCTTACTTGTCCTTCCGCCAAAAAAAATAATCGCGATAAATCACTTTATTTTAGACGTTTACAATGGTGTAAGCCCTTAAAAAATTTTAATAATTGATACGTCAGCCTTAGCAGCTGAAGCGATGGTAATGAAAAGCGTACTTTCATTCGAAAATGATGAAACAAATTATGGACATTTAAGAAAGCACATTAAAAAGGAGCAGTGCCCTAACTTATAAAAAAAACTTTTCCAAGCAGCAATAGGACTCCCAGCGAGCTTCGCCATATGTTACCGAATACTTATTTTCAACGTAGATTTAGCTTAACGGATAAAAGCAATTGCAGGTTCAATTCCAAATAGCTGTTACCTCTGATATAGGGGGAATTTTGCACAGATCGCCTTTTTGATAACATATGTCAATGCTTAAATGGATTTTTGGCGCATTTCAATAGTTTCCGAAATATCGAATTTGCAAAACTGATAAATGAATGAGCTAATATATGTATATCGATCATAGCGTGCTACAGCTGTCTCTACTTTATTGACACGTTCCACAAATGATTTACGTCTTCACTATAAGATTATCATAGTGTTGTTCGTATAGTCACTTTTCGTGAGATCTCGTAAGATTCGTTGCTATTAATTCGGGTAATTCGAAATTCCATCATCCATTTTATGAAAACCTACTATATGTTACAGCATTGACAATCAACGTATGCTTAAAAGATTGTTGGTTGCGGTTAACATATGATCACGGTTAAGGGCGGGGTAAAGTATTAAAAAATTTTTTTTCATTTTTTAAATGAATGCATCATAAATCAAGAATATTGTGTTAAAATTTCAAGTCGATCGGAGTAAAATTGACGAAGTTAGGAGTATTTGAGCGTCTATTGCTCCATGCCGGGTTTTATACCTGGGCGGCAGCTGCGCGGCGCGCTATTGTATTTTTCGACCCCGAATAAATTTCTTGATAAACGGGCCTGTTCCGGTCCCGTTATGTATATTCGAGGCATGGTGTATATTAGTATACACATCAGTCTGTACATCAGAGTTTTGCGTAGACAAACGCAAAAAGATGCTCTCGATCATCTTGATGGAAGCCTTTTGCTCTACGGACTTGGCATCGACGACTTTGAGTGAGTATAAGAAAATTATCGAGTTTTATTTTGAATGTCTAAAAATTCAAAGATAATTGAAAAATCTGAAAAAATTCATACGTATTCAGAAAAATGAACGAATCACGAAAAAAAATTGGGTTGCGGGGAAATTTGTTGACTAATTTTTTTTTTTCATCATTTTGTTAATAACATTTTGGAATTATTATTATGCAAAATTAATCTTTTGAGTACCTTTAATATGCATGAATTTTCTCAGACGTTTAGGCAATCGAGAAGTGTTCTCAAACTTATGTGCAATGAGCGCTAAGCGACCAAACTCTTCTGCGTTTTTCAAACCGTTTTTCTGAGACTTGTCATATTTGAAGTCCGTGTGCACGATAACTCAAAATCTACTGGACCAATCGCTTTGAAATTTTGCACAGTACTTCTTCACATAATTCTCCAGGTATTGTCGAGAGCTTTTTTGTTTTTTTTAATAATTACTAATTTTTCAACAACAAATTAGCCGATTTTTTTTAGCGAAAATCGGGTTTTTGGCTCCCAAGTGCTAGGAAAAATCGAAAAATCGAAAAAAAAAAATCCTCCCGTCATTACCTCGAGAAACATCTCCTTTAACAAATGCATTTTGATTTTTTTGTTTCAGATGATTCTGTTGCGAGTTATGGTGCACACCGCAAACCAACTTTTTTTCCAGGCGCCTCCGGGGTTTAATTTTCACTCGCTCAATTTTGAATATTTTGCAATGCAAATTTAGGAGAATGTTGTTCAAATGTTACTTTATTATATGTAAATTTTTCAATAAACGAACACTATTCGTTACGCCAAAAAAAAATCTTAAAAACATGCCTTTTTTTCGCCGAATTAACTTTACCCCGCCCTTAACACAACTGCTGAAATATCATAAGCAGTACTATATTTTCGGCAGTAACCATGACTATAAAATATTATTGTCCCCTCGGGGTAATATAAAATATGGTTGAGGTTATTTTCACGCCACTTCTCTCTGTGGCGTGTGATTGAAGCTTCATAGTTTACGTGTGTTACGTAATTATCGACTTATTATCGAATTATGATTGCGGTGTCAATAAGCTATGGGGAATTTATAGCGCAAATATTATTTTGAAAAAAAGATTACTTCAAACAACACCACTTCTCTCTCATTCGTTCGTTTGTTTCTTTACGGAGTCTTTCTTCACTCGATGGGAATTCAATTACTTCGGGAAATTCCATAACGAAGGAGTGAGTTCCCACGACTCTGCAGACGGTCTCCAAGTACATGGGACTTTTGTAAGCCGAGTGGCAGGTTATGCCCTCCTCGATGGTCGCGCCGAACAAGACTGGACACTGTTGCACGTAACCGACCTCTCCTCGCAACGAACTCTCTTTCAGTTCTCTGATGTCGAACCCGTACAAACGTATCTGCACGGAAAAAAGTCCTCCTCAGCGAAGTGCCGGTGTTTTTGCTTGCGTCGAAGGTGATCCGTGGCTCGAAAAAATTGACACTACCGTTCCTTCCTGCGGCTCGTAAAATCGGTGAATCAGCGACAAGCACGTCGTCTTTCCCGAACCGGAGGCTCCCACAATCGCCACGCATTCGCCTCGTGACACGCTGAAGGAAACGTCCTTCAAAACCTAAACAATACACATGTTGGGAAAATTATTCTCACGGCTCATCTATCTGCTGCGAGCTCCCTATAGCGTGAATATTTACACATGGGACATTGCGAAGAAAGAAAAAAACTATTACGGGCCGCAGACTACAGCAACGTCCCAAAAAATCGGCGCCAAGTTTCGGAACTAATTGCGAGAAAACTGGTCATGCGATTTTCTTTATTTTTGGCACGTGCCTGGTACACATATTAGCGAACGTATTTTTAACATTTGAAGAAAACACATAGAAATAATTCGTCTACCAAATTTCGCCCTCATGTTCGGTATTGAGCAAAAAAGAATTTGATTTTCGAATTGCATCTGGCGATCATCCGACGAAATTTCGTTTTATCTTCTTTGGCATTTAAAAAAATAAACCTCGCATATTTTACAACGAAATTTGACACAAAATCACATCATTATTATTAGTGTATCATTTAAAAAAAAACATAATTTAAAAACCTCCCGCCAGACGATCGTCCGAGCGATATAAAACTCGAATGAATGAATTTCTTTGTTTCCTGACCAACCAGGGAAACGGAATTAAATACACCGGACAAACAAATATCCTAATTATTTATATATTTTTCAAACTCTGAAGAAACTTTTCTCAATACGTGAACCGATCACATACCAGAAATGACATCAATAGCAAAATTGATTATCTTGAAATTAATTCCCAAAATGTGCAGCAATTATTCAGACGTCACTGTAACGTACCCGCTTAATTCAATATTGCCAATAATAATGCACGATCTACATCAACGTCGCTGTATTATGCATTTAGTAAAATTATCGAAGCGTGGTACACCTCGATACAAATAGAGATTCAAATTAATGGAGCAATAAGGAATTTTATTTTATATTTATTTGATGGGTAATTAAATGTACGGAGTCGATCGATGGCCCAACCGTGTTTTCCTTCCTGGACGGATAAGCGAATCCAACGTGTTGGAATACGACCACGATTTCCGATTTCCTGCTCCGCTCGTCCACGTCAATACTGATCTTTGCCCGATGAGCTCTTCGTATCGTGTCAATTATCTATAAATCCAACGGTAAATTTTCCTAACTTCTCTCATATTGGTAATCCGTTCGGCTTGATATTTGCGATGATTCGATCACCCGACCTTTTAATTAAATTATATATTTGCCTATAAACAGACCCAGTACCTTTGTCGATGCGGAATTTGCCTTGGCGATGAGAAACAGATACTGCGGCAATTGGAAAATATGCAAAACGCCTATTTGTACGCAGAAAAAAACCTGTGAAGTAGGAAAATTGAAAAATATTTGTTAATTTTTCAGAAATTTCGTTTTAAAATAGATTTTGATTTTTTACACCTCGAGACTTCGTAATATTTCGGAAAAGGTATTTTTTTACCAATCAATATATTTTTTCAATATAAAATTATGATTGTACGTCAGAGTGGAGATACTTGCAACGATGAGAGTAGTCACTGCGTAATCGTGATCGGTTCTCATCAATTCGACTCCTCGCCAAAAGGCAAAACCGTAAGTGCAATAAATAAGAGCCCACAGTAGGGCCCCGGCGACACTGTTCACGGCCCCTCTCGTCACCTCAACGTCTTCGACCGGGGCCAACAATTTCACTAATCGTTTGCACTCGTTCGACTCCCCCGAGTACGCTATGATAGAACGTACGTTCGAGAGACTCTCCTTTATCAAGGCCTCGGCTGGTGTGTACAAGGAGGCTTCCTCTTTCTTCATATAGTCGTTTATCTGGAAATAAAAAATTAATTTGTTCGTTTACAATTTCATAATGAATTATTTTCATCGTGGATAGGAAGACATTTGTCCCGTGAGATATTAACGATGTTTGAAGTTGCCTCGTAGTCCAATAAAAATGCATTACGCTTGGTTATCCAAAAGTTTTTTTTGCCTCAGTGAAGTTACGAGTAGGACTCAAAGTGGAAGCAATCCTGAAAGCCTCGCCAGGACTCCGAGGCACATTCAAAGTAAAAATAATCCAATCAAAAAATTGAGAAAGTAAGAAAATCATTTGCATTCGAGGTTGCAAACGTCATGTTGATCGTTGAGATAGAAGTTTGCATCGTTGGGAGCAATGGAAATTGATATTTCCGGATTGCTGCAATTTCTTTTGGCAGACTTCAACTTTAATGGTCCCTTGACCATTAAAAAAAAATACTCATCGAGAGACAATATGAATCTGACGAATATGATTTTGTGTGACAATGAAAGTAAGAAAATGAGAGAATAAAAAAGAAGTTTCGTTGCATCCTAACGTGGCAGACTTCAACCCCTTGTTCGTAGACTCACTCGCCTCGTGACCTCAATTATGACGATGACAATTGGGACCACCGTGAAAAGTGCACTGGCCAATTTGTAACCGTAGTAGAGTGCAACGAAGGTGCAGGTGCATGCCGCCAACGTGCTCGACACGAAGGACCCAAGTTTCTCACCGAGACAAGCTTCCAGATAACTCGTGTCCCTGATGAAGCAGTATGCACGATAGTCATTGTAAATACGAAAATACATTGTTCCAATACGTAAATAGAGGAAGAGGAATCCTCTCGTCGAAAAATTAGCTAAGACCGAAACCCTTCTGGACAAATCGTCGCTTTCAAGAACTTACAAGGGCTTGTCCTTTTTTATCCGCCGAAAATTGAGTTTTTTCTTTAAATGCTTGCCGAGTACACAAAAATGCATATTTTAAAAATTCCCTACGTATTTCACTATCTATACTCGTGTAAATTGATAGCATTTTTTAAATTTGTTTTCGAATTCAAATTTGCGTCAGTTGCACTGCGTGCCGCGGAGCGTCTCAAAATCAACATGCCTCGTAGCAATGCTCCACCGTCACCATATTGTCAAACTTTATACTTAATTTTTTTTATTCACTTGAAGATATGACTAATAACATCCCAGAATATTATTATCCTCTTACTTGTCCTGCCGAAAAAAGATCGTAAAAAGTCACTTAATTTTCGACGTTTACAGTGGTGTAAGCCCTTAAGGATGTTGAGTCCCTATGAAACATGTTAACGTTAATTGTTCAACAAATAGCTTTTTAATCGTCATGAAATTTTTACACGACCTCCTGAATACTTCATGTAAAAACATACCAAATTTTCACAATTCTATCATCCTTGCTTCGACCTCCTTAAGGGTTGAAATAAAAAATGATAAGAAAATTCTGAAAATTTGGTATGTTTTTGTATGAAGTATTTAAGAGGTCGTGTTTAAATTTCACGACGATTAGGAAGCTCGTTATTAAAAAATTAACATTTTGTTAAGAACAATTTTTAAAAGAAATTAAAAAAATTTTTATCAATAAACGTCGTTTGTTTCCGTTGCTTTCAGTATATTGTAGATATTACAAAATTGAGATGTCAAAAAAAAACTTATTGCAAAGTTTATTCAGTTTCCATAAGACAACATTTAATTTGTGAATGTTAATTGTTCAATAACGAGCTTCCTAATTGTCGTGAAATTTTTACACGACCTCTTAAGTACTTCATACAAAAACATACCAAATTTTCAGAATTTTCTCATCATTTTTTATTTCAACCCTTAAGGAGGTTGAAGTAATGATGATAGAATTCTGAAAATTTGGTATGTTTTTACATGAAGTATTCAGGAGGTCGTGTAAAAATTTCATGACGATTCAGAAGCTATTTATTGAACATTTAACATTAACATGTTTCATAGGGACTCAACATCCTTAATATTAATTAATGGTAATAACAAATATTCTCGTGAGATAAATATAAATAGGCACAATTAAAAATGACTAAAAATGTTATTCTGAGTTGTATAAAACATTTGCTGACGCATAATTTTTTCATAATAATCATTTATAATGTTATACTTTTTCAAATTGGTAGTAACCCAAAAGTTTTTTCTTATGTACGTAATAAAAGATACGAGAACGCATAATTGGGTCCTATGATGATATATTTTATGAAAAATTAGCATCAACAGAATAAGTATATACCTCGTACGCATTTTTTTGAGATTCATTGAAAAAAACAAATGCATAAAACGTCATTTGACTCAACTGGACCGCTCCAACTTTCTTCGTATAAAAAAAATCGAAAATCTGCACACGTTTTCCCAGAAAAAAATCACGAAAATTCGTCGGTTTTCCTGTCAATATTCCAGAAAGTACATTCACACACGTACCATATTGTATTTTTTTAAATCCCAATACTGTAGTAACTCAATAGGCCCAAAAAGCTCACGATTAAACAAATTATTGTACTCATTATGTTTAAAATCAATTGCTCCTTCTATAAATATAACGTAAACATGTTTTATTATTAAAAAAAAAAGATTAAGTGACACGAAATCTTTCGACTCAGTCCGTGCCCTCGGAAGTAATTCGACCATCTTCAATTTCCTTCTGGAAGTATTTTTACGAGTAATTTTGTTTACTTCATGAGTAATTGTTTTCCAGCGATTAACAGGTAATTTGCCAAAAACTGTATTTATTTGTTAAAAATATATTTGTACGACAACAATTTTTCCTTTTCTCGATTAAATTTTTTTCTTCAACTAACAAATTGCGTTACGTTTTTAATTTCTCCGATAACATTGAATTTTTTATTTACCCGGTGGGACCACGGAAATTCATGTTTTTGCAATTGTCCATCAAACCTTATGACGTTCGCCGCCAAATCACCGGGATCCTGTAGATCGAACCACGCGACAGTTTGGCGTAGAAGAGCGTCGAAGTAAAGGTCCCTGGCTCGATTTGCGCGTCTGAGCGCGCTGCGATTCAGGCAAAAAATATACACGGCCGTAAAGACGAGCTGGGCAAGGGCGAGGGCCCCCGAGGAGAGGGAAAAATTGAGTGTTTGCCGTGCAAACTCCGACGAGTCGATCTCCGCGGCATCGATTCTCCTGTGCACATGACAGAAGCTTCAATAGAGCTGATTTGTCGTTATTTTTCCAATTCCATCCAATTTGAACTAATCTTATATTGAGATTGTCATGTGCAAATTAATATCGATTAATATAAATTAACCCAAACGAAATAGCAAATGAATGTAAATGAAAAATAATTTTCGATACGTGCAAACAAACATCAAAGATAATCATGTACAAATGCATATAATTAATACAACTTAATAAAAATTGTGCAGCAAATTATAATAATATAAATAAAAAATTGTTTCTGAATCGTAGGCTAATTGCAATTAATTTCAAATAGAAATAATCGGTAGTAAATTGTAGCGGCCGAGGAGTGGCCTGAGCCGATACTGGGAGGGGTGGCCGCGCAACCACGCACTGGCCTCGCTCACTACCGAGCGAAACGGAAGTTTCACCGGAGATCCTAAAGGAGATACCTTCAGGCGAGGAAAAAATTTGCTGATTTTCACGATTTTCTTTAAATGGAAATATTTCTTCACTATTTTTGAGACTTAGGGTATGTTTCAATACTGCTTCCGGCTGTTACATGGTAATTTTTTTAGTTACGAATCTTTAAAAATAGCGGAGTTACGGCATTGTCTACTAAACTGCATTTTCAAAACAGCCGTGACGCCAAAAACCTAACCAACCGATTCTGATGAATTTTAGTATAAATCTTTCTATCCTTATTGTCCAAAACATGACCCTGAATGCTTATGAATATTAAACAAAAAAAAACGTTATTTTAAATTGCAAAATGTAGCCGTGTTTCGAAAAATTCAATCTTTTTTTATTTTTTTTTCGATTTTCAACATCTCTCACTTTTTCGTGGTTCCTATTCTGCGCATGAGCGATAGCGAAAGAAAACAATTCGTTGGTTTTTTTTCGGATTAATCCCGCCCACGCTACGTTTGGAAGACCGTGTCATGCCTCCGCCATTTTTAAAGATTAATAAAATTTAAAAAATACCATGTAACAGCCAAAATTAGTAACAAAATATACCCTAAATCTCAAAAATGTTAAAAAGGGAGAAATTCATGAGAATGAGCAATATTTTCCTCGCCTAAAGGTCCTCGCCTCCCTCCCCTTAAGAAACCAGTGTGGGATAAAAATGCACGTGAATATTTTGAGGCAATCGTAATTCAAGGGCGCATATACGTACCTTCTGAAACCCACGGGAACCTGATCCGTACCGTTGGCCTTCGCCATGGCCACATTTATTTCGTACTGCACGAAAACGTCGCTCAAATTCCCGTACAAAATGATTATACCCGGTACGCAGATACCGGAAAATATTGAAGCCAACAAACCGACGAGGGTCAAAATCGTATCCGACCACGATCCGAAGCAGAGCTGTACAAATCATACTCGTCCAATTCTCGTTATTCGATTTTTCGACTTTAATTAAGAGTACCGATCATGTCAATTTTTCAAAATTCCAAGAGCGACTCTCGAAGCGAACAAACAAATGTATGTAATAAATCGTAGTTACTCGCTGGTTGATTACAGAAATGATATTTATTGCAGTGCGTGTGTTACCTGGGACATGGAATAAATTCCGCGATCGGAATAAATACTGCCCGCATTTTTCGTATTCGTGTTCATTTTCCGTATCTTTATTTGATCGATTGAAAATTATGATTTTTCATTACTCAACGTTCATTCGTGTAGGTTAGCGTTCCATCGTCGCTCGTTCGTGAAACATTCGAAGGTGTGCGAAAAAAAAAACAAACGACAGATCGTTTTTTGCCTCCTCGAAGATTTTTCTGATAAATTGCAACCTATGCCATTCGCGAATATAATCGATTATCAAATGATTTACAAACAACATCGAACTTCGAACGAAATGTCTCGCTCTCGCTCTTTCGACCTTGCTTCGTTATTCAAACTTTCAAATTCCACGGTTCGGAAATCTGTTTTTGGAGTTTCGCGATTTTACGTGGTTCCGTGTAGCGCCCGTTGGTCAAGAGCCATTTCGTCAGTGATTTGTTACCCGCGCGTATCGCCATTCTCAGGAAAATATCGTACCAAATACTGTTATTGCCGAAACTACACCCTGTGTTCGAAAAACAAAAAATCATTGCCTCGGGTAATTTCAAGTTCCATTGATAAAATAAATTGCACTAAGGGGTTAGGCTACTGTGGAAATGACGAACGCTCGTTCGTCGCTTGAGGAGACCCAAATGGACGAGGTCCAACATACGGCGTAGAAATCGCAGATTGAAGATAAACCTATTATTGCAACGATAAAACGATGCCAGTAAAACTTTAAACGTGTTTTTCTCGCAATTATGTTTTTTCAAAACGATGTACACGATTTCTTGACATCCAATGAACTGATTGACTTGAAATTTGGTACACTTGTTCAATGTACATTTAACTATTAATAATTAACATTTTTCCCCACTAGTTATTAACGATACTGATGTCTTTTGTCCTCGAAAAAGCGAAACAACATCAACTTTTTTTTTATTATTAAAATACGATACTAATAAAAGCTCGGCCAAGTCTTAGCCAATATTGTTTATTGTGAGAAAAATAACTTTTTTTTTGTTTTCAGATCAACCGAGTGGCCAAAATCCAGTTCACCGTTGAGCCCCTCAGATTCAAATGTCCTTCACGAGATTATTTTTAACTTTTTTACTTATGAATAGTTTTTATGAATTTTGGTACACAACATTGTCAATGTACGTACAAATAAATGTCCTAACGATTTTTCAATTATCTTACTTATTCCTATTATTTATTTGAGAATATATTATATATTTTATTTTATTTATTATTTTATTTATCATTTCAAATAACCCTGATTCTCGGGTCATCACAGTAGCCTAACCTCTTTAAAAAAAATGAAAACGAGTGAGCGACAGCCTGACCAAAGATTAAGGTATTCCTTTCGCGAAGGGTCGTATTTTGTGTGGGCATGAGTTAATTTCATCATCGTCGTATCATTGGCTAAGTTACAGTGACGCTTAATAAAAATAACTCACACTCAATTATCGTACCCAACGACAAACTGAAATAAAAAATTCCGCGCAAATTTGGTAGATTTAGGCATTGTTCATTTTCATAAGTTTTTCGAAATTTCTCATTAATATTTTCTTCAAACATTTGTCGACGCCCTGATTTTCATTGTCGTTACGGAATCTTTAAACATTTTACACGCGTGTACAGTTTATATCAGACATCCTGAGTTATTTAGTGTACAAATTATTAGATAGAAATGTCGGCAGACTGTCATCTCCATAAAGCGCCATACAAATGAGACGATTTCTAGAGTCGTAATTTTTCGTTAAGGGGTTACCCCCACTTGCGCTTCTGAAAAAATTGATGTTTTTTATTGCATTTTTTTGAAGTATAAGTATCTGAGAATATGTCCTGCAAATTTCAAGTCGATCCGAACAATATTGACTGAGATATGAGCGTTGAAAGAGAAGAATCCGTGAATTGAAGAACTGAAATTGAAACTTTAAACGCGTTTTTCTCAAAATGGCATTTCTGAAGTCGGTGACCAAGATTACACGAACACTAATGAACCGATCTTCTTGAAATTTTGCAGGCTTAATACATAAAAATGTAGTCTTTAATCGTTCGATTTTTTTTTTCGAAAAAAATGGCCGTTTTATAGCCAAAAAACGGCCGTTTTTTTCGTTAAAATCAAACCATTAACTTTGACTGTCCGCCATTTTGTAAAAAATGAATATTTTTTAAAATCCTTCGATTAAAGAATAGTTTATACTTATATTTGACTAAATCCATCTGCATCTTTTTCAGATGATCCACTTCGCCGCAATGTTGGTCACCGCAAACCGTGTATATAAAAACATTATTTCATTGACGGCCATTTGCCACTAAACAATGTAATATTTTTCAATAAAAAAATTACTGAAAGATCTTCAAGATGTGTTCTTTAAGATGGTATATTGATCGATTAAAAAAGTTTAGTAGTTTTCTTTAAAAAAATTTCATGAAAAAGGTCTTTATTTTGCGCTACAAGTGGGGGTAACGCGTTAAAAGTACGCTAACTTGGCTTGAAGTTTTACCAGTATACTGGCATGTATTTTTACTTGATTAGAGACGAAAATCAGTAAATTGTGAAAAATATTCAGATTCGTGAAAGAAATACCTTAAATCATCGAAAAAGAAAAGAACTACATACTTTTGCAACGAAAAGAAACCTCGTCTTTATGTGTATTTTATTGTAGTATGTTTAGGTGTTTTTTTACCAGCTCGCCGAAGAATTTCGAGGCAGTTTACTGATCCAAGTTGTCGGTAGTCTTTTTTGTTTATGTAATAATGAACCGCCAGACAAATTGGGCTTTCCCCGGCGTCCGAATTCAGATATGGATTCGCGCCTACGAAATGCATTTGGAATTAATACTTGAACCAATTTCCCTATTCATTGGAAAACAAAATTGCGGGTTTTCGATAAAAACGTTCCCCTCCGACTGCGGTTTCATTGTCCAATTACTTCTCGACGGCTTCCCTATTATATATACATACATTTACACCCACCCACATATATTCCCGACACTCACAGAAATATATTTAATTTAATAATCAAGTTGTAACATTTTTCCAATCATTTTAGTTCACTAATTTCCTACTTCATTATTAATAATATATATTATAATTATTTGTTGATTAAAATGTTACACTTTTCCAGGTTATTCATTTATTAAATTCAGCGGCCTAAAAAGCTCATCATGTTTGAAATATCTAAAATCGAACCGAAACAAACTTGATCAGCTATACCCACACACAAAAGTAAACGTAATTTTGAACCTCGTGGTAGTCGGCAGTAATACTGCGCAAGATCTGCAAGGAAGGACATTTATGGCCTGTTCGTTAATACAGACTGACGTGATTAATAAGTCAATACAATCGATGCGAATTAGATTGCAACTGGGCATTGAGAGTGGTGGCCATCACTTTAAGCACCTTTCATAGGGGTAAGTGTTCGAATCGTTTTTTGAAATCCATTCGCGGCTAAAAACATAGGTATTTCTTTTTTACCAATTTTTCATACGAAATCTTGATCGATCATCTTGGAATTTGGCGTGTAAACTTATTTTGAGTTCCTTGGCAAAATTCTGAAAAGAGAGTAGTGGTCCCATTGTTACAAATGGAGGTGACCTTGAAATATCTGAAGCGTCTATGCACTTCAGAGAAACGCCTTTGTAGAAAAAAATTTATCCCAAGTCTGATAGGTTAAAAAATATTTCCACTGCTCCTAGTTGTTGCCTCAGCCGGTATATACCAGGTGTGGAAGTATGAAGCCGGAATTTCCCTATAGATGGTGCTAGCCATCAGTTTAGGGACCGTAAAACCGCTTCTGCAGCGCCATCATCTCCCTCTAACAGCTGACGAAGATTTTCGCCACACAACCCAAGTTCCCTACACCGGTATAATTTTCTATAACCTTAAACATGTCGAGTTTTGTGCCTACGAACTACGATTTGCGGGCAGCATTGGTTTTCTGTTATCATATGAAGAAAACTGCTGCAGAATCGCATCGAATGCTTGTCGAAGCTTACGGTGAACATGTTTTTCGAAACACAGTGTTTCGAGTGGTTCAAACAATTCAAAAGTCGTGATTTTGACGTGAGAAACGAAGAGCGTGGGAAACCACCGAAAAAGTTCGCAGACAACGAATTGCAAGCCTTATTGGATAAAGATGATACTCAAAGTCAACAAGAACTCGCGGATCAATTGAATGTGACGCAGAAATCCGTCTCCATTCGTTTTTATCATTTTCAAACAACAGACGTGTAATTTTTACCAAAACATTCCGGTTTCATATTTCTACATCTGGTATATGCGCTAGTGGAATTGGTTGTGGACACTCTTGATAGAAATTAGCTTTTTTATATATACTCTGAAAATGCATATTTTACGACGCCGAAATGATACTGTGATGCTTTTATTTTAATCTTTAACGTTTCTACTCAATATTTGCTTTAACCCCTTGAGTGGCAAGACAAATTTCAATGTTTGCGCCCCCAGCACGGAAAAACAAAGTATTTCGATTTTAATGAAACATCAATGAAATTAGTCCTCAATTATGCCGAAATGTTATTGAAAATTTTGTCGCAAGAATTAACGTTTGTCAGGGACGAGGCGGCCATTTATCGGATATTGCGTTCCACACATAACCTCCATGTTCGTACCTTATATCAAGGTACAAACGTGGAGTAAAATAAACATATTCGTACCTTTTAAATAAATACAGGTTTTTTCAATAAGAGCGTGTAGATGTCAAATTGGAATAAAACAAGCTGTGTGTGAGGTATTAATGAAATTCTTTTTTTATTTGACAGGCCTACGTATGCCTTTATGTGTCGAATATAACATCGTTCAAATGTCCGCCGCGGCTTATCACGACGGCACGGATCCGAGTGGTTCAATTTTCAATGACTCTGCCGCATAGATCCGGCTGAATTTGAGCGATGGCCAGGGTTATGTTGACTTTAAGGGCATTGGTCGATTGCGGCTTGTTGGCATTGACCTGCGACTTCAAGAAACTTTTAGCTATCGAAATGTCACCTTACTTGTGCAAAAAAATCTTTAATTAATAGAGAAAAAAATGATTTAATCAGCAACGGTGACCCGATTTGACGTCTCGTGGTAACTGTTTATTGTTTTTTGCTAAGACGCGCCGCTTCATGCGTAAGGGCATAAAAAATTCAAAAACTGTCAATTCAAATAACAATTTGAAAAAAATGTTTTTAATTAATTATTTGTTAAAAAATACGGTGTTCGATCATTGGGACATAGAAAATGCAGTGTTTCCCAATTATTGAACACTCGAATTCTCCAAGATGGCGTCATTAAACTCATCAAAACATCGAGACAGTTAACGTGTGACAGATCGTGTAAATCGGATTTATTCAAACAAAAACTGTAAGTTCCCGAATAAACTTACCTTTATTCTTTTAATAATAACTTTAAGATCGTCAAATATATTTTTTATTTGTATTTTCTGGTAATAAACATAAAAAGAAAAGTAAAAAGGGAATATAACCTAAATGTAACCTAAAAATACGAATGTAATGTTCAATATTTTTTGCTCTCCGATATTTCAGGGACAAAATTTCAAGAGGGGAAGAGAATTCTCGAGAGTGTTCAATAACTGGGACATGCCTGTTCAATATTAGGGACATAGGCACTTCCAGTGTTCGATAATTGGGACATTTGCATGCTTCACATTGTTATTCTTTTTTTTCATTTGAAATCATTTAAAAATAATTTAAAGGGTGATTTTTCGAAAGTAAAAATATCAAAGTATCATTTGAACATGAAATCGATGGTTTTTTCTTGATTTTTTTTTTCTCACCGAATTCAATCCCTCAGATCCTTAGCTGTTCAATAATTGAGACATTTACCTTACATATTTTGCTGAAATTACAATATTTTACCATAAAAAAATGTATTTTTCGTCAGTTCGAAATTTTCTTGCGCTTCCGTTAGTGAAGCGGACTTTTTAGAGCGTCCCACGTCGCTGTTTGGACCATATATCTGTGAAGGACATTGAGGTTATAGCAGAGTTTATTTGTTATTGCGTGCAGAGAAGAGAGACATCTCTGCATTCTTTATTCTGCGCAACGAGTACTGAAAATAAATTCGCTCAGTTGAGAGTCGAAGAATTGAAATCCATTCTCAGAAGCAGAGGGGCCAAGGTGACGGGGAAAAAAGAGCTATTTCCCACTGTTTGCGCCTGGCGTCATCGTTAAGAAAAAATACGTGTTCCTTCAGCAGTACATCTTACGCACAACACTGAACCACTTGAAAAAAAAACAGCTATCTACCCGCACATAATTAGAGGAATCGTAATTAAAAAAATAAGTTTGACCGTCTGGTTGAAACCAAACGCTCAGACACCGCTCGCTCGGGACGTGCTATGCTAGCGCCGCCAGTGACGAAACGTCGCAGTTGTCCTTGCCATTGATATGATCAGTATGTTCATTTGTATATACGAATATTCGAAAAGAAAATATCGAGGACAACAAAACCGCAGTGGGAGCCGTTTTTACGCGATGAGTAGTACAGTAAACATATTTAGTTTTTTCATACCCTTTGACAACATAAGCTCAATAAGGGAGGCTTCACCGTGGAAGCAAACCCGGTGGAAGGGAGTTTGGCCGGTAGACGCTAACTTTGCGTTAACGAAGTGAGGACAGCTTACCACGAGCCTTCTGCAGTCTTCGGCGTATTTTTCTATGAAACATTTCTGCAAGTCAGTGAGATATTTGTAATGAAAAAAAAAATAAAAAAAACTTTTTTGGAGAATATTTTAGAGCAAATGAAAATATGATTTGCTTCCTTTACGTCGGCGGCAAGGTACAGTTCGCTGAGATACTTTTCGTGGATGGTATTTTCGTGAGCTTCCACGGAGGATTCATTGATCGAGTTGCTTCTGCTTCGATAGTTCGGAGCTCCGTAGTCGTATTTGAAACTTACGCGACTTCTCTTCCTTTTTTGGGCTAAAGCATTGTTGCGTATTACTCTTCCTATATTTACGGTTTGTTTATATTTCTTTGCGATTTGAGAGTGCAATCATGAAGGGTAAGTTTCGATTGTAATGATTTAAAGAGTATTTTTAACACGCGTTGGGTTGAAATGCATTAAGGGGTATGCATACGCGTGAAATTTCGAAAGCAAATTTGTTTGATTGCATTGTTTTATAGGCTAGGATCTTAACTCTAATTTGCAACAAATATTTTGTAGAAATTTCGAAAATTGACAGTCTTATGACGTTTTTCATGGAGGTTCGGATTCAGACCCACTGCGCCAAGGCGATTTACCCTTTTTTCTTCTGCGTTTTTCTCGAAACTGTTTTATGAAACTGTATAAGTCATATCTCAAAATCTATTCGTCCGATACACTTTGAATTCGAGCAGAGCATAGTTTATAACATTTTTTTATCGTATGGCCGGATTATCGTTCAATAAGTTTTTCCATTTATTAACAAAAAAAATATTCAGCCTGTTTTTTTTTCTCGAAAAACAAACTTTTTTCAACCGATTGCCAGTTTCGTAATTTTAAAAATTTCAAACAAGTGTCCGGTCATACGAAAGTTTGATTAGTATACTAGGAATACATTTTTTACTTTTCATTTCAAATGGCCCTAGTTGCCAGAAGCACCTACACCGATTGGCCATAAGGCAACGGCGGCACTTTGTTTAAATAGTAATAACATCATTGTTTATCGATGTTTTGTAATAAAAATAAAATTCAAACTTGGCGAGCCTACGTATTAATTGTATGTAAAATCCCTAGATCGTCATCCCATTGCTCTTATCAGAAAAAAAAATTGAAAATTAACTTGTTTTTCGGCCCCAAACATGTGCAGTAGGGTGGCACATTTTTCAGCTTTATTTGTTACCCTTTTTATCATCATCCAATTATCTTCATTAAAGAAAAAAAAATTGTCGTGGAAACTGCGAGAGGTCAAAAAATATTTGAAAGTCGCTCAAGCCGCTCAAAAATTCGAATTTTCATGTAAAAATCGATTTTTTTGTCCACTTCTCACCCATGAATTTTACGCTTTATAATTTTCCAATTAACCTTACAAAATCTCTAGTCGGCCAATGAGTATTTAGCGGTCGCCCATGAGCTTCGAAATTTTCAATCCATCATTTTGAAATTTCGCATACTTTTACATAAGATAATTACCGTCTATGTGAACGTAAAGTTTATTCAAAAAAAATTATAAACAACTACTTTTTTATTAGCAAATGCTACAGAAAAAGTTTCACGAAAAATAGAAAATTTTTCGAATTTTCACTTTTTTGGATTTTTAGGTTCACACAGGGCGTGTGGGTCTTAGAAATCTCAAACTCCTCGACCCTCGTGCTTCAGATCAATGCACCAGACGCTATGTTGTTCGTCATGGAACAACTCCGGCGGCAACCGTTTATGAAGCAAGAGTCTCGAAGCCGCCATTTTGGGGTATAAAAAAATGAACGATTAAAAGCCGTAATGATATGTACATTAATGTTCAATAATGTAGAATGAATAGTTTCGACACGAACAAATCTTGAGAATTAGCTTATTTTTGTCTGCCTAAAGGGATCTCCCCCATAAAAACCGAAAGTGTCGCTTGGACCTTTGTCCGAGTTTCCGCTTCGAAACGTAGTCCCAACATTACATACACAACCATACATACGCGTACGTCGATGCGACAATCATAATCTTACATTGTTCACGCATATCACATAACCCAAAGACTCAACTTCGCCCGTGCATTATTCATTCCCATAATTAATTACGATAAGGGTATTACGACGCTCGGATTGATTATCGATCGATTATACTTACCGCTCAAACGACGTACAGCTATCGAAACGATCGCGATGATTGTCAGAATGAAGTAAGCAATGAGAACATTGGAATAGTCGGAAGTTGCAAGATCCCGAGTTATCAAATTCAGAAAATGGACGACCGAAGTTTGTTGAACTTCCACTTGTTTCATTTCGCCACTCGAGGGAATTCTTCGCGGCTTTCGTCGATCTTCCATTCCCACCAGGTCCAACTTGTTTACCTCTTTTCGCTTATTGTTTCCATTCGACGAGTTCTACTCGTTCAGGGGATTCGAAGCTTTCCATCAACGCTCCAGTTGATATTTAGCCTAGAAAAATTTCGAACTGCTCTATTGACGACAAGAACGAGAATAAAATAAGTATTTGCATTCGACGCGTAGGTGCATAAACTTCCATGTGATTGAACGTGCAAAATTCTGCGTGGATGAAGAAGAAAGCGACAGTACCGGCGTAGCTCCAAGCAGCTGTCCTCGAAAAGGTTCGCTACACAATGCAGCCACACAACACACACACACACACACACAGGCTAGAACTCTCCTCGCAACGCACGAGTAATTTCGCATCACGTGCATCGTATCCCAACCTAACCTTGTTAGAGCTTCTCCTACTTTGGCCCGCTCGTAACTGCGATGCGAGAGTGACCAACAATGGCGATCGCGGAGAGCTGTCAAATGTCTCGTATTTGACAGTTTATTCGTGCGATGATAGCTTTGTCCGAGTTGACCAAAGGGCAAAATTACACGAAGATGCGTTAGGCGGTAAAAAAAATCCATGCGTTAACCATAAAATATTATGACGTTAAAGTGTTTCGGATTAAAAACAAATTAAACAGTGGCAACGCGCGTCGTTATGTCGCTGAATCGTCATCGTCCCAACTTTATTTACCTTTCGAATTTATAAAAGCATCTGAGGAATCGAAAATTCTTTCAATATAAACGCGTCAAGAGATCGAGAACTCGCGCTGTTTTGCCCCCCTGGAGATTCGTAATTGATGTTCGAGCGTAAGAAGAAAAAGCGCTTTAAAAAGACGCGAACGTGTCGTTTGTTGGTCGCGAGAAGAAGCGAAATACGCATATTATGTTTAAAACGGAGGAATCGTCGAGGGACAGTTTCCTTCAGCAGACCAAGGCCGCGAGGGAGGAACGCGCGTACGAAAAATGCAAGGAAGACGCCGTTGTCTGTATTCAAAAGAACGTCAGAGGCTGGCTCGTCAGAACGAGATTCGCCAAGCATATATTGTGAGCTCTGCGTTACTTCATCTCAAAAATGTTTTACCTCCTTAATGCTTGTCCATAAATCCTGTGCATTGTCATTCCTTTGAAAAAAAAATTGCATGAAGAATATCACGAATTCTCCATGATAGGAGAATCCCCAAAGTTCATGCAATTGTTTGTGGAAAATGAAAAAATATACATAATACGACATACCCAAAGTACCTACATAAATGAACGACACCGTCGCTTTGTTCAGGGACGAATTTGACGCTTACTTTCCGGACGAAGCGTCGTCGAAGCTTCACACGGAGCTGAAGCCGTCCCTGCAGGTTTATCGTATGGTGACGAGATTTCTCAGAGTATTCAGAAAGGACAGGGACCATACGAGGATAGAAAATCTGTCCAGGCGAGTAGAAACATTTTTATTGGCGCATCTTTGCCACCTGGTAAGCTGACAATGCATTTCGTGCAGGTACCTGCTCAAGTCATTGGATTCCGATTCGCCCAAGCTCTCGTACATCGGAATGGCCCTGAGCAAGGATCACCACATATCGTGGATAGTGCAGGTGAAGACGGTGCTCCATCATTGCATGACGGGTCTGGACGTTCTGAGGCCGGAAATCCCGGCTGATCACAGGTCGATACTGCTGAGACTGCACACGCTGGTGAGTTTCACGGCGTCGGGGACATGGGCGATCCAGAGGGTGGAGGGAATGGAGAAGCTGGAGGCAGGTATGAAGCAGCTGTGCGCCAACATAATGGGTCACCTGGTGAACAACGGATTTTACACGATGATGCGAGTATTGCTGGTGAAAGGATTGGGCAGAAGGGACATAGCTCTGAGTCCGGTGGCACTATCGGCGGCGGTGACGCTTGCCTTGCGGCCTCTCGTGTCCTCTAAGATGTCCGACAAACTTGTCAGCCTCTTTCTCATCAACATATTCGGCGTGCCGGCGCTCGTTTATCACGCGAATCTCAACGCGCCCGAGTGCACCGGCTCCTTCGTTACTCACGGGCTATTCGCGCGTTCCCTCGAGCTCTTGAATTCCGAGCAAAATTTACGCATAGTGTTCAACGCGCTGGAGGGCAGCTACGCGCTGTGTCTCTTGGCTAATCTCATACAAATGGCGAACATCGAGAGAGACGAGGTTCTGCGCGATCTTTACTTTCCCTCGTTCACGTTCGTCGCGACGAAGATACTGGAGGCTTGTCAGCAATACGTAGTGGCGAAACAGAGCAATTTGACATATTGGCATCCGGTTCTGGGCTGCTTTGCCCAAGCGGTCGACTCGTATCTTCACGGTGCGATCGATCATACGAAGGCGCAATTGACGCATCTGTGGAAAGGTAAAATCGTCTCGCAACTGATAGGACGCGCGTTGCAGGAGCTCGTGGAGAAGGAGAGTCCGCCACAACTGAGCGAACAGCAGAGCAGCACGTCGATAGGAACGAACATATTTCGGCGTGCTTTCCTCGAGGCTCGTACCAATCGCAACAACAGCAACAAGAATTATCGGAAACTCGGTAGTCCCGAGACAACGAAAATCGCCCTCATTTGCTCACTCTATCAGACCGCCTTTCACACACTCACGGAAATGAAGTCGGACATACTTACGGGCCTGTGCTACAAGGACAAGATACTTTATCACATGTGGCTATTTCTCGGCACACTCGGACCTCACTGCGGCCTCAAAGGCTTTCTCGATCTTCTAGCTGTTAACACCAAGTGCACCGCGCCCGAATTCCAAATGCTTATACTCTTTTGCGACTGCATGACTCACTACGTCACGATTTTCGACGACATGGAGATGTACGAGCAACAGGATCCCTTCAAGCTCAACGATTTCGTCACCATGTCGTACTTCCTGAATCAATTTCTCTACAAAGCCGTTCTCAACAATTTATTCGACATAAAGACCGTCTCGAACAATCCCCTGTTCACATCGCTACATACTCTCCTCATGGCGATCTATCGACGCGACTGCCGAAGGAGCTTCTGCCCCGAGGGACACTGGCTCGCCAAGGAGGTTAGGGTCTCCGGGTTTCTCGCTGACCTCGAGAAAGGTCGACGCGGCGCTGCTCTTCTACTCGCCAAAATGCCTCACGTCATACCGCACTCCGAGAGGGTCGTGCTCTTTCGCAAACACATCGCCGATGAGAAAGCCGTCATGGGACTCACCGAGAGCGCTTGCAACAGTCCGCCGTCGACTCTCATCGCCGTTCACAGGTGAACAAAATAGACGTGAAAAATCTTTTTAAAAACAAGCTTTTACTTATAAACTGTAAGACCGATATATATAAACCAAAACGAATTACTCGACGGCCGACGCAGTGCCTGCTGTCGAGTGATTCGATTTGGTGGAAAATGGGGAACAACAAATGGGAAATAACTAAACTCCTATTTTGCAGGTTTAGGTTATGGATCCACAATAAGGCTCCTCAAAAAAATTTGAGCTAATTTAGTAGCCCAAATGTGTCAATAAAAGTTGGCAAAACGAAATAAAATATTTTCGTTCAATTCCAACGATGCAAACTTCAATGACATTAATATTTTGGCTTATACTCCCAAAGCTTGTTTTCTGAAATTATGCTCATTTCGGTCTGAAAACAAAGTTTTATTTCTTATATTATAAAATAGCGCAGCAACAATATATGTTTGTTGAATTTTAATAAAAACAATGATGTGGCTTCATTTTTCTCGTCTTACAACAAAATTACAAGTAAACACTAATATACATTTTACGAAAGTTTTACTTTTGTTTCACTTTACAGAAAGGAAACGCTTGTTGCCTCTTTTGGCCAGACAAATTGATGTAATGCAAACAAATTAAATGCAATTGAGGCGCGATTTTAATGTTCATAATTTATCACATTATTAATACCACAATCACAGAGCCGACAAAAATACGGACACTACGCAACACTAGTGTTGCACACGGACCCAATTCCCACAAGTTTTTTAACGTTGAATTTTGGCTGAGAATATTTCTGAAACCGTTTTTTAGGATCTTCATCAAGGGCTGCAGCCTAAATGTGCAGTACATATTTTGGATAGTGATCAGAATGCAGAAAAGGAAAGACAGAGGACAATTTTAATTGCGTGACAGCAATGCAAACTTCAAAACTCGTAGAAAAAAATGGATGGACCCTCTGGCTATTTGGTTGCATTTTTTCCCCCAAATATGTTTCGATGTCTGACGTCTGACACGTAAAATTCGCAGATCCCGTATCGTGGAGGACGGTTATCGTCAATTGGCAATGCTGCCCTCGCAAGCTCTCAAGGGCGTAATCCGCGTGCGTTTCGTGAACGAGCAAGGGCTCGACGAGGCGGGAATAGATCAGGACGGTGTCTTCAAGGAATTCCTCGAGGAAACGATAAAGCGAGTTTTCGATCCGTCGTTGAATCTCTTCAAGGCGACGAGCGAGAATCGGCTGTATCCCTCGCCAACCTCGTGGATGCAAGAGAATCATCTGCAGCTTTTCGAGTTCGTCGGTAGAATGTTGGGAAAAGCGGTGTACGAGGGAATCGTCGTAGACGTGCCGTTCGCCTCGTTTTTCGTCTCGCAATTTTCCGGTCAGGCGGGTGGCGCCGTGTACAGCTGGCTCGACGAGCTCGCCTCGCTCGATCGCGATCTCTATCGTAGTCTCACCCTCGTCAAGCACTACGAGGGTGACGTTAGCCAGCTCGAGCTCACGTATTCGCTGGACGAGGACGTCATGGGAAAACTCGTGACCCACGAGCTCAATCACGGCGGACGAGCCCAACCGGTCACCGATCAGAACAAAATCAATTACATTCATCTGATGGCCCACTTCCGCATGCACGGACAGATAAAAAATCAAACGGCAGCTTTTATAAAAGGCTTTCGATCGATCATCAATCCGGAATGGTTGTCACTGTTCTCCACACCCGAGGTATGGAATCGTCGTGTTAAGAGTCAAATCAAAGAACACCATCTACCTGGAAACCCCAAAAAATGGTCGAACGCAGAATTTTTTTTGCTGAAAAAAGAAACGCATATTTTAGTAGGGGTAAACGTCTAACGTTAAGCGGCTTTTCACGATTTTTTTTGGTGGAAGGACAAGCTAGAGGATAATAATATTCAAGGGTGCTATTATTCGTATCTTCGAGTGAGCAAAAAAATGTATTTAAAAAAATTACACACAATGGTGATACAAAAGGCTGAAGTTATTCTCGCGAGTCATGTTGAGTTTGGGACGCCCTACGGCAGACAGCGTAACTGACGCAAATTTGAAACTGGAAAAAAATCTAGAAAATAAAAAAAATATAAACAGAGTATGGTTAAAGAAATACGTAGGGGATTTTGAATGTATCAATTTCTGTGTGATTGGCACTGTGTAATTTTTAACCACGTGGTCACGAATTGAAACTCGAGCAAACAAAATTTATGAAAAGGTCGCAATTTTTACGTAACTATTGAAAAACGAAGATCGATTTAAGGGGTTAGCCCACAGTAACGGATATAAAATCATGTGCGAATTTCACAATTTTTTTTCGTATGAAAAAGTGATTCACTCATAAAATCAATTATACATCTATTTAGTATGAATATCGAGCTGTTAGAAAAAAAAAAATTTCTTCGATATACAAAATGGCCGACTACTAATATTTTTTTTATCTTTTTTTTAGGCGCTCCGCGGCGAGACATTTAGCATCCACACTTTTTGACCTAGAACAAAAAACAAAAATTCTCGTCAATCTACATTACAATACCTAGTATTGTAACGTAGATTGACTTGGTACGTACTTACATTACAATACCTAGTATTGTAATGTAAGTACGTACCAATAGAAGTACGTACGGAATAAAAAAAATATTGTTTTATTCAAAAGTTGTAGGTGTTTGAATTTAAGAAATGAATTTTCAGTGAAAAATTTCGTTATAACTGCTCATAAAGTGCTCATAAAATGAAAAGTCTTTGTGAAATGCAATTAGGAACATAATTTTTAAATTTGAAGTAAATCAAGTGAAAATTGTTGACGTTATTTGTCACGCCAATTGGAAAAAAGATATGAAAAGAAAATATTAGTAGTCGGCCATTTTGTACATCGAAAAAAATATATATATATTTTCTAACAGCTTGATATTCACAGTAAATAGATGTGTAATTAATTTTATGAGGAAATCACTTTTTCATATGAAACAAAAATGGTTAAATTCGCACATGATTTTATACTCGTTACTGTGGCCTAACCCCTTAAGAAAAATAAGATCATCAACGAATTTTTAATGTTTGTCATCGTATCTCCAGTACAATAGGAAACAATCCATCAAGTGGTTCTGGAGATATCATGTTCACTAACATTGGAAACAATGTTTCGAGAAAAACGCGTTTGAAGTTTGAAGTATGGTGCTGCCAGGGCATCGAATTACCTGCACCGGGCGACGATTTAAGGGGGCGCCAAATTCACGTGTTTGAAAAAAAAACTTGTTTCGCTGAAGGGCCTAGCATCCAGAGCGCTTTAGTGAAAGAGGGTTTCGATCGCCTCGCAATCCTAGCCATCGGAAATAAAACTACCTATGAGATGAACTTTGATGCGGTAATAGATTCTTTCGTGGAAGGAAAGCTCGACGTGTAAAGCTATAGCAAGATTAGATAGGAAATATTGCTGAGATCTGAAGATTGAAGGTGTCTACAGTCTGGCTCGTGCGTTGTCTCCACCGGTTGAATATACTATATTGGTATCACACATAACGAAAAGTTATTAGCAAACAGGCAATACACAGCGCAAATTTATTTGAGGGTTCTTATTCTCCCGGTCTAAAAAACTCCAAGCAGTATATTTGTTTGGTGAATTTTTTAAGTCATTCATCTCAAATGCTGGAGGGGAGGCTCCAATGTCAAGGTTTTGCCCCGGCTCGGAAAAAGCGTAGATCTGGAGCTGGTTAGAAGCTCTAACTCATTCAATTTTAGAAATATTTCAATTAAATGTTCAGGGAATATAGCTACACGGTGATACGGACGAATAAAAATATTTTGGAAGATTCAATTTTTCACCCATCTAGGTAGATGTAGCCCGTTAAACGTTTCGAAGGAATATTCCCATTCAAATGTCCGTTTTGATCAAAATAACGTTTAGCTCCAGCGTTTAATCTCGGGTGACAACGTGCCTCTGGATCTTCGGGATCTGCGACGACACACGCAGTACTACGGTGGCTTCCACGACAGCCACAGAGTGGTCTGTTGGCTCTGGGACATCCTCGAGTCGGATTTCACGGAGGAGGAGAGAGGATTGTTCCTCAAGGTAAGACTTTCTCCCTCTTCCGAATGTACTCGAAAAAACATTACTTTTCGTCGAAATTTATACACATTCGTGTCCGCAGTTCGTCACGAGTTGCTCGAAGTCGCCGCTTCTCGGGTTCGCCTATCTGGAGCCGCCATTTTCCATAAGGTGCGTCGAGGTCGGCGACGACGAGGATACCGGTGACACGATCGGTAAGATTTTCCTCTTAATACTGAAAAAAAAAAGTTTTTCCCGACCGGCAAAAGCGAAACAAAGTTTTCGCCGCGGCTATCTTCGATGATTTGGGTGCTTGATTCCAGTGAGTCCCCTGGCCTCTCACTTTTTGGGGTGCTTGGCGGGTGGATGGATGGATGGATGGATGGATGGATGGATGGATGGATGGATGGATGGATGGATGGATGGATGGATGGATGGATGGATGGATGGATGGATGGATGGATGGATGGATGGATGGATGGATGGATGGATGGATGGATGGATGGATGGATGGATGGATGGATGGATGGATGGATGGATGGATGGATGGATGGATGGATGGATGGATGGATGGATGGATGGATGGATGGATGGATGGATGGATGGATGGATGGATGGATGGATGGATGGATGGATGGATGGATGGATGGATGGATGGATGGATGGATGGATGGATGGATGGATGGATGGATGGATGGATGGATGGATGGATGGATGGATGGATGGATGGATGGATGGATGGATGGATGGATGGATGGATGGATGGATGGATGGATGGATGGATGGATGGATGGATGGATGGATGGATGGATGGATGGATGGATGGATGGATGGATGGATGGATGGATGGATGGATGGATGGATGGATGGATGGATGGATGGATGGATGGATGGATGGATGGATGGATGGATGGATGGATGGATGGATGGATGGATGGATGGATGGATGGATGGATGGATGGATGGATGGATGGATGGATGGATGGATGGATGGATGGATGGATGGATGGATGGATGGATGGATGGATGGATGGATGGATGGATGGATGGATGGATGGATGGATGGATGGATGGATGGATGGATGGATGGATGGATGGATGGATGGATGGATGGATGGATGGATGGATGGATGGATGGATGGATGGATGGATGGATGGACGGACGGACGGACGGACGGACGGACGGACGGACGGACGGACGGACGGACGGACGGACGGACGGACGGACGGATGGATGGATGGATGGATGGACGGACGGACGGACGGACGGACGGATGGATGGATGGATGGATGGATGGATGGATATCATGAAAAACGGAACGAAGTTTTCGCCGCGATGATCTTTTAGAGGGAAATCCATCTTGTTCTTCACGAAACACGTTTCAATGCCTCGCAGGTAGCGTCATCAGAGGATTTTTCACGATCAGGAAGAAGGATCCCCAGAATAGATTGCCGACGTCCTCTACCTGCTTCAATCTCCTGAAGTTGCCGAATTATCAGAAGAAAAGTACTCTGAGGGAGAAGTTGCGTTACGCGGTGACGAGCAACACGGGATTCGAACTCTCGTAGAGACGCTGCCCCCCCCCCCCCCCCGAATCCCCGCGAAAGGATTCGTCGTGACTGCCTGTAGAACAAAATTGAGACCAAGGGAACAGGTGGAGGTCTTCCGCTCGAAAACTTCACGAAAATTTGTCCATTTCGCGAAATTATAGCGCGACAATTTCGAGAGCTTTTGAGGCAACGATTTGAGGTAGTTTCCAATGAAGAATAATCGACGGAGAGGTACTTTAGAATCGTACGTTAGGTAAACTTTATTTTTTCCACGGAGCTAAAGTAAATCGGACAATTGTTGCATCGTTGAAAGAGTAGACCAAACGCACACGTGGATAATTTGTGTCGATCATTGCCAATCTCCGATGTAACTCTCTCTCTCTCTATTGCTCTCTCCCCGGGGACTTTCTCACGCGAGACGAGTTTAGATTCTCCGGTGGTTTGGCTTTTTTTGTTCGCCGAGGGCACGATGCAACAGTTCTAATAATATAACGAGCAAACTCGCGCGAGATACGAGCTTACGACTCGAAGGACTTTCCGTCGCGTCAGCGGGTGAAAACCAATCGATTTTGCCAGAGATATTTTCCAAAAATGCGGTACTATCGAAACAAAAACGAGTCAGCGAGAGCCGAAGGGAAAAGGGAAACGGTCGCTGATTTTCGCGTTACTTCGGTACAATGAATCGTCGATCTTGTACAACGAGGGAAAGATTTAGGCGAAAGGACCAAAGATTTCGACGTTAAAGTATAAATAAATAAATGGATAAATGAACGAGCCGGATGAAATGTAGCTGAACGCTTTTGTACATTGCTCGCTTGTACGAATACGCAGCTCGATAGTGTTTTATACTATTCTAAGTACGTGTACATTGTTGAAACATCACTAGTTCGTAAATTCGAATGTCGAGGATGCGCCGCGGCTACGAGCGGCCGCTGAAAATTTGGTTCGATGATAATTTTGACATGTAAACGTCAAACCTCGCGACCGTGAAGAAATTCTGAGTAATTGTTTACCGGACGGCATCTAGCCCCGATTTCGATGACGTTGAGACATTTTTCAGCCCACCGTCTCGAATTTGACATACCTTCGGTTGGCTCGAAGTGTTTTTTAGTTATAGATGTTGAAGTTTGCATCGTTAGAACGCAACGAAACTTTAGTAGCCCGTAATTTTAGTAGAGTTAGTCAAAACTGCTTTCAGAATCATTGTCTTTTCACAATGATTCAAGATCTAATGACATTATCATTAGATTTTGCATAATTACGAATGTTACGAAATAAAAGAACGAAAGAGGATTTTTCGTTGCCTTCCAACGATGCAAACTTCAACGTCGTAATATTGTAATGGCAAGGCACACCTCGCACGGCATGACATTGAAGTCAGCATCGTTGGAGTGCATAAAAAATTAACCCTCAATCCGTGAAGGTATTTGAGGCCCCTTAATCCCGTGAACTTGGGTCGTTTTTGTTTTTGCACTACCAAACCAACAATTATCAACGAAAAAAATTTGAATATATTCATGATCGATCTTCAAGCCGTATTTCTCAAGGAAAAATAAAGTTTTCTTTTTTACTTCTAATATATTTTTTGTCCATCGAATATTAAGCAACCTGCGAAGAAAATGATTTTGGGTAGGACGAAAACGACCCACGTTCACGGATTGAGGGTAAATTTTGTTTCAATCGATTAATTTCCTTTCGCCGCTTTACGCTCCGAAACTCACTTAACCCTTCCTTGACACACTTATATTCGGCCACGGCTTTGACACTCTGGGTCAATTTGACCCGGACAGGACTTCATCCACTTAACAACCCTTCGGAGGGTTTTAATTGAAAGAAATCTGAGATACACTTCAAACATTTCTCGATATGTGTGCATAGACAAAATTCGGAAAATTGAACTGTTGTAAAAAATTATTGAAAACGTTCAATTTTGGGAAAGTGAGCGTTTCATTTTCAATTCTTTCGGATCAAAATGGCCCAGTGTGTCAAGGAAGGGTTGAACGTTTTCCCGGATTGAGATTTTCGAACATAATTCGCGAAGAAAAGGCTTTGGATAACGATAAAAATCAAGAAATCAAAGGTGAAGAAAAAAAATCCTTGCATGTCAACGATGCAAACGTGCAGGTGCATTTCGTCGAACAAACCTAAACAAACGCATTACCAATTGATTTCAACGTACTTGTTTCGTTGTGGAGTTTGCTTGGGCTTGTTCGCGTCATTACTTTCCCTTCCGTTGTCTCCGTAATTGTAAGCGGCCGATGCTACGTATACACACACCCCTACATCGTATATACATACACTTATAAACGATTACTCGTGAGGGGTGAGCCTTCATACTATTCAAGGTCCTCGAAATCGACGGTGGGGCCATACTTGTAAATTATTTACTATGTAATTTTTTAGTTACTTTTTTCAGTCACAAATCATCAACTTTGCGAACAATCGCAAAAAGATTGTAAATAATAGCCACTAAAATTTCTCAGCTTCGTTACGTATTGACCGTTGGCGAGGTGAATAATTGCTAAATTGCAGAGCCACGAGAATTACGCCGACCTCGTTTTGTCGATTTGCCATGTAGAAAAATCGCGACCCTCCCGTCGATACTCGTCGAATCGATTTTTCATCGTTTCAAGGCGCAATAGTCGCGCGACGCGTGAAAAAATTCACGCTGCTTAATTTAATACGTTCGGGCATCGAGCCTCTGTGGTAATTATGTAAATAATTGATCCGACGATTCGATCGTTCGAACAGCGGATGGAGACGACGCTATATGCCCAGTTTGGAGGAATGATGAATAAATGCCTGTTGAAGATTACAAGAGCGCCAAACTACAAACAAACAAAATGTCGAAATGATGGTTAACAAATGTAAATTATTTCTCGTGATACGTAGATTAATATTTTCGATGGTGAACGATGTTTATCTTTTGTGATGTTTACTCGCGCCACTTCGTCGAAGGAAAAGAAATTGAAAATTATTGAATAGTCAGGATATGTGGAATATACCGAGTGTACAGAGAGACTGGGATTTAAGATACATTTACACTTTGTGGACGTGTTGAACGAAAAAAAAAAAAACGAAGAATTAACAAAACGAAATGAAACGGCTTTGATTTTATTTTTCGACACTGTTACAGGTCACAAGCGATGAAATTGTTCATGAACAATCCTCAACGGCACACACGAAAGGAGAATGCGCTCACGGATGTAGTCTGGTGCTCAGACCCGTGCAGGCAGCTTACTTCAGAATTTTTCGTTATAACAAGATAAAATACAATCATTTTATTTTTGTACCTGTTTTGGTAAATATTCGGAGTGGGGCTCCTGCTAGGGTCAGGCTAATTTTTGCTTGGGTTTTTTGGGATTGTTTGGGTTTGTTTGAACACTTGAAGAAAATTAGCCTGGTTGTAGCAGGAACCGCACTCTCGAATATTTAACCGCTTTTTTGAGATCGTAAACTATTTAAAAAAAAACAAAATTCATTTAATTTTATAATTGTTTTTTAAGGCCTTAGGCCACAGTAACGGGTATAAAATCATGTGCGAATTTAACAATTTTTTTTTCGTATGAAAAAGTGATTCACTCATAAAATTAATTACACATCTATTTAGTATATCGAGCTGATAGAATTTTTTTTTTCGATGTACAAAATGGCCGACTACTAATATTTTCTTTTGTTATCTTTTTTTAGGCGCTCCGCGGCCTGACATTTAGCATCCACAATTTTTTACTTAGAACAAAAAACAAAAATTTTCGTCAATCTACATTAGAATATCTATAGTACCTATAGTACGCATGGAATTGAAAAAATATTGTTTTATTCAAAAGTTGTAGGTATTTGAACTTAAGAAATGAATTTTCAGTGAAAAATTTCGTTATAACTGCTCATAAAATTAAAAGTTGTCGATTAATCAGAATTTCCGTACGTATTTCATTGCGAAATGCAATTAGGCACATAACTTTTTAATTTGAGGTAAATCGAGTGAAAATTGTTGAAGTTATTCGTCACGCCAATTGGAAAAAAGCTGTTTCGAGAAGTCGGTTGGATAGAATTTTTTTTATCACCCGCACCGCTTGCAAAAATGTTTTGAGAAAATCACGTTTAAAGTTTTGATTCCAGATTTCTGAATCCAGAAAAATGTATACTTATCAGCTATGCCTGGTGCATAAAGTAAACCTTCCGTTTCTTCAAAGGCATTATGTTTCGCTAAGTTTTCTGTTCTGTGAGTTGTCCGGGCCATTTTTGAAGCGTCAAGCATTTCTTTCGCAGCCCTCATAATTCTATGCTTGTCGTACGTCTGAGCGTAAGCCATCAGCGACTATATGTGCTATCGCTTTTCAAATATTTCATTTCTCGATTTAAAACTTTGACAGTGTACTCTCAATATATTATACTTTCCAAATATGTGAAAAAATTGATTTTTCGAAGCCCAAACACCGGACTCCATCCTTAAAGGAAATTAGTTGAAATTTTTGAAAATAGAGGGCTTTGGTTTTCAACGGATTCTCGAAATAAAACATTTCGAAAATATTGTCTGGAAATTTCGAGTTCAAAATTTAGGGAGTTGGCGGTAGGTTCCGCGAACCGAAGAAATTTGAACGCGTTTTTTTCTCAAAATGCCTTTGTCAATAACGGTCACCGTGATATCTCAAAAATCACTAAACCGATCAACTTCCAATTTTATAAGCTTCTTTTACATATGAAAAAGCATGTGCTTTTTTTTCGTTGCATTGTTTTTTTTTATCAACAAAAATAGAGGGTTTTTTTTCAGCGAATATTGATACTTTCACTGATCATTTCATGCAAAAATTAAATGCGTTTGATGGTTTTATTTCGGATTTGTTTCCGACAGGCAGTGGTCACCGCGAAGAACGTTTTTCAAACAGCAGTCTGCTAACATAATTGTATCTACCACACTTATAAATATTTTTCAATACAAAAATTGTCAGCTATGCTACAGTGTAAAAGAAAAAAAATTGAGAACCTGAACACGTTTTCGCAGAAAATGTAGGAATGTTCCTCTTTTTTGCGGCCTCGATTTAGGCGTAACGAGTTAAGGCGGGATCTCAGTTAAGGAACGATCAAGAAATTGATTTCTGTTTTTTTCTTTCAACGATAAAATTATATATGTAGAATCTTTTCCCAAAGTTTCAAAGCGAAATTCGAAAAAACTTCAAACGGTACCGCCCGTCGACGCTGTGCCTCATCGCTTCGGAGCGGGCGTAAACATAAAACGCGGTTTTCTCAAAACTGCCCTTTCGAAATTGGCGCGCAGGAGGATTACTCACGAACTATTAAGCCAACTAAGTTGAAACTTGGTGGAAATAGCGATCATATTGGTACCTTCTACTTTACGAGAATTATTTTTGAAAAATTAGAGAAAAAAACGACTTTTTTAATACAAGTTTTACAGAAATTTTGCGTGAAATGTTGATTTTTTTGCGAATTCGTGCCATTCTTTCAAATTTCCTTTTTCTTGACTTTAATTACTGTCAAATAGAAAGTATACATGTTGTTACTGAAAAATGTTTCGATTTTTTTTGCAAATCAAGGTTTACGAGCAGCTCCGCCATTTTTATGACAAATGAATTGAAAGTAAAATGTTTTCTATACTTAAATACACTATTAAACTATACCTACGGTTTGATAAATATAAAATAATTATTTCTTAGTTTGAAAAATCTCTTAAAACTGCTCATTTTTTCCCGTCTAAATGTATATCCCGCCTTAAAGTACTCGAAGAATAAAATGTCTTGAGGGGTCTGCATAAGCTTGGGGTCCAAAAAAAGGTTGATTTTCAATATTTTTTCTGATGAGCATATTGGGATGACGAGGTCAGGATTTTATGCATAATTAATACAGAGTCCTGTCAAGTTTGAGTCTTTTTTTCAATAGATAGAGATAAACAATGAAGTTATTAATATTTAAACAAAGTGCCGCATGGCTAATCGGTGGAGGTGGTTCTGGCAATTAGGGTGATCGAAATGAGAGAAATAGAAAATGTACTTTTTATATGATAATAGAACTTTCGTATGACCAGATACTTTTTGGAAACTTTGAAACTTACGAAAATGGCAAGCTGCAGAAAAAAAACGTTCGATTTTCGACAATGAAATAACAACTCTAAAAAATTCTTAACGACCAATTAATGAACATATTTTATAAAATCATGCAAAATGTTACAAACTATGCTTTGTCCGAATTTGAATCCGATTTACACCGTATCATAAAACATATTTTTGTGAAAAAAACCGAAAAAGAGAAAACGTTAATCACAGTGGGCATTTGATCCTTTACAAATAGCGTCAAATTTCAGAATTTTTACAAAATCTTTTCTCTAAATAAAAGTTAAACGGCCTAGACTATAAAATTCTGTAATAAAACAATCATTTTATAAGGGTTAAAGGTACCCCCCAAACAAAGTTGTCAAAAATGATTTTTTTTCCTCGGAATCTATGCTGTATATACGAACAAAACCTTTAGACCCAAATCCCCCCTAATTGCAACCATCCAAGATGATTTCCAAGCATTTTATATCAAGCTTACAATTCGAAACAAGCTTTTGTGCAGTGCTCCACAAAATACGAAGGTCCACTCTCGAAATCCCAATTCCCGAAGAATTAGCCTACAGCAGAAGATCCCAAATATGATTAGATTACTCAATGTGCTTATCGTGTATACTGCAATCAACTAAAAAAACCTTCCAATCCGCCAACTCAGCGAAATTCATCATAAACCGAGTACCTCGGCATTTAAACTGTTTTTCCCGCGCTTTCCACGCGAGCCACGTGACGTTTGGTACGTGGTTGTGTCGCGAGGGCGGCGCTGTCGTTCATCGACAATCGCCGCGCGCATCCGACGAAAGCGGCGGCGCTCCTCGTCTCGGTTCGGGTTTCGTTAGTGGCCAGCGAGCCTTGGCTGCGTTACGACGTCTTTTTAAGCTTCCTTCTTCCCTCCGTGGCGAGTTCCTCACTCAGTCGCTCTCTCTCTCTCCGACCCCGCCGCGCGAGGTAGGCGGGCGACCCTTCCGCCCCGCGCGCGCGCTGCCCCGTGTCAGTTGCCCCAAACGAGAAGAAAATAAAACAATTGACGAAAGACCGCAATGAAAACTGACAAATAATTCGTCTCGTGTCTCACAGGGGGCAACAAACGAACAATCGTCGCGGGACTCTTCAAGTGCGTGCATAAAACTCGCGTGTCTATCCCTTGTGTTTCTCCCTCTTTTTTTTCTCGTGTGTACGTGTCTCTGTGTGTTCCTCGGTCGCGGTATATGAAAAGAAAAGCCCGAAATTTCGTACAATTGCAAAACGCGCCGGCCAACGAAACGAGGAATCGGGAAATGTAATTGAGCAATTTATATATAGTGCTTCTGTGTGTACGAGTGTATGTCTGTATATGGAAGAACAAATCGAAGGATAGTGTACACATTCGGAAAACGGTAAGCATCGACGCCCAGGACTAAACGCGAGCGCGGAGCAAAATAAAAACGTGCAGACGTCCGAGATTTTTGACCTGGCGATAAAACGTCCAGTTTGTAACTGCGCGATCACAAAAGCAGCCTAGGACTTGCTTTCCACTCGTTTCGCGAGCACGTCCGCATTGCCTAACCCCCACCACTGTCTCCTCTCCCGTGGCTTTATTATTGCCTCAGATACACGTTTCGGCTCTTCTTCGCGATCTCGCCGGACACTCGGAGTTTTACCAAACGCCGATATACGCCACGAATCCCGGAACTGTTTACGCTGAAAATTTGATAAACTTCGCGATATCGCCAAGAAGATCACCGAAGGTGGCGATCGAATTTTTCGGGAATTGCTCGATAAGTTCGGTTTCCATGCAAGTTGGAGTGTTTTGGATTCTAAGGGCAAAAGGCCCGTCGGTTTAATGAAATTTTGAGACATCGGGCGGCGTTGAGGTAGTCATTGATGGGCTAGTATTGAGGTTGGCACAAATCGATGGTATTGAAGTTTGCATCGGTGGAATCCAACAAAAATATATATATTTTTTTTGCAATTTTAGGCTACGCAAAACACGGAAACATTTTGGAGTATCCTAGTTTGAAATTTTCAACCAAAAGTCACAAAAATGCAAGATAATAATAAAAATACAGACATTTAAAGAATCAAGAAGAATTTTCGTTGTATTCCAACGATGCAAAACACCATGGAAATCGCTCGAGGGGTTGCGTTAAAAAGAAAGATTTGATACTAAATCTACGCTTCTTACGTTTAGAAATATCGGCAGATATTTCACGATCTTGAAGTTCGCATCGTTGGAAGGCAACGAAAATTAATACTTCATTGATAAAATTTCTTTTCGGCTGATTCAGCCTATAATAATCTTCGTTATTACATATTTTTAATACAGATTTACGACCTCACGGTCAAAAAAAGGCTTCGAAAAGAACAAAAATGGAGAAATAACAGAAAAATCGTTGCCTTCCAACAATGCAAAATTCAACGTCATGATGTTTCTCGCACAGAGAATTATTAAGGGATGATTTGGAGGAAAAACGGCGCGAATTAGAAACTCTAACGTTTGCTTAACGAAATAAAGCGCCGAAGATCTTTTCAATTCTCACAATTTTAACATCCCTTTTCTTTTTCGAATTAAGGGGGCGGGATCCTTTCAGGCGGCCGAAAATAAGCGAATTTTCAAAAAAATGTTGTGTCAAAACGATTTATTCCACATAATAAAAATTTCGTGTACATATTATATTTCAATTATCTACTATTTTTATATAAAAAAATTGTGGCTGTACGACACTTGCTTCAGAGACGGTTGCCGCCTGAGTTGTTCCACTGCGTACAACCTAGTGTCTGGTGCATTGATCTGAAACATCAGAGCCAAAAAATGTTACGTTCTCAAGACCGACACGCTCGACGTGAACCTAAAACATCCAGAGAAAAGTCAAAATTCAAAAAATGGCACGTGTTTGAAAAAACGTCATATGTTTCATGAAATCTTTACCATAGTATTCGTTGAAAAAAAGTTGTTTAAATTAATAATTTTTAAATAACTTTAGGTTCACATAGACGGTAATTATGTTGTCTCAAAGTATGCGAAGTTTCTGAATAATCGTTCGGATAGTTTTCGACTTATCTTGTACGAGGTTCACGAAAGAGTAGTTTTCCGAAAAACGCGTTTAAAGTTTCGAGACTTGCAAGACTTTAACCAGGGATTCCGGCGCCGTGAAGCCGTAATGCTTGCCTAACATTTAACTTCAAAGAATGACGTTTATCAAAGCTCTTAAGGGATCTCCCTCCTCAACTTCACCGACACGCGGGTCCAAAACTGCACGAAATCGTTTTTGCTTGAATTTAACTTCACGTGGTCTTTTAATCGCGTTAGCTGTAATTATTGAAGATAGAAAAATACCAGCTGGGCTCGGACTAGGGTTTGAAAAAAATTAAGGTCAGCGACGAGTGATCAGGGAGTTCGTCAAGCACATGCTCCTCACATGTGAGCCTAAGTTCCCTCTCTCCCTGTTTCTTCTTATCGCTGCCCTCCTCCCCCCCTCTCCATTGGCGCATTCCTGGTCCATTTCCATTCGGCCGGCTCGATCCCTTCGGGCAAAATTTCAAATCAAAACATGACCTCACTACTTTCTCTTCCTCTCTCTCTCTCGAATGCCGAAGAGAGTAACAACAAAGAGCAGATAACGATGCTCGCGAAAGCACGGAGGAAAACGGGGGAAAAGCGGGAGGCACGCTGGAAGAAAGGCCGCGAAGAAAAAGAGGGGTTGAAGAAAGAATCTTGTCGAGAGGGCGATAGAACGAAGCAAGCGCGAGAACACGCGCGAGACGGAGAGCAAGATCTTTAAACTGTAGCGGTTGTCTCGCCCGCCCTCCACCCCCTCCCTCGGTCCGCATAACGTCACCGTCACTCCGACCCGAGAAGCCCATGGGCTGTCCGGTCGCTCTTCCGGCGCATGCGCGCCACGCGCTCACCGGCCAGTCTAATGCGATCGCGAAAGACCTTCGATCTAGGTTATGTATCAATGTGTTATCATTTACGGAAGAGGAAAAGTCAGGTGTAGTAGGTGACGGGTGAGCAATTTTCGATCCAACAGGGAAACCTAACCTCTTTGTGTTAATCCGCAACGGCGTGAAAAATCTTGCGACAATGGAAATCGACGAAAGTTCGAGTTCCGCGAATTGGTGGTTAGCGATATTTGAAACCGCCAAGTGGACTTGTACACTCGCAATTACGGTTGTTATGGGGTCTGACTGTCGGGGGTGACGTACAAGGGGAGCGCCATTGGCCGAGTTACTGTTACCAGCTGTTAGCTATCGAATAATCGTCATATCGAACGTACGTTTTCGGACTATTTTGTTTACAACTATTTATAAAAATACGCTTTTCGAACATTCGATGATTACGTGAAATGTTTTTGTTACGTCGTATAGTTGTTTTCTATTGTTTTCTCGCTTAATTAAGGGGGCAAAAGTTGCTTATTTTCACGATTTTTTTTTTTAAGGAAAGATTCCCCCGCCTTTTTGAGACTTAGGGCGTTTTATTACTACTTTTGGCTGTTACGTGCTATTTTTTAATTTTTTCTAATGTTTGAAAATGGCGGAGGTATAGCACGGTCTTCTAAAAGAGTCGCGGCAGATCTTGTCAGACGGGCGTGACACGTAACGTCGGCGAGAATAATCTGAAAAAAACCAACGAAACGTTTTCTTTTATTAAGACTCAATAATCAGAATACGAATCAAGAAAAAGTGTGAAATGTTGAAAATTGATCAAATCGTACGCTTTGACACAAAAAGATTGAAATTTCCTTAAAAAATAGCTACATTTTGCAATAAAAACATCTACAGATATTACACAAAGTGCAACTATTTCATGGCATTGAATATGTAATCAGACTTTTCGGGTAATAAAAAACAGGCACATGTAAACATTATGAGTTGGTGGTTATTATTTTTCAAAAAATATTGATACATTGAGTTGTATAATTGGGTTTGTTTGGGGTTGTTCGTTAGTTTGGGTTTGTTTGTTGATTTGGATTTGTTCGTATACATTGAGGTATATAATTGGGTTTGTTTGTTTGGACTTGTTCGTATACAATGGGGTATATAATTGGGTTTGTTTGTTTGTTGGTTCAGGTTTAGGTTTGTGCGTATACATTAAAGTATGTAATTTGGTTTGTTTCGGCTCGTTCGTATACATTGAGGTATATAATTGGGTTTTTTTGTTTGTTTGTTTGGGTTTGTTCGTATGCATTGAGGTATGTAATTGAGTTAGTTTGTTTGGGTTTGTTCGTATAATGGTGGTTATATAATTTATGTAATATATTTGAAATACAAGTTGTAATATAATTTTTAAATTGATAACATTAGAATTGAGTGGGGAGAGGGCATTGTTGTACCTCAACAAATATATACAGTTTTAAAAGCATTTTCAATGCTAAAAATATCTTTTTCCTATTTCCAAAAACATTTAGGGCTACGTTTTACACAATAAGGTTTGAAAGATTTATACCAAATTTCATTAGAATCGGTGAATGAGTTTTTTAGCCATACGTCACGCCAGTTTTGAAAATGGGAACAGCCAAAATTAGTAATAAAACATAGCCTAAGTCTCGAAAATGGGGAAGAACGTTTCCCTAAAAAAAAGATAACGAAAATCGGTAAATTTTTCCTTGCCTAAAGGTATCTCCCCCCTTAACGCGAGACGAATTAGGAACGTTGGAAACCGTGGAATATGATAGCGCTCAGTACTGAAAAATGATCGGAAGCTTTCCATAAGGTTAATTTCTGTTTCCATGAGCGAGTTTCTGAATTTTTTTCTCTAAAACACCGCACTGTGGATCGTAACCCAAACTGCACAGGATGAGATTCAGCAAAGGGATTATATACTCCCATAAAAAATGTCAGCTCTTCGGTAGCATTTTGACCTAGCCCCGTAACAATCTTTAATCCAGACGGCATAGATGCCTGCTAGGCGTTCGTCTAAAACGATAAGTCACCGCGGAATGCACGGTGACGTATCGTTTTTCCGAGGTCCGCCTGTAAACGAGACGACGCAACAAAGTTTAAAGATCCCGACCACGGTCTTACATACAGGTCTGGAAGCTCTGCCAGATTTCGCATGGTGGGGGTAGGCGGCTTACGGACGAAAATATTCGTTGAGAATTGACACTACGCGGCGCTGCAATCTTGCCCCCAGTTGAACATAACCACCAAAAATAATTTTTCTAAACAAAAGCGACAAAACAATAACATCATTTTGTTATTTACCCATAGTTCGAAACCTTTACCAACGACCAAAAAACCGATACAAAAATAAAAACATTTATTAAAAATTAATTCGAATTTTTATTTGAGAGAAAGAAAATAATGACACACAAAAACAATACAATGTGTATAAGTAATTAATACATAACCAGAGACCTATGCAAATGCAAAAAAACCCACTCTCCGGGGATCGAACTCGGCTCCTTCAAAACGGTAGCTCAGCATCCTATCCGTGCGACCACGATTATCATTGCATGGAATAAGACAGTTTTCTAACATTTAAGTTATAGCCACGCTTGGGGTTTAATTAGATTTGGAGGCTTGTTGGATTGATTCACCGCTTAATTTTATTCATTATAATTAGCTATATTGGTAGATATACCACCAATATATATATGTATATATATATACTGCAGAACCAATAATTTAAATGAGGTGTTACGGAGACAGGCAGATGCAGAGTATTGCGGCGATTAGCTCTGTCTTTTTTCAATACCTCCGTCTGCCCCCGTACCACACTTCGCCACCAACCTTTAAAGATAGCAGCGCCCCTAGCGGCCAGTGTATTAAAAAATTTTCGTCAGTAAGCGACCCCCTTCAACCGACGGAGTTTCAAGACCTGTATATAAGACCGTGATCCCGACACTTTACACAAATGTACACTGTCTTGTACAATTGGGCAGAGAGTGTGCATCGGTTATTTCAGGCGCGCGCAATTACCTCGCGATCGCAGCGAACCTAGCGGTCGTTTCTGTTACGCCGGGTGAGACCTTCCCCCACCATTTCGACCGGCCTCCGACTCTCCAGGCGCCTGTAAGGCCGCGGTCGTTGCGAATCCTATTCGCGATCCCCAAAAATCTTGACGCCCCTCGCGGCCTAAGGCACAAGCTCTCTTAGTATAGTAAACTTTGTCAAAATACGTTGATAATAATGGACAAAATTTAAAAAACGAAAAATTACTCCAGATTTTCCTGTATTTCAGGATGCATGACGGTTAATAAACGCGAATTGTTCCATAAGCCACATGAAGATAAAGTCTTGAAAAAAAGTGGTTGTTGACCCCGAAAATCTCTCTCCGTAGGCTATCAAGGCGCGTTTGTAGTCACTCCACGAGATTTTTTCTTTCCAAGTTTGTACTTTTGTAAATAATAAATCCAGCAATATTAAAAGTTATTTCTGTTATATACAATGTATGAATATAATTTCAGACGCCCCTTGTGAAAAGTATGCTCTGAAAAAAAAAATAACTCCTCGAAACTGCGATCGGCTCTCATAACCTTGAAAAATAATCGACTCTCATAAACTAAAAACTAATCCAGAGCTGACAGAGCTATAATAAAGCGAAAATAAATTATCCACTGTAGTAGCATCTTCACAATCTACCATGCAGGAAAAAACCAGCAGCCAACTTGCAGGAAATCATGAACAAGGTAATTGTTTACGTTTGAGGCTACACGTTGAGCGGCCATATTGAAATAGTGCTGCGCTACGTCTAGGACGTGAAAAACGCGAATTTAAGCGCGGCAATTTCGAAAAGATCCGAATTCACGAGGAAGAAGCGTATCCCTTGGAATCCTTTGTGCACTCGAATGCCGGTAAATATTCCGGTGTACGAAGGCCTCGAATGATCAAGCTTATATTGTGGCGAAGCCGTTTCATGAGGTTGAAGAAGACAGGAATTCCAACCAGACAGTCCCGGATGTCATTTTTGTCCTAAATCCCATCGCTATTGGTCGATTTCCTCGGATTTAAACGTTTCGGGATCAAGCTTTCGTGGTGCGATCGATGCAACAAGCGGAATCTTCGACAGGTCGGCCATGTTTGTTTCAACTTGTGCGTGCGCGCACGATCGTCGAGAATGAAGATGGAGGAGTTCGAAGTCACACGCACGTAAGCAGATCGAGTCTTTTTCGAATACGAACAGCTACTTTGTCACGTGGTATCGTGCTGTGACGTCACGGCAAACACCCACACAAGTGCTTGCAGTACCGGGACGTCACGACGGTGAGACGACCCGTTAGAGTCGATCGTGTCGGCCACAGACGGCCTTAGACACCTAGACTGCGAACTAAGTGACCACGGAATGGAGTCGATAAAAGTTACGGTTACGATCGCATGAAGTGGGTTTCTAAAAATCAGCAGATTGGTCACCAGTAAATGGACTTCGTCCATTCTCATTATTTGTCGGTTCTTTCGTTATTGAAAGATCTATCAGGAATCTGAATATGGCTATTGACATGTCCAAAACTTTCCAAATAGTCGTCCAGAAGTTGTCTAAATGAGTAGCAAATGTCCGCCTAGAAGTTACCTATAAGTTATCACGTGTTCTACAGTTGTCTCGTTGAATGGTTATTAACTTGAAAGTAACCTCCGGGCAGACATTTGGACGCCATTTAACCGAATTATCGACATCTTTTTGAAAATTGCTATTTAGACTAGAGACAAATGCATCACCACTGCCAAGACGCCGCCATCTTATGGACGCTGCGATAGTTCAGCCGCCATTTTGGCATGCCTAGACTTTTCCATGCTAAATAAAAGTTACCAATCGCAAGAAGTTCGTGTTTGCGATCTTAGAATCTTGCTGCTCTTTCTTGCATGCGTCTATAGCCATTACCCTTATTCCCGCGTCCGTTCTCCATATGTAGCTAGGCTTATTGTCATTTATACCCATTGCCATTTGAGCATATTTACCCTGTAATATTTCTATTTGCTCCTTCCTCTTCCACTCCCACGTCTCCACTCAGTCACATCCACATCCCACTCTTTGCTATTTCCTGCAAGAGCCATAGTTTCCTCCTTAGGCTACTTATTTGTTCCCTTCTGCATATACCCTTCACTGCGTCTATCATAGGATCACTAGTCAAAATCATGCAGCGATATCACTAAAATCATGAAAATTACATATCAGGAGTGAAAAAGATGCATCATGACCAGCCCCCTGGCACTGCTGGGTCTACCGTGTCCCCGTTATTGTCGCCCCGTAAACTAACCCATCATGCGGCGCTAGTAGTCGCCCGCATGACCCCCACTTCAGTCGCCCAGCGTCTGCATAATTTGCATTCGACGCGTTTGGATAATTCATTATTTAGATTAGAATTTAAAAGTATATGTGTATATGGGGAGGGATGCAATATTTACACTTCTTGAAATATGATGTATTATAAAAATATTTATTGAACGAAATAAACAGATAACATTATTTTTTTTTTAATAATGGTCCAGTCACGTTGTACAATGTTTTGCAATTTTTTTCTTGTCGAGATTGCTTTTTTTGTTCTGCGTTGAGACGTGCAGAATATTGCTGCATCCGCTTCTGGATCTTTTGGTACATTGAAAAAATGCGATTTTTCCTCGTTTGATTGATAACCTGACGTGCAGCCAAGGACCACGCACGCAGGCATCATTAAATATAAGCACAACAACCACAAAAATTGTTTTTTATTTTATCGCTACACTAAAATTGTTTATTATTTTATCACTTTGTAACACCACACTCCGATTTTTTTATTCGAGAACAACGACAGATCGAGAAAACGAAGAAAAATATCCACTTGATCCATGCGACGAAAAAGATGACGAAATAATACGGAGAGGGGCTTTGCGGAGTGGGGGTCGTGCGGGCGACTACTAGCGCCGCATGGTGGGTTAGTTTACGTGGCGACAATAACAGGGACACGTTACGTTAAGAGAATTTATCCCAGTGTCAGCCCCCTGATCATGACACCACTGTTCGGACCTGCTTTTGATTGGCTCATCCCAAGGTGCAGCGCTTCGGGTGGCCGAAGCGAGAACTACCACTTTGCCTCACTATCCGAGTCGCTTCCCACCTCACGAGTTTTCAAACCTGTACGTAAGACGGTGGTCCAAAGTCCCTGCGTTCACACTTTCGCACACGTTATTCGTCTACCGATTAGTTCTGCCATACTTTTCAAATACCAAAGATCCAAAAACCGATTTTCTTGGACAAACATTCTCTGATTGTTCGTAACAAGCTTACGTTTCGCGATTTTCATGTCCTAGAGGTGGCGCAATGATAATTCAATATGGCCGCTCAAAGCTTTGCCTCAAACGTAAACAATTACTTACTTCTTGATTTCCTGCAAGTTGGATATTGGACTTACCTCCATGGTAGTTTGTAAAGATGCAACTGCAGCGAATATTTAATGTGCCGTTTTTAGTTCTTACAGCTCTGGATTTAGGTTTTTTAAGGTTATGAAAGTCGATCGCAGGTTTCGAGGTGTAATTCTATTTTTTAAATCATACTTTCCACATCGGACGCCTAAAATTATATTTATATATTGTATATTACAGAAATAAATTTTGATCCACTTTTTTAAAAGACTTAATTTTTAGACGGCTTACGGAACGGCAATTCACTTTTATTATCTGTCTTTTACCCTGGAACACAACCGAATCTCGAGTAATCTTTCGTTTCAAAAACGTCCACCGTCATCAATGTATTTTGACAAAGTTTATTATACCAGTAGAGCTTCTGTAGCAAGCCGCGAGGGGCGCAGAGACTTTTGGGAATCGCGAGTAGCGTTGATCTCATTTTCTTGGACTTACTTTGGGCCGATGGCATTGAAGTTTGCATAGTTGATATACACCCAAAACTTGCAACTTTTTTTCAATTCCTTATTTGCATCGTTATAGCAAATCGTACTTCGTAGATTTAGGTTGTTAATCGCTGAATAAGGATCACAAAAAATGTTCGGATGATATTCACAGTTCAGCCTGCCAAACGAAATTAGGCAAGAACAATATTCCGTTCCGTCGGAACTATGCAAACTTCGTAATTTGGTCCGGTCCACACATGTATTCATACAGAAGAATATCGTGCAAGTCGTGCCGCGTTGACGCACGTCTCACGATCGCAACGCCTCCCTGCGGCCAAAGGGCGAGATATTTTGATCTAGGAGTAAGTCGGCTACCCCCACCAGCGTCCGTTCGAGACCCGTCTCCAAAAGCGTGCACCGATGCGTCCCATGCCCGTAAACTCGGCACTCGGACAACCTCTATTAGAGTTTGATGATCTCGGAGAGCGGCTCGCAGCCCGAGTCGCGTCGCCCGTTTCTCTCGTAGCCACGCACGGTATTCGACAAATACAAGTCGTATGATAAAAGCGTGACTCCCCACCGACGTTTCGGCGAGTGTTTCGCGTAGCAAACATTGGTCAGGAGCATCTTTCAATTATCATTCTCGTTTTCTCGCGCGGCCGTGTGTGGGGCGGGGGACGAAAAAGTGGCGGTAGTTTCAAACGTGACGTTTGCCTCCGTGCTATCGAACAACGGAATATTAAAAGCGAAGAAGAACACAAAAAAAACACGGAACGTGACGAATCGACGATTCGCTAACGAGTCCAAACGCGTCCTCGTTTGGCTCGCGAGGTAGAGAGATAAGATTGCGCACGCGAGAGAGAGAGAGAAAGAAGAAGAAAAAGAGAAACGAAGCGCGAGTGAAGTTGGCGTGAGAGTATTTATTTTCCCTTTCGATTCCAGGCTGCTTCTTCATCCCACGGAGACGGAAAAATATCGCGGCGGCGATTGGAAAGTTTCGTCGTATGCATCGGAAGCGGCAGGAAGAGATAAGTGATTGAAAAGTGAAGTGTGGAAAAGTGAGGGGGGAGGTAAGGAGAGTGAAAGGGGTAGGTGTATAAGCGAGGAGAAGAGGGTGATCGCGTGAAAGGCCCGAAGAGGAAGTGCGCGAGGTAGTAAGGAGCGAGAGGAGGAGGAGGAGGAGGAGGAGTAAGGGAGGCAGAGGGCGCTTCAGGGTGTCCCCAGGAAGGACTTGATGGCAGTAGTTGGGCCCAGTCGGCACTCGCGGGTGTCCATGAGCGTGTCAATGTCATTGATGCAGGGGGCTGCGCCCGGTACGACAGGCGGCGGTACGACAACGGGCTCCCATCCGGCTCAATCGCGCCTGGGCCGCGGCGCCGCTGTTGCTGCCGCCGCCGTTGCGGTTGCTGCGGCCCAGGCCCCTCCCAATTATTATCATCCGGCAGCTCCAGCACCACCCCCACCACCGCCGACTCAGGATCCCGTTCAACCCGACAGGCCCATCGGCTACGGTGCTTTCGGCGTTGTGTGGTGAGTTCTTTTCACACTTTTGTTTTTCACCTCCGTTTGCTCACCCCCCTCCCCGCCTGGGCTCTTTTTCGAAAGCTGCCAAGGCGGAATTTGGCATTTACCTGCGGATTTCCCGAATGGATTTTCGGGTTGTATGCCACGACGGCGTATTTTGAAAGGGACAGCTTAAGGGGTTTGAATGGTTTTGTAAGGAAAGATTTTTTGACCATTTTTGAGACCTACGGTATGTTTTATTATTACTTTTAACAGTTTCATGGTTACAATTGTTTTTTTTTACCTTTAAAAATCTTGTCGGATGGCGTGACGCGTAGCGTCGGCGGAATTAATCTGAAGGAAAACAAAGGAAGTTTTTTCTCTCATTAACACTCATACGCAGAATATGAACCAAGAAAAAGTGAGGAATATTGAAAATTGATGAAACGGTGCGCTTTGATACAGAAAGATTGAATTTTCCGGATAACATGGCTCTGTTTTGCAATTTATAAAAAAAACTTTTTTTTTCAAAAATATTTAGGATCATGTTTTGGACGATAAGGTTACGAAGATTTATACCAAATTTCATCAGAATCGGTCGATTAGTTTACGTCACGCCAGTTTTGAAAAGGTAGTTTCGGAGACCGTTCCGTAACTCTAATACTAAAAATACCACGTAACAGCCAAATGTAGTAATAAAATATACCCTGAATCTCATAAATAGTGGAAGAAATCTTACGTTAAAAAAAAATCATGAAAATCAGGAAATGATTTTCTCGCCCAAGGGTAGCTCGCCCCCTCAAGTTCGGCCGGGAAAAACAGAGGGTCAGGCAAACACTGCCATTTACAATCAACAGTACGCCCCCTGGTTTGAAAATACGGAATAATTCATGAGCATGCGGGTACTTCGGAGCAAAAATGTTGCGGTCACTTTGAGGTTCACCTAGTTGAAATTTTTGTAAATATCGATTTTCGGTTTTCGACGAATTTTTAGAATATAACATTTTAAAAATATTCCGTGAAAATTTCGAGTCAACCCTTTGACATTTTACAGAGTCATGGGCGTTTATAGAATGGTATTGAAGTTTACGTAATGGGAATGCAACGAATCTATTTTTCTTCGTATTGTCAACCTTTTTGGACACATTGTGTATCCACTAGGGGTGTGCGGGTAGCAGAATTGGTCGGGTCGGGTCGGGTCGGGTAATTAGACTATGATTCGGATCGGGTACCCGAATTTTTCGGGTAGCCCGAATTTTTCGGGTAGCCCGAATTTTTCGGGTAGCCCGAATTTTTCGGGTAGCCCGAATTTTTCGGGTAGCCCGAATTTTTCGGGTAGCCCGAATTTTTCGGGTAGCCCGAATTTTCCGGGTAGCCCGAATTTTTCGGGTAGCCCGAATTTTTCGGGTAGCCCGAATTTTTCGGGTAGCCCGAATTTTTCTGGTAGCCCGAATTTTTCGGGTAAATTCGGGTTCAAAAAAATCAGTTGGCACTGAACAATTCATAAAAACTCACCGGGTGGGTCGATTTCAGCCCCCCCCCCTGTGCTTATTCGAAGCGAGAAGAATGTAACTTTTATTTGACGTTTTGAAATTAAAAATACGCCAGAAGAACTCCTAGCGAAAATATGTTTAAAATTGAAATACTATTTCGATACGATCCGCGAAAATTGACCCTACGGAGTGAAAAAGGTCAATTTTCGCGGATCATATCGAAATAGTATTTCAATTTTAAACATATTTTCGCTAGGAGTTCTTGTGGCGTATTTTTAATTTCAAAACGTCAAATAAAAGTTACATTCTTCTCGCTTCGAATAAGCACAGGGGGGGGCTGAAATCGACCCACCCGGTGAGTTTTTATGAATTGTTCAGTGCCAACTGATTTTTTTGAACCCGAATTAACCCGAAAAATTCGGGCTACCCGAAAAATTCGGGCTACCCGAAAAATTCGGGCTACCCGAAAAATTCGGGCTACCCGAAAAATTCGGGCTACCCGAAAAATTCGGGCTACCCGAAAAATTCGGGCTACCCGAAAAATTCGGGTAATGCAAAAACGAAGCCCGTCGGGTACCCGACCCGACCCGAACATCGGGTACCCGAGTCAATCGGGTACCCGCACACCCCTAGTATCCACATCCTAAACTTGCAAAATGAGAGTTTAGATGGCGATAAAAATAAAGAAATGAAAAAAAATAACAACGATTTTTGTTGCATTCCAACGATGCAAACGAACTCTAAATGAGTTTTTCTCGAAATTACTTTTTCGAAATCGCTGGTCACGATATGTCAAAAAACATTCCACCGATGAACTTGAAAATTTATGAGCTTTTTTTAGATATCAAAAAGCAGCGCTTAAACGGAGGAACTTTTTTCGATGCATAGTTCTTTTTATCAACGACAATAAAGCGTTTTTTCACCGAAAATCGATACATTCACTTTGGACTGCGACCATTTTTTCAAAAATCAATATTTTATTGAATCTCTCGTCCAAGTACTAGATAATTGCATGCAAAAACTAAATGCATTCGATTTTTTAATTTCGGACCATTTGTTTGCTACCACATTTATACATTTTGTAACTACCACATTTATAAATATTTTTCAATACAAAAATTGTAAAAGATACTTAAAACCATACTCTTCAATGTAAAGACAAAAGAAAATGTAATCTGCACACGTTACACAGAAAACATTCACGAGAATTTCTCTTTCTTGCGGCTACGACCCGTTTACGGGTCTGTATAGGGTCTGGGCCACAAGAAGCAGTTCTACCGGATCGTTTTTTAAGGGATGTGTGGTGTAATATACTTCTTAAACTATGCATACACTATACATAAGTAAACTATGCATACACTATACATAAGTAAACTATGCCTACACTATACATAAGTAAACTATGCATAGACTATACATGAGTAAACTATGCATACACTATACATAAGTGAACTATGCATACACTATACATAAGTAAACTATGCATACACTATACATAAGTAAACTATGCATAGACTATACATAAGTAAACTATGCATACACTATACATAAGTGAACTATGCATACACTATACATAAGTAAACTATGCATACACTATACATAAGTAAACTATGCATACACTATACATAAGTAAACTATGCATACACTATACATAAGTAAACTATGCATACACTATACATAAGTAAACTATGCGTACACTCTACATAAGTAAACTATGCATACACTATACATAAGTAAACTATGCATACACTATACATAAGTAAACTATGCATACACTATACATAAGTAAATTATGCATACACTATACATAAGTAAACTATGCATAAACTAGACATACACTATACATAAGTAAACTATGCATAAACTAGACATACACTATACATAAGTAAACTATGCATAAACTAGGCATACACTATACATAAGTAAACTATGCATAAACTAGGCATACACTATACATAAGTAAACTATGCATAAACTAGGCATACACTATACATAAGTAAACTATGCATAAACTAGGCATACACTATACACAAGTAAACTATGCATAAACTAGGCATACACTATACATAAGTAAACTATGCATAAACTAGGCATACACTATACATAAGTAAACTATGCATAAACTAGGTATACACTATACACAAGTAAACTATGCATCAACTAGGCATACACTATACATAAGTAAACTATGCATCAACTAGGCATACACTATACATAAGTAAACTATGCATCAACTAGGCATACACTATACATAAGTAAACTATGCATAAACTATGCATACGCTACAACTATGCATAAACTATGCATACGCTACAACTATGCATAAACTATGCATACGCTACAACTATGCATAAACTATGCATACGCTACAACTATGCATAAACTATGCATACGCTACAACTATGCATACGCTACAACTATGCATACGCTACAACTATGCATAAACTATGCATACGCTACAACTATGCATAAACTATGCATACGCTACAACTATGCATAAACTATGCATACGCTACAACTATGCATAAACTATGCATACGCTACAACTATGCATAAACTATGCATACGCTACAACTATGCATAAACTATGCATACGCTACAACTATGCATAAACTATGCATACGCTACAACTATGCATAAACTATGCATACGCTACAACTATGCATAAACTATGCATACGCTACAACTATGCATAAACTATGCATACGCTACAACTATGCATAAACTATGCATACGCTACAACTATGCATAAACTATGCATACGCTACAACTATGCATAAACTATGCATACGCTACAACTATGCATAAACTATGCATACGCTACAACTATGCATAAACTATGCATACACTATGCATACACTATGCATACCCTCAAAAACGCTACGATGTTGAAGTTTGCATCGTTCGATCGCAATAAAACTTTTTTTTTACATTTTATTTTCTATATTTTTAATATTATACAAGATTTTTTTCATAGATTTATATTGTAGATTGCTGAATAAATTTCTTTACCGATGGTTGGAGGATTATTGTAGGCAAAATATGTCTACGGAAATTAAAGAGGAATTAAAGAGGAAATATTCATTTTCGCTCGATTCCAACGATGCAAACTTCAACCTCGTAAAGCGCTCCGGTAGAATTGCTTAGCGTAGCCCCGGCCTGAGCTTGGGGCTCAAAAAACTGGTCGGTCTTCAATATTTGTTTATGATGACAGTATTGGGATGACGAGACCGGGAAAAATCGTGGCCTCGTCATCCCAAGTGTGTAAAAACTCGTGTGTAATAACACACAATTGAGCCATAGTCTTGGCAAGTATCAGTTACCTTTTTATTGGAAAATATTGATAAACGATGGAGTTATTATTATTCAGACAAAGTGCTGCCGTCGCTGCGAGGTCAATCCGTCTAGGTGGTTTTTAGTAACGAAGGTCATCCAAAATGAAAAATATAAAATACACTTTCAGTATAATAATAAGACTTTCGTATGACCGGATACTCTTTTGAAATTACGAAAATTACAAAAACAGCAAGCTGTAGAAAAAAAGTTCAATTTTCGACGAAAAAACTACTTTGATGACAAAAAGTTATAAAGTATGCTCTGTCCGCTGTTGAAGCGAATCGGACGAACAGATTTTGAGATACGACTTGCTCGGTTTCCCGAAACAGTTTCGAGAAAAAAGCAAAAGAAAAAAGGGTCCTCTTGACCCTTTTGACTGACCCTTCGCAAAAATCGTCGTAACTCGGTGAAGTTTGGACTTTTTACAAAATCTTCACTGACAATGAAAGTTAAAGGCCTACGTACTAAAACAATTCCATAAAAAATCGCCTTATCAAAATTTCAACCTTACGCAGACCCCTAAAATTAATTAGCGTTCTAAAATAGAGAAAAACTATTTTCACTCCGACAAGGTCCCACCTTCCTCTTTTTTCACGCTACCCCGAAAATGACAAAAGCGAAATATCGATGATGATCGGTGCTCGTAAAATACCGTTGTCCAACAAAGATCACTCTAATTCTCGAAATCTTCCACCGCCATACCGTTTCGAATAAAACCTCCAAAAAAACGATCAATCGACATTGAACTCAATAAAAAAAAAGCGATCAACTTTATCCTCCCTACGTATTTTTTATTACTCCTCCGAATAATTAAAAAAATACTCCCCAAACGTTTGACTCTTTCGCGCGTATCTTTCGCCCCTTATCTCGCACAGATCTTTATCGCCTACAATTTAATTTGTATAATTAAGGAATTCCGATTCTCACTCGGTCTATCGGTCCAATGATTTCATTGCGCTTTGCTGTAATATCTTTCCGTGTTCCTTTTATCCTCGTCGTTCTTTCGTATCGTCCCGACACAAAGAACGATCGTACGGATACACATATAAATCGACGTCGAGGGCATTCACTCCGTGAGCGCGCGCGGGCACGAACGCCAGACGTTCCGAGTGTCGAGGGCCCCTGACACGGAGGGGTGGCGGGGTCGGCTGTAGACGGACTAGTCGTAAAACGGGGGGCGAGCGATTCGGAAAAGGGCCCACTGTAGTCTAAACTCGAGGGAATTATTTCGGACTGCATTGAACCCGAGGGCTGCTTTTTCCCCTCACCCCGGACGAACACTCGTTATCCTTGTCTACTCGTGATCATCATCATCATCGTCATTATTATCACTATTATTATCGTGATTATTATTACTATTTTATATATATATATATATAATATATAATATAGTAATATGTATATATATATAATTTAATTAAATATTATTTTACAAAAATATTATTATAATTGTATATCATTATAATATATCATAAGATAATATACAATAATAATATTATATTAAATATTAAATGATATATCATTATCGTGGATTATATTGTAGGTGATAATGATATAAAATTATAATAATAATTATTTTTATTAGCAATATGTTTTCAATTTCATAAATAATAATACGAACTATTATTATTGTTATAAAAATGGAGAAGGAATGCAATATTTTTCAATATGTTCAATAAACTATTGTATTCGTTTAAAAAAAAACTGCATGGAATACATCGAAAATGTAATTTATTAAAGAAAAATTTGATCGTTCGCGTTTTTAGGGCAATCTATGAAAACGGTATTACTTCATTTTTTTAACGATTTGTAATTTACATGAGAACCGGACAGGATGAAAAGGACGAGGGAAAAATGGAGATTTGCATACAACTTCGCATAGACTGCGAATATATTTATATCGGCAGTGTTTCAACCACGTTCTCAATAATTGTTCTTCATCGGATCTGCATAATCGGGGCTGAAAAAACAGGTCGATTTTCAATATTTTTTCTGATGAGAGGGATGAGCAAGTAGGGTGATCTGAAGTGAATAATAAAAGAATGTATTTGTAGTATAGTATATAAAAGTTTCATGTGATTTGATATTTTTTCAAATGTTGACAATTACGAAAATGGCGAGTATAAAAAAAAAATCGAATTCCGGGATGAAAAAGACCTTTTGCCATGTGTCATTAACGAATGGATGAACGTATCGAAAAATCCTGCTGCTGGCCGAGTTTCAAACGAGTTGGCCGGGTCGATTTCGAGGGATGATGTTGAAGTTTGCATCGTTGAAACGCAACGAAAGTTCATTTTTCTTCTGTCGCTTTAATTTTTTTTGTCTATTTGGGTCACGACGAAAAGAACTTTCGTTGCACTCCAACGATGGAAACGCCAACGCCGTTTTTGAGATACGACTTGCACCGTTTCATGAAACATAGTTTCAAGAAAAACGCAATAGGAAAAATTGTAAATCGCAGCAGGACGGTTGGCTGTAGCGCAGTGGGTGATCCGACTTTCCACAAGAATCGTCACAATTCACTCGATATTTGGGATCGTTACGAATCTTTCCCTGAAAATTCAATTTGAGGCCTTAGGCCACAGTAACGGGTGTAAAATCATGTGCGAATTTAACAATTTTTTTTCGTATGAAAAAGCGATTCACTCATAAAATTAATTACACATCTATCTAGTATGAATATCGAGCGGTTAGAAAACATGATTTTTTTTCGATGTACAAGGTTTTTTACCTAGAGCAAAAAAATTCTCGTCAATCTACATTAGAATACCTAGAGATTAGGAGTACGTACGGAATTTGAAAAATATTGTCTTATTCAAAAGTTGTAGGTATTTGAACTTGAAATGAATTTTCAGTGAAAAATTTCGTTATAAGTGCTCATAAACTGCTCATAAAATGGAAAGTTCTCGATCGATCAGAAATTCCGTACGTACTTCTCTGCGAAATGCAATTAGGAACATAACTTTTTAATTTGAAGTAAATCGAGTGAAAGCTGTTGAAGTTATTGGTCACGCCAATTGGAAAAAAGCTGTTTCGGGAAGTTTCGGGTAGTCGGCCATTTTGTACATCGAAAACAAATATATATTTTTTTTCTAACAGCGTGATATTCATACTAAACAGATGTGTAATTAATTTTATGAGTGAATCACTTTTTCAGACGAAAAAAAAAATTGTTAAATTCGCACATAGCACTCAGGTTCCAAATGCTGCAATGAAACATTCGTGTCTTCGAAATTTCACCCTCACCCCTGAACTCTAGTCATAAGAAATTCCGCGCAGGTATAATTTGTAAAGTACGCATTTGAACTTCGTTAGCACTTGTAAACGTTCGAGTCTATCTTTATCCCTTACGTGCCCATATAAATAGGTATTCCTTCCACGCGCTTGTATACATTTAAAACGTTTACCTGCTCTTGGTATCTCAACAATGGGGAAACTGTACGGTTTGTGCTCTTACAGACATTGCCCGAGAGAGCTACTTCGGTGTATCCGTAGGGCACACGGATTAACCCGCATGTCGTCCATTCAACGAAGACAATGGGCCGCGTCGACATTGGGGGAGGGGTTAGACAATGTAGACCCTCCGACGTTTACCATTACCAACACCACCGAATTCATTCCGTTTCGCATTCATCCGAGTCAATTAGACCGGATATTCAATCGATATCCGACTCCGCGAAACTGACCCCTGCCCAGGACGTTCGCTTCCGCATTCTCTACCCCAGTTCGTATACCGAAATGTCGTCGTCTCGATGACCCTCGGTCTCGGCCCTCTTTGTCTCCGAGTCCCCTCGCGTTGTCACTTTTTTTCGAGAAATTCTCTTACCTGCGCGCTCGTTCCTTCGAATTATCGGCAAATGTCGCCGAGCCCGCTTGGCCGATACACGACGCTATTTACCTTTTGCCCGGGGGAGGAGAAATCACTCGCGATTATTAAAGCGGATGATGCTAAAGCCTGCATCGGAGGAATGCAACGGAAACGAACACTTTGATTTCTCAAATTCCTCTTCGGTTAGACCATCAACAGCACTAAAACGTTTTTACATATCCTTATTGGAGATTTACAATCTCAGTTTAGAAAAAAAAACTTTGGATAGTAATAAAAAATATAGATATGAATGTCGGAAAAATATCGTTGCTTTCTAACGCTGCAAACTTCAATGTCATTGAGGCCTTACGTACCTTTGGATGGATGACGTTGAATGCAACGATGTTTTCGTTATTTCTTCGTTTTTATTATTATTTGAAAGCCTTTTCTTTTAAGTTACCTGAGTAATTTCTTTTGAATAACTAATACCTACTGTAATTAAAACAACTGATCGTGAAAAATACTGTACAATAAATTTACCTCTTATCTACTTTCATTCGATGACTGGATTAAAGTTTTGATCTCTTAAATCAATATGTAGGAATTGAAATTATTTCAATGAAAAAAAAAAAAAATACTTATAATATAACATTAAAATGTCATTTACAAATTATTAATAAATATTTTTTTACATTCCACAAATATCATCGTACAATTGATTAACTTTAAATATTATATTTGTCATAATTTTTATTACGGTCCGACCTCTCAATAAGCACGGAGCCCCCAAGGGGAAGAGTATTTCCGAGAATTCGGGTACCCCCACCAGGCGCACGCTCTACGCTCACTGGCTCTCTTTGTCTCTCTCGCCCTTTATAGCATTCGAACCTCCCAATAAGCACGCTCGAACGAATGTGAACTTTTTCACGCTAAGTAACTATGTATTCATCTCATTTTACTCATCTGAGCTCTCCTCGGTTGGGCGTGCTTATTGAGAGGTCCGCGCGCAAATTCACTCGAGCGTGACTCGAGCTCGGAGTTCGAGTCGGAGTAGGGGAAAGTGCTCGAGCGGGCGTGCTTATTGAGAGGTCGGACTGTGTGTGTATATATATATATATAGTATTATTTTATGTTGTCTATATTGAAAAAAGTATAATATTAAGGTCGCAAATCTGTAATAAAAATACATAAAAACGATCACAAATGATTCGCGCAACCTAAAGGGCCCAAAAGGAATTTTATAAATGAAATTTAATTATTTTTTTTATCATTGGAACGCAATACAATGATGCAAACTTCGAGATCATTTGGATGGTCAGCGAACAAGGCTTTTTTGAGATTTTTTTAACACTGATAGATCAATCAAAATGAAATTAAAGGGTCTATTTTACACACCTGTAGGTACTTAAAGCAATTTTATATGTTCCAAAAAAATACAAAATTACGTCTTAGTGGCCGATAGAAAATGAAAGCCTTTCTCCCCCTTACTGGCGGACTCGTTGGAGCCGCACATGAGCGCCAAGAACGAAAAATACTTTTTTTTCGTAATCCACATGAGAATTGGCAGCGAAGTTCACACGATTATTACAAAATGTTGATTTTTGTAAATTTTGCACCACCTTGGAGAAAAAAAGTCGGATGTTCGACAGTAAATTGGCCTTATCTAAAAATATCTATCTAAAAATCTACAGTTAAAGTTTAAACTCAATCAGTTGACAATTGTAGGAGCTACGAGTTCTCCCGATTTAAAAAAAGCGCGTTTAAAGTTGTAAAACCATTTTTCTTCGGACCATATCATTCTTGTGATGTTAATACATAATTAAAGCCATAAAGAACAATCAATTCTTTTTCTCATTGGTATATATAAGGCCTTAAAGTGGGGGCGAATCACCCGGTGGTTCCAACGTTCCTCCAAAACTTCGCTTTGATCTCCAAACTCAAACTTCGCTTTTATAACGAAAAGCCCGCTGTACGCCCCCCCCCCCCACCCCCGCGAAGACGGATTTGGTGGCTATTTCAATAGCTACAACGATTTCTCTCCGGGCCAATTATTTTCTCCTCCATATGAACCCGGAGAAATGCGGTTTTTCCGGAATAATGATCACATGACAATTATATCTATAGGCCAGACGCGAATGGGGGCTTCTCGTGTATGCGTTGGCGCAGAAAATTTCGTGTCCAGCCACTCTCACGAAAGTGCGCTTGTGTTGTTTTTTCGTCTCGTTTCTCGAGGACTTCCGGTGCGTGCGCGAGATAAACGTCGATATTTTCGACCGCGAGCATGTTGCCTCTCTCCCCCCCTCTCTACCCCCCTCTTTCCCTCTCTCTTCCTCTCGTTTCCGCAAGGCAAAAGAGAAGATTTCTGGGATCGCATTGGAGGGAGCGCGCGCAGTCCCGAGAGTGAAAAAACTTTCGTGGTGTTTTTCCTCCCGGTGCTATATTGTGCCCCATACGTACACACAGAATTCCAAGGTCATTTTTCATGGCTTGCCACAGCCGCAAGGATGCGGCCGTATTAGCTAGAGGATAAGGGTCGAACCCTGCCCACACATGCACATCTATATAAAAAAGATATATATATATATATATGTATGTATAGGGTGGCCCAAAAAGTGACGTCCAAAAGGAAAATCTATATGCCTCGTAGCCCGTAGATCCGAATCGGCCCCGGTACGTTCTACCATATTTTTCAGTTTTCAAGGAATGATACCTTTATTCTTCTCTTTTGTGTACGTAGTTTGCTGGCGATTTTTCTTACTCGCGTAGAGTTGTGGAGTGCACTGCTCAGCAATAAATGAGTGACCAAGTGAGCACTAACGCAAGTGCCTTAGATTTAAGAGAAAAGTTCGAAAAAAACTGGTTCGACATGATATTGAGGAATGCAACAATTTTTCGTTCATTTTCCATTTATTTAGTATTGTGCCTTAGTGTTTTTCTTTTTTTTTTTCAAATCGAGGTCGTAAACCTCCAATAAGAATAGGTAAAAAAAACGTTTGCGTGATGTTCACCTTCAGACAACATTTTTTGACAATTAAAAATAACCGCTTTTCGTTGCATTTCAATGGTACACAGTTCAACGTTGTTATCTTCCAGTCTTTTATCAAAATCTAAGGCATTTATGTTGGTGTTCAACTGGCCGTTTATTTATTACTGAACAGTACACTTGATAACGATAACTCAAGTTTAAAACATCGCGGGACACGTACATATCCAAAAGGGAAAAATAAAATGCTTTTTTTTCTCGCAAAACTCGAAAAGATCGTCCCATTTTAACCTTACACATGATTTATCTCGAAAAATACTGACCCGATCGAGTATTGAGCATGATGAAACGTTTAGGGTCCAAAGGGGGACATTAAAAAAAAAATTGGTCCAAAATTCAAAATGGCAACATTGAGATGGCTGATAGGTTAAAAAAAATGGGATCACGAATTTTTTCACCAAAACATTAGTCAGGCCAAAACTAACAACTTTTGTGGGAAAAGTTGTTTTTATAACGTTCATAATTTTTAGGCTAGAGTACAATTTTTTTTACTATTTTAGAGCTGTCCAGAATGTAACGCGAGGAGGTAAACGTAAAGTTTTCAACATCTCTAGCGTAAGTGTGCGCGTCAGTTTGTTTGGGTGTGCTCGAAAACCAAAACAAACCCAACAAACGCACACTTACACCATGGATGTTGAAGACTTTACCTCCTCGTCGTACATTCTGAATAGCGCGAAAATAGTAAACAATGGTAGTCTAACCTAAAAATTATGAACGGTATTAAAAAACTTTCCCCACAAAAGTTGGTACTTTTGTCCTGACAAGTGTTTTAGTGAAAAAAATTCATGAACCCCTTTAAAAAAAAATGAAAACCATCCTAACCTCGCCATTTTGAACTTTAGGCCGAATTTTTTTTAACCTCCTTTAAATCCGAAAAGTTTTATTACACTCAAAACTTGATCGGAGCATTATTTTTTTAGATAAATCACGTGTAAGATTTAAATGGTACACCCGATATATATACGTGTATATGTATACGTATGTATGTATGTATGTATGGTGTCGAGGGTGACCCTCGAATTCGAATTGCCTCACAGTTGGACTCTACTTTTGTGACCCACCGTGCGCGTGCGCGACTCCAACACTAGCAGGTTTCATCGCATTTTTCGCTCGTTTCCTTTTGCTGGGTGGTATGGCTTCAAGAGCTCGTCACGCTCGTGCGTATCGTAATCACAACGCAAAGGGTGGGCGGCGGCGAGTCCTTCGACTAGGCTGGAAAAAAGCGTCGAGCGCGGGCAGCAGGGAAGGGGGAGGCACGACGAAGACGTAAAAAGAAACGCTATATAAATGAAACGGGGTGAAAAAACTTTCCAAGTTTAACCAAGTTTTCACGGGATCCGATATTTCGGAGAACAACATTCTTTTTCCTCGAGGGTTGGAAAAACATGGGCGAGACGTAACGAAAGAACGGTTCAAGGGGCAGAAGGTACGCTTGGAGGATCCCTATCACGAAGGGTGAAGCAACGACCTGGGGAATTGAGGAATCTTCGATTGTAAGTGGCTGCAAAAAACGGCAAGGGCGATATTTCATGGGAGGTAGAAAAAGCAGATGGTCTTAAAGTTTGCATCGTTGGAATGGAATGAAAATCATTTTTCGTATTTTTATTTCCTCATTTTTACTATTTTACGAAATATTTTTTTCACATTTAAATTCTAGGATAATAAATTCTACAAAATAAAACCTAGGAAGTAATAAAAATGAGAAGATGAAAATAGAAAAATAAATTTCGTTGCATTCCAACGATGCGAACTTCAAGCCCATGAAAGCAGCGGCATTTTCATAACTCTTTAGAATCGGTTTGTAAATTTTACCTGCTAAGGGTAACGTTTGCATTGTTGGAATGCAATGAATTGATCTTTCTGGATTCTTTTGATTTCTTTTGGCAGATTTTGCCTACGGAAAACCCTTAACCCTTTTTTTGGATATTCATTTAGAGATCTTCAAAATAAATCTATAAAAAAAGATCTTCTGTTATCGCGTAAATAAGGAAAATCAAATGTAGAAAGAGCGCTTGTTGCGTCCCAATGACGTTATGTTAATGAAATAAAGTCACGTTTTAGTACTTGTGAAATATTGCTCTCGGAGGAGAGATAGAACTTAGTGAAATCGAGAAAAAAAATGACTCCCGTTAAGGGGTCCCAACTAGCTGGTAGGTGGAGAAAAGAGGATTTTTTTTCTGGGTACACGTGCGGAAGTACATTTTTTATTTTTTTCATGAAAGTGTATGGTTTTGAGTATCCCTTCTATTTTTTGTGTTGCAAAATACTTATGAATGCGGTAGATAGAATGGTTTGTGTAGAGTACTGTTTGAACATGGTGTTGAAGTTTGCATTGCTGGAACGCAACGAAAACTTTATTGTTAAATTTTTAAATATTTATCAATGATGCTGAAGTTTGCATCGTTGGAACGCAACGGAACTTAGATAGCCCGAACTTTTTTTCGACAAATTTCGTCTACAAAGATGTCCGAAACGTTTTTTTACAATCTTGATCAGAAATCTGTAGAAGCAATTTTGCAACACCAGATTTTGGATGATAAAGAAAATAAAGAAACAAAAATTAGGAAATGATTTTCGTAGCATTCCAGCGATGCGAACTTCATCGTGTTTATCACTATCTAAATTCTTTTTTTGCAGTTTTCGGTTATGGATCTTCGATAACGATCTTTAACCCTCAGTCCGTCAAGGTATTGGAGGCACCTTAATCTCGTGAACCTGGGTCGTTTTCGTTTTTGCACTACCAAACCCCAACAATTGTCAATGAAAAAAATCTGAAAAAAATAATGGTCAATCTTTAGGTCATATTTTTCAAAGGTAAATAGGGTTTTCTTTCTTATTTTTGATATTCTTTTTCATTCAATATTAAGCAACCTGCGAAGAAAATTATTTTGGGCAGGACGAAAATGACCAAAAAAATTTGGGGTAATTTTCGGTATTATGAACACACCTTTTGAGGCGGTTGCGGGGTTAGGAATATGGTGGGGGAGGAACCCTATAACACTATTCTTAAGAGAAATTGTGGTGGTAACCTCCTCCCCCCATTTTATAAACAAAAAACGCTTCATCAATCGTAGCGACAATTTTATATGATTTCAACTTGGTACCTTTACTTAGGATGTATCAGATATTGATTCATTGATGAAATCCACCTCTGTGAATTTATACATACGCCTCATTGTGGCAAAAAAAGGCTGGTATTCGCTCACGAAACTCGTATCGCCGTTTGTGCATTACTCCGACCGTATTTCGGAACAGCACCTTTTAAATCTCTCCACACTCGTTTAATGCTTTGAGTATGTGCGTGAGATTCAGGATCAACGAAATTGACTTTATGATTCACGGTCAAATGTTTGTATCCTCTTTCGTTCAAACAACAATACGCACGCCAGCGATCTGAGTATATCGTTGTACCTGAGGTGCTGTATTTTTCAATAAATTTATACAGTGTCTCTGTGTCTCGTGATTCGACGGGAACGATAAACAGTTCTTTCGTTGCCCGATCGACTCCGCCAAATACCCACTGTTCTTTCACGAGTCGTCGTTTATTATATTTTCGTCGACCCAATTTCGACTCATCGATTTCGACAACACTACCGGCACGACCAATTCGCGATTGTTTATAGTGAACCCAGAAAGTACATACTTCACGACAAAACGACGACCAATCCACGGCAGTATCAGCACTTATGGATAGTGCGGTCATCAATCGATGTGTATGTGGAGGTGGAAACCATAAAAAATAATCGATAAACCGGCAATTTAAAAAAAAATTTAAACCTATACTGCTAAACCACGTGCCGGCGAAAGCGGAAACAGAAAAGGTGCACCGTAAGGTAAATGTCCCAGTTATTGAACAGGTCCCAATTATTGAACACTATCTTGTATTTTTATTATTTCACATTTACCTGCATGCATTTACTTATTTATACAAATTTCACTACGTGTATGGAACTAAACTAAAAGGTTTAATAAAATAGTGATTTTGGGAAAAATAGCCGCACTCTATCGTATAGATTTTCGGTGAAAAAGCTCTACTTTCGTTGATAAGGAATAAACTATGCGCCCAAAAAAAAATTCCTTCGTACAAACACGGTCTTTTGATACGCAAAAGAAGCTTATAAAATTTGAAGTTGATCGGTGCGGTGATTTTTGAGACGTCGTGGTCGCCGATTTTGAAAATGTCATTTTGAGAAAAAACGCATTTGAAGTTCATTGATTTAAAGTTTAGTTTCCGCGACATTGATCGGATCGACTTGAAATTTCCGGAGAATATTTTCAAATGTTATATTTTGAGAATCCGTCGAGAACTAAAAATCGATGACGTTGAAGTTTGCATCGTTGGAATGCAACGGTTTTTCTTTTCTTATTTCTTTATTTTTATCCTTATTCGAAGTCTTTTTTCTGCACCGTGAGGTCGTACACGTGTAATAAAAATTCGTAAAAAAGTTCGAAAATTTGCATAGCCTGAATCGGCCAAGAAGAAATATCAACGAAAAGAGAGTTAATTCTCGTTGCCTTTCAACGATGCGAACTTGAAAATCATAAGAATCGATATTTAAAAAATTCTAGCAGGTCCAAGCCCGTGAATTAATGTCAAGCTGCTGTCGAAATAATATTGAAGAATAATCGTTAATCATATTTAGTTTTGCATGAGATTGAATGTTGCATCGTTGGAACGCAACGAAAATGAATACTCGTGGATTTCTTTTTGTTTCCAGCCAAATTACCCTACGAACACATCGTAATTTTTTTCTCAAGCCAATCATTTAAAGATCTACAATATAAATATGTGAAAAAGGATTTTTCTTAATAATAAAAGCAAAGAAAGTGCGACGTAACAAAGGACTTTTGTTTCATTTCGACGTTTCAAACTTTTTTTTAGGATAATTATTCAAACATCTAAAATATAAATATGCGAAAAAGGATTTTGTCATAATAATGAAAGCGAAGAAAGTGAGATGTAATGAAGGACTTTCGTTTCATTCCGACGTTCCAAACTTCAACACGATAGTTTTGCATCTGAAATACGAAGGGACAAAAGTAAAGGAGATTCGTAAATATCTGGCGTGGAATCGAAGAGAAATTACCAAGAAAAAACGCGCCAGGATTTCATCCCTCCCTATTCGCTCTTCCATCTTCCTCTCCTCTCGCTTTACTTCCTGAGCGAGTGAAAACGTGGTCGATCTCAGCCGAGGGTGTTTTGTTCCTCTCTTTTCGGCCGGAAGCTGAACTCGGAATCCTCCCGATGCTCCCTCGCAGCTCGACCTTTAAACACGAAAAACCCTCTATTCCTCTCTTCCCCTGCTTCTGCTCCCTGGCCAACAGATAGGTAACATTTTCCCACATTCCAAATGTCTGCTTATAGAACACGGCAACGAAAGAGAAAACACACGAGGCAGTTCGCAAATAAATGGGCTTACGAATTCTTCGTAAGTGCGTTTACTTATGAATGGATGATAATAATAATAATAATACGGCGTCAAAATTTGCATCGTTGGAATGCAACGAATTTTTTTTATCTATTACTTTCATTATTAGCCGAAAATCATATTTTTCAGATTTAGGTTGTGGATCGCTAAATAAGAATCCTAAAAATGTTTGCGCGATGTACGTAGGTTAAATTTGCCAAAGGAAATTTGGAGAATAGAAAAAATTAATTTTCGTCACATTCGAACGCCGCAAACTTCAACGTTCACTTTTCATAGTTATATTCTTGGGGTTGAAGTTCGTATCGGTGGAATGCAACGGAAATGATTTTCAATTTATTACCTTCATTATTATTCAAAATCATATTTTGCATATGATGTAGATCGCTCAATTGGAAGCTTGAAAAACGTTTGCGCGATTTTCGTAACTTAAAACTGCCAAAGGAAAATTGTAAACTAAAAAAAATATTTCCGTCGCATTGGAACGATGCAAACTTCAATCTCATCGTATTCTTGTGATTTTAGAAAGCGCAAGTCTGAATAAAATTGCACCTCTAATCTCTATTATTATTGTCATGATTGTCATAGTCGAAATTTGCGTTGATATTATTATCATTTCTTGTTGTTGTTTTTTAATTTTCATTATTATTACCATGATTATTATTTTCATTATTATTACTATGATTATTATCTTTGATCACTCTATCAATTTTCATAATTCTGTAATTTCAGAGACTGAGTGGTAAATGAGATTGAAGTGTGCAACGTTGAAGTGCATGGACATTTTTTTCTACTTCCCCAAAAATTGTTTTAGCAGATGTTAAATACGAAAATCTCTCAGCTGTTTTTGAAAATGCTTCTTTGGACGCATTCTAAATTTACACAAAAATATTGCGTGCACTAATAAAAGTAACGATATAAAAAAATTAAAAGGATTTTCGTTCCACTCCAACGATGCATTCTTCAACATTATGTGTGTAAATAATATTGCGCACCTCTTATTAATATCGTTATTATTTGTATTATCCTCTCTACTCCGTTTGCTTGTTTTCTTAAATACCGGGGAGTATTCTCCCGATTTGACAATGACGATGATGATTGTTTTTACTATAATTATTATCATCATGGGATAGAAATGTTGCGTCGTTGGTGTGCACCAAACATTATCATCGAAAATCATATTTTGTAAGTTCAAATTGTAGATTGCCAAATAAGGATCCTAAAAAATGGTCACGAGATTTTGTTAGATTTTGTTAGAAATTCAGAAAAAAAATATTTCGTTACATTCCAACGATGCAAACTTCGCCGTCATTCATTACCATCATCATCATCATCATCATCATCATCATCATCGTCATCATCATCATCATCATTGTTATTATTATTATTACCATGTCCACAAGTTTGATATTGAAGCATGTACCTAATATTGAGATTTTGTTTGAATATGTTATTCGTTACAACTATTCCCATTGATTTTTACTTTTATTTTAAACATTTCTGACTCTTTTACTCACGCGTACCCAATCCATGCACACCTGGCACGAATAATTCACAAGGCTCGCCGTGTACAACGGACACCTCTCGCATATGCACTCCGATGTATACTGGTGATCCACTTTTTCCACCGCCGATAATTTCGCGAACAGGAAGTGAACGCACGGGATATGTATGTATGTATGTATGTGCGTATGTGTATATATATATACACATACACATCTCTTTCGGCGGGGATTTCACAGATTTCGCCTATTATTCCTGTACCGTAGACTCGTTTAGGGAGGCTCGATGATAGGGTGAAAGGGTGCCGATAAACTGTGTGCGTGCGGAAAAAAAATCGTTAGCTTTATACGAGGTGTATTTCGGCGCTGGAGTCTGCGTCGACGTTTTCCCCCAATGATTCGCTACTCGTGGAGCGCGGTGTTTGATATTCATGCTTGAACCACGATACTGACGGTCCTACAGTGTGCATTGTTGCGACGCAACGAAAATACTTTTTGAATAATTTCATTTTCGTATTTTCATCATTGTGCAAAATATTTTCTTCGCAAATTCACGTGTAGATTTCTAATGAAGATCCTAAAAAAACATTCGATCGATTTTGTTAAACCAAATAAATTTCTCTTGAGCTTTAACGATGCAAACTTCAATGCTATCGATATGGCCCTTGCGGGTAATGAATTCTTCTCCAAGGTGTTGAAGGTTGCACAGTTGGAATGCAACGAAAATTCTTCTTTACATTTTTATTTCCTCGTTTTTATAATTCTACAAAATCTCCCTTTGGCGATTTGAATGACACTTTTCTAAATAAACAATTAAAAAAAAATGTTGACGGATTTTCGTATCTGACATGTCGAACGAAATTTGAGAAATTGTAAACGAATCATTTTCGTTGCATTGGTATGATGCAAATTTCAATCGCATTCCCTCCTGGATATCGATGCAACGTGATTGGTAAGAGGAATTGGGGAATTGATCGAATGAGGGAACTATCCGTGTGGACGGGGAAAAATAAAACAAATAAATGTTATAAAAGAGAAAGAATAAATAAAAGAAAAATAAATAATAAATAAAATAATAAATGAATGAAAAAATGATAAATAAAAGAAAAATCAATGAAATCTTGGGGTTGGAGAAACGCAGCGCGAAAGCGACGCGTGCGAAGCCACGTGGCGGTATCGATAATTCCTTTTCGTCCCGCACGCGTTTTTTGCATTTCTATTTCTTTCTCTCCTATACTCTGTTCATTTCTTTTCTCTTCTCCACCGCGTAATTCGCGTTTAATTCATTTAAATTTCTCTCCCTCCCTCCCTCCCCCCCTCTCTCTCCCTCCCCCCCCTCTCCCTCTCACACACTTTATCTTCTTGGGTTCCGCATCTTTTTATACGATTCGTCACTCGTGTCCTGCCACGTAATACGAGCCCCTCACGTGTGCCCCCTCCCCCATTGCACTCGCTCCCTTCTTATTTTTTCATTCTCCATCCTATCGCCCTTTCTCTCTCTTCCCCTTGCTTTTTCGCTGTCTCGCGCGTTCGTCAAATGATCTTCGCGGCAAGTTCCTCATCCCTGCGTGTACTGCGTGCTGCGGCAGGAAGAACAGTACGCAGAGGGAGAGAGAGAGTGAGAGAGAGAGAGGGGGGAGAGAGAGATAGAGAGATAGAGAGAGAGAGAGAGAGAGAGAGAGCCCAGGAGAGCAGCAGGACCGCACGATGTGGCAGCGTAAGCGACAGGCGGAGAACCCGCGCGCGCGAAATATTGTGTACACGCAGGGCGCTGTACGAGCCTGGGGCCGGGCGTGCCAGCTGCTGGGCTGGGCAGGTGACGGCGCAGCTGTCGATTTTGCTCGAGAGTGAGAGAGAGAGAGAGAGAGGGAGAGGGAGAGGGAGCGAGAGAGAGCAGGCAAAGCAACTTCGATCGATATTTAACGATTTTCTCCTTTCGTGCATTTAAAAATCCCAAAAGCTTAGGCGAAGCCTGACCTCGGCCAAAAAATGGCGTTGAAGTTTGCATCGTTGGAATGCGACGAAAGTTGTACTTTTTTCTTCATATTTTCACTTACTCATTCTTATTAATATACAGAATGTTATTTTGCGAAATTACAATGTCTCAGAACGAGCATCTTAAAAAATAGTTGAGGTTTTTTGTGGTCACAACCTGCCGAGAGCAATTTTGAAAAACGCGGATGAAAAAATTCCATTGCATAGCAACGATCAAACTTTAATCTCGTGCCAAAAAAAACACGAACTGATCGATTTTGCTTATGACGGAATCGATAACCCGTACAACAATACCGTGATAATCATAAATAATAATAATGATAATCAATTGTTATTGAATGATGAGAACAATATCAATAATTATAAATCTACTAAAAGTAATAACGAGAAAAACAATAATGATATTTATTTATAGCATTCTACAAATAATTTACTTCTTTTTATTCGCAATTTTATTGTTTTTATAATTATTAGCATTACTATTACGGACTTGTAAATAATCGACAGAAATAATAATAGTCATGACAATAACAATAACAATGACAACAACAACAATAATAATAACAATAATTATTATAATTATTATTATTATATAATAATCATATATACTTATAATCTTATATATACTTATATAATATACTTATAATCTTATAATATACTTATATAATAATCATATATACTCATATATTATTATATAATAATCATATATATATTATATAATCAAGATCATTATATACTTATAATTAAGAATACCATAATAATAACAACAATTATTGTCATTATTATATCATTATAATATAATCATGATTAATAATACAATCCCGACTAGAAATTTTCATAGGACCAACCCTATACAGCATAAGGACCTTTTCAGGTGAACCCTAAAAAGGGCATGCCTCTCAAGGTCCTGATAAAGATAGTATTGGGACAACCCTGCGATGGTAAGTACCGATAACGTCCTTATAACGTTTTAACAGGATTATCCCATCTGGGGTTTGCATAAGGTAATGATGTAAGGTCCCAACAATGTTTATTTAGGCGTATCCACATGAGTCATAGGTGAACATATAAACCTTATACTTCGCAATAATAAATAGATATACAAACACATTTTTGATAGATACTGCAATAATACGTGGATCTTATGAGATTTTCTTTTCTCATTGTAGAACTTTTCTTATTTTTTTAGTCGGAATTTTTTTCATTTTTATTCGGAACTTAATTTTTCATCAAGTTTTTCACATATATTTTGATAAGCGTAGAGACATTTTATTTTTTATTATGCTTTGTGTCCGTACTCAGCAATTTATTTTGTATTCTTTAGTTTCTCTATCTTTAATCAAAAAATGAATATGTGATTTAAAAATTAATCAAAAGTGTTCTTGCTTACATGTAAGCATAAAAAAATAAAAACAAACAAAAACGATAAATTGTGAATTCAATCAATGAAGGGTAGGTTATTTTTCGACCAACTCATTCCCGATTTTTCCCATTATTATAACGTTCTAAAAAATTCCCAACTCCAATCCATGCAACGCTACTGATTTCAGTGGGTTAATGGTAGGATCGGTTAGGGTAGCCCGATAAGAACCCAACAAAAAATTGGGCTTGCCCGAGGCAAAACCTGCCAGAGCCCAAAGAAAACCCTAGAAGATCGTTACACACCCTATAATAACCTGATAGGGAAGCCCGATAATGGCCCAACAAGGAATTGAGTTGACCCAGCAATGAACTGTACAAAAACCCAACGTCAATTTTTAGTCGGGAATAATGATAATAGGACTTATTATTTTTGTGCAATAAATAAGTATGTGAGGGTGGAACAGATGCTTTATGTGTTCGGGATAATTCTAGGTGGTTCTAATTTTCGGCGTATTTTATAACTTTTTTGTTACCTCTCGCACTTTTCTTTTCTCTAATTATTTTAGCCCCCCTCGACCCACCGAACCATTCAGGTACATCAACTATGATGTTAAAGTGTGCATCGTTGGCATGCGCCGATTAAAAAACATAATATACTTGTCTTTATCCGGACCTTTTTCGCTCCTTTACGTTATGAGTTTATCTCAAACGATTTTTTTACGATTTCTCCTAAGTTTTATACCGTAAAGTTCGTAGCAACGATTTTGGGTGGTGAAGAAAAAAAAAATGTTCGTTGCGTTTCAACGACGCAAACTTCAAAACCATCTTCAACGCATACACACACCCGAAAATAAATGAGGTTGGCGTTTGCATCGTTGGAAAGGAAAAAATAATATTTCTGAATTCTTTTAGTTTATTTTAGCAAACTTTGCTTACGAAAAGCCTCCAACCATTTTTCGAGATATGTATTTAGTGATCTACAATATATATATTTAAGAAAAAAGATCTTCCATAACAATATAAATATGGAAAATAAAATGTAAATACAAACAGGGCTTAGAATTATTTCGAACCTTCTCGTGGCTGTGGAAGAGAATTGTTTACAATTATTTCGAACCTTTTCATGGTTGCAATAAAATTGTAATTTTTCTTTATTTCCATCAGTCGTCCGAGCGTATTCATTCTTTCGCAATAAAGACACGTATAATTTGAGCCATTATCGATGTCATCCGGTCTCTGCGGTATGTTCCCCTTTTCCGGAAGTCACCACCGAGCGGTGTAATTCCGAGCTCGGTTACGTCTTATTCGTAGCGCGCGTAAAAGCACTCGGGGAAAAAATTCTACAAACGATGTGAACAAATGGGGTTGCAGTTTGCGTCGTTCGAAGGCAACGATGTTTTTTTTTTTCTTTATTACTTTTATCTCTATCCAAAATCATATTTTGGAGATTTGGGTTGTTTATCGCTGAATGAGAATGCTCGAAAAAGTTTGCGTGATTTTCGTCGCTTAAACCTACTAAGGGAGAATGCACTCACGTCGATTCATCAAACTTCTTAGATTAAATAAAGTTGAAGTTGGCATCGTTGGAACGCAACGGAAATTCTTTTCAATTTACTACTTCCATTATTATCCAAGATCATATTTAGCAGATTTAGGTTTCAGATCGCTAAATTAGAATCCCAAAAACGAGTACACAATTTTCGTACCTTAAATCTGCCAAAGGACATTTTGGGAAAAAAAAACAAAAAATCTGTTGCACTGCAACGATGCGAACTTCAACGTCGTTGGATTAGGGCGTTCGGACAAACGTGAAATAATGGTGTTGAAATTTGCATCGTTGGAATGCAACGAAAATTCTTCTTTATTTTTATTACTACCCAAACATTTTTTATCAAACTTACGTTACTACTAACCAAACATTTTTTTTTACAAAACTTGCGTTACGGAACCCTAATAAATATCTTTAAAAATGTTTCAGTAATTTTTGTAGGCTAAATGGGGGAAAAAAAATTTTTCGTTGTATCTCAACGATGCGAACTCCAATATCATCGTGAAATAATGATGAAATCGATGGATCGAAGATCCAGGAGGGAAAATTCTCGGAGAAATAAAAAATCTAGGTTTTTGCTGTCTTTCCCAGCGGGTTTGCTTCGGTACTAGTGTTTTTTGTTGTTGTTTGGAAATACAATTTCGTACGAACCTCATGCCGGGGCATTTTTATTCCTCGACTCAATTGACTAGGGCCCGAAGGGGAGAGTTTCCTGGGTGGAAATAACTTTTTTTGCTTTTCACATCCTTTGGAATTATCATTATTTTAGGTTGGAAAAGGGGAACATTTGAGCCTTGAATTGGCGAGTTTTCAGTGCCGGAACAAAGCCAATCATTTACCCGTTGTTTTACGACCTCGGAGGATTCAGAAAGGGAGGGAGAGAGAGAAAGAGAGAGGGAGAGAGAGGGAGGGGGTGTACATCTCGCAGGTAACCGGTCTCTTCGATAATCCACAGGGCATACGGTTAATCTTCTCTCTCTCTCTCTCTCTCTCTCTCTCTCTCTCTCTCTCTCTCTCTCTCTCTCTCTCTCTCCCCTCTCTCTCTTAGCGTAAAAGGAAGATGACAAAAGGGAACGGTGTCAAGTCCATCGATGGCAATCCATGGTACCACACGAATATATAATACACACGCGCGCGTACTTTCCTCGCTCTTACCATATAATACACGACTGCGGATTTATTCAGTGATGTACACGAAGGTGACTCTTGCATTTTTCTTCCATCACCACTGAGACCACGTACAGTCGTCCTTTCTCGCGCTATTCTTTCTATCACTCCCAAGATATTCCCCACGTCTCGTTGGCAAATCTCATGCAATTTATATATATATATATATAATGATTCTTTTTTATCCGGTGTTCTCTAAGCTCAGGATCCTCTCTCGACCTTTTTCCCCTTCAGAATAAATCCAGCACTCGCGTCCATTCGCAAAATCGAACCTAGTCGCGTTTCGCCTCTTTCAAGCACCTTCCCGAGCACTACCCCGAGTGGGTCTGAACCCACTCGGGGTAAACGGCAGAGAATTTGGTCTTCACCGGTAATCCGAAGGTGAAACATTTCACGAAGTCCAAATTTGCGTTGGAAAGCAATGAATATCGTAACTTTTTTAATTGCCTTTTTTGGGAGATTTAGAATCCGAAAATCACACTCAAAGATTTTTCAAGATCCTCGTTGATTTGTTCAAACTCGTCTGGGTTAGCCAGCAAGACCCAAATGAGCCGCATCGAGCGAAAAATATTTTGGATAATAACAAAAATGAAAGACGAAAAAAAGTATAATTTGAGCGAATGTAAAGAAGGATGAGTGCATTGAAAATATACGAAACTCAAGAAACTCAAACGAACCCAAACAAAAGAAAATACAAAGAGAAAAAGTATAGATATAGTAGTTGCAAAAACGTTAAATCCAACAAAAAAAAATGGTGCTTAAGTTTGTGACGTTGGAAATCCACGAAAATTGTTCTTTAGTAGTAGTTTTTCGATTACTCTCTAAACCCTTTTTTTCAAGTTTAGGTTATGGGACCCTATCAAGAATCTTTAAAAATGTTTCAATGATTATTTATATCCTAAATGTACCGAAAAAGCCGGCCGAAACGAAATCAAAATATTTTCGTCGAAACCCAACTCTGCAAACTTTAATACCACAAAAGAAAAAAATATATAATCATAGTCAAAACAAAAATAAAAAACCCCAAACAAACAAAGGAAAAACCTTATAATTATGGCACATATAAAAATGACAAGTCCAATAAAAATAAACAAAAGTCAAGGTATTGCGTTGCGTTTCGGCGATGCAACGAAAATGATTTTTCTTTATTTCCCAAATTTCCTTCAGCAGATTAAACCTAGAAAAATCACGCCATCATTTTTTAGGATTCTGATTTAGCAACTTACTACCTAAATCCGCAAAATTTGATTCTGGATAATATGAAAGTAATGAATTGAAAAAAAAATTCGTTGCATTCCAACGATGCAAACTTCATAATGTTGCGCGAGAAAATTTATGATCTATGAAAATTCGCCATTTTCCTGCCATTCAAATAATCATACTCCATTTTTCGATCCAATTCAATTATCGTTTTGCCCAATTATCCGATGCTCCATTTGGATTGCTCCTCGGGAATAAGCGTGAATTTGGATCAGCGCACCTGGAGAACCGTCCAGGTGTATCAGAAAATTGGATTTTACGCGTTTTTCCCCCTGACGCAGGAATACACAAATCGCGCGCGCGCGCGCGTCATTGCACAATCGCGCCCCAATTATCTGCCGTATAATGAGAGGACGATAGGGAGCTTTGATGGCTTTCGATAAGTGGATGTCGTTGCACACGTGCACATGCTGGATTTATCATGCTCGAACGAGGTACGCGTATATACGTCCACTTTGTGGGAAAGGAGAGTAGAAGAGCGTTCGAGATGAAGATACGACGAGGCTAATGTTGAACCGGCGTTTTCCTTGCGCGAATTCGTGTCAAGCACAGCCACACAGATACGGCCTTCCACGTGACGAGCGAAATATCGCGACATTAAAATCCGGACGAAGTACTGGTGTGTTCCAAATTTTATTATCATTATTTATGCCTGGGTATGAAAACACATACACACACATGTTAGGGTGGTTACAAAAAAAATTAATTCTTTTTGCGCTACTCAACGGAAAATTTTACTACGTTATGAAAAAGTAATTCATACAAAACTTGAGAGGTCTAAACATTTTTTTTGGGTAGTGCTCAAACGACTTTTAATTTTTTTTTCTTTCGATTTTTCGTCAATTTTTTTCCCCGCCAATAGACATCATAATAATATAATTTTCTCAAAACTTACTATGCTCTGTAGCATTTCCTAAGTTAACATAAACAGGTCGTTTTCATTTCAAGTAGTTTTAATAAAAATAATAATTCTAAACGATGTTAAAAAAAAAACGTTTTCTGGATCACGTTATGTATGCGATTGTTGAAAAACTTACGTAATTACTCTGAAGATCGAGCCGAATATTAATTTCCCTTTTCGCAAAAAGGATGGGTTTTTCTGTGCAACAGATATTGTTTTTCATCTTCGTTTTTCGTAATCAAACTGTTGAAATCTTCCGTTAAGGGGTTACCCCACTTGCGATTTTGAAAAAATCGATTTTTTTTATTGCATTTTTTTTTAAGTATAAGTATCTGAGAATATGTCCTGAAAATTTCAAATCGATCCGAACAAAATTGGCTGAGATATGAGCGTTGAAAGAGAAGAATCCGTGAATTGACGAACTGAAATTGAAACTTAAACGCGTTTTTCTCAAAATGGCATTTCTGAAGTCGGTGACCAAGATAACTCGAACACTAATGAACCGACCTTCTTGAAATTTTGCAGGCTTATTTAATACATAAAAATGTAGTCTTTAATCGTTCGATTTTTTTCGTTAAAATCGAACCATTAACTTTGACTGTCCGCCATTTTGTGAAAAATGAATATTTTTTAAAATCCTTCGATTAAAGACTAGTTTATACTTATATTTGACTAAATCCATCCGCATTTTTTTTTCGGATGATCCACTTCGCCGCAATGTTGGTCACCGCAAACCGTTTATATAAAAACATTATTTCATTGACGGCCATTTGCCACTAAACAATGTAATATTTTTAAATAAAAAAATTACTGAAAGTTCTTCAAGATGTGTTCTTTAAGATGGTATATTGATCGATTAAAAAAGTTTTGTAGTTTTCTTTAACAAAATTCATGAAAAAGAAACGGCTCGCTCAGCTATGTCGTTCACAACTTGCATGTTTTTATAAGTATTCAAGCACGTATTATAATCCTGAATAAAGTCCCAAATTGAAGGGTTCAAGACCAAAAAACTGCACGGGAGCTCAAATCGTTCGAATAAACTCAGTGATTTCGTAGTGACGAAATCACTCAAATCCTTCGAACATAGCGCCTGTATTTTGTTTTATGCTTGTGCTGATACTTTGTTTTATGCGAACAGCCATTTTCGCTTTCACCTCGATAGGGACGGTGCTATCGAAAAATGTTGGAGGAGCAAGTTCTTCAGATAAATACCATGGACGCCCGCGATCATTTTATACATTTTTATTTTTACGTGTATTGTGACGTACCTCAATACAGCAACTACTGGAAACAATCAAATGAATCGCGATAAGAACTCACGGACAGTCAGAGAAACAAAGGTGCAGTAGCGTCAACAGCGCCGCGGTTTGTGACTCTCTAATCCGTATGACTTTGTTTTCTTACTCCAAAACACCATATCACTCCAAAAAAAAAACACGCATACTTGTTGAACGTTCAGTGATGTAAACACCGTGCTCTTGTTCATCAAGTGGTTGATATAATTTTCACAACCGAATTTCATATATTGATTCTTAATCTGCAAATACAAATTGTTTATGGTAAGAAATATATTTAAATAAAAACGTTGTATTGTTACAGAAAAAAATTAATCACGACTTACATTGGATCACGCACTAATATTTTCTGCATCGAGATAAAACAAATTAATACTCCGATAATCATGAACAAGAAAAAACATGAAAAAGGCGTCTGAGGACTAACAAAAAAATTGTTTCGAACCCTAAAATTTTGCAAAACTTTCTTTTTCTTAACATACTTCAATTTTCCGTTTAGAAAAAAAATCGATTTTTTAACCACCCTAATATATATATATATATATATATATATATATATATATATATATAACGTTGTAACGTTGAGTTACAACTAGCGACACTATCCGAGAAAAGTGGGGTACGCTGGCTGGCGTTGCTCAGTGGTCAGACCAGTCGATCGGCTAAACCAAACTCCATATATGTGAACGTTAGGAACGGAACAGCCAAGCTAAGGTTGCCCCCGAAATTTGAGCCGAAATAATACAGTATTAGGAAAAATGCGGTGCGCTTCTGGGCCGGGTTTTGAACCCGCGACCTTTCGAGTGCCGATCGACTGCTCTGACCACTGAGCTACGCCAGCCCGCTTACTTACGATTTTTACGATTTTCTTTCTTAATTTTTCTTTTTTTATCATTTTCCTGAGCTTTCTTGCGCATTGGGATCATAAATCTCTGATCATGTGAGAAGGTTTGAGTGATTTTTAAAGCCCAAATCGGCACGATAAATGAGCAGTTAAAATAAATTCATTTTTGTTGCATTTAAACGATGCAAACGTCAACATAATGAGTCTGAAGTTTGCATCATTAAGATGTCACAAAAAATATTATTTGTCAATTGCTCGAATTTCGCTTTGCAGATTTCAGCCATGAGAATCGCTTAACTATCTTTTTGCATGGTCTTGTCCTGATAATGACGTTGAAGTTTGCTTCGCTGGGATGCAACGGTGATTCTTTTCTTTCCCTTTTTCTCCATCTTTACTGTTGTCCAAAATGTGTTTCGATAGAGTTAGGTTGTGGGTCTTGAATGAGGATCTTAAACAAAGTTACATTAAACTTAAACAAAGTTTAATGTAACTTTGATCTGTGAAAAAAAGATTTGCAATGAGGAAAAAAGAAAATTTCGTTGCATTCGAGATCGGCAATCGGACGATGTAGAAAGGATGATGTTATGATAATATGAGGAAATAAAGACGTAAAAAATAATTTTTGTTGCGCTTCAAGAATGCAAATTGAACATTATCAGTATTATTATTTTATTATTGTTTATTTCAAATATTATTATTAATTATTAATAGTAGCAGCAGCCTTTATTTCTATGGTAAATCCTCCTCTGAGGGCCTTCACACATGACCCCTCCCCCCGCGCACTATTAGTTATTACTATTATTGTAAAATATAAAAGCTTAATAACCATTATTAACATTCATACTATTATTATTACTATTATCACATTTGTAAATAAAGTTCTGTAAAAATACGAGTTGAGCTCCGCATCGCAGTTGGCTCCCTGAACTTCTCAAACACGCACACAATTGTCAAATTAAATTAGAGCTTCCATTACGTTCGAAAAGTTTGTACATCAACCTGTTCTTTACTGATCGACACCAAATCTCGAACAATGATATTCATCAATATTTGACGTGTAACACTCAACAAATTTATAGAGGCTAATACATTTATACAAACCCTTAATTTAACACCTAAAATCTTGTCAAATCTAAAACCCTTTTCTCATAGTTTTTCCTAAAAATAAGTAACGTGAAAGCTTGCTTCGTTGGGATGTAACAAAAATCAATTCTTGTCACTAAAAAATGACACAAATGTTTTCACGTATATTCATTAGAGATTTGCGACCTTTATTCGATAAAGTAATGACGCTTTGGATATCAACGATAAAGAGATTTAAAAAGAAGAAAAAAATAGATGCATTCGAACGATGCATTCCAACGATGCTTCAACGTTGTGAAAATAATTACTCTGCAGTAATCACAAGAAATTGAAAATTACTCACCACACGTGATTTGCATCAATCCCTTCGGGTTTTCAAACAAGTTACTGAAATTCCCAGTGTCGGCGAAAATCTGACATTTTCACAAAAAAATCGGTATCGACACAAGACCTTTTTTTTATGGCGTTGAAGTATGCATCGTTAGAATGCAACGATAGATCTTTGCAATATTTTTAATTCTCACTTGCATCGCAATCTATAACTTTTGTATGCAGGTTAAGCTCGTGGATCTCTTATGAGTATAAGAAAAAGCCTTTGAGTGATTTTCTAACCCTTGGCAAAAAAAAATGTGAGCAATAGAAAAACAAATGAATCATCATTACGATGTTGAAGTTAGCATCGTTGGAACGCAACGAAAAATTATTGAAAATTTTTGATTGCCTCATCTTCATTACCATCCGAAAAATGTCCGTGCATATTTAGGCTGAAGATCTCTTAAGAAGATACAGAAAAAAGTTTAAGTTCTGTGGAGGCCTAAATTTGCACAAAAAAACATGGACTACGAAACTCATTGCATTCCAATGATGCAAACTTCAATATCATAACATCAGTTTTTTTTTCGCGATGGAATAAAATCGCAAGAAATTCCGCAACATTGAAACACCACCGCGAACATGACGGAAGCTTGTTTAGTTTGCGCCGCGCGTTTTTCGTTCAGACGGGACGTACAAATCGATGAAAAACACGACAGGGCGCGGATGTTACGCTCGTGTAAGTTCCGGCGAACACGCGTACTACACTTCGCGAAGGATATTCCCGCAGGAACTCGAGGTATGCAACGGCAGCAACGCAATGCCAACTTTATAACGCACTCGCATACGCCGAAGAATTTTCTTAACATGCCGTCCAAGGTAACTACCGAGCCATGGACACTGTCTTTTCCCGCGTCTGTTTTTCCTTACATTTCATTTAATTTCGTTCCCTCGTCCTGCGCCACGTTCCTTATCAGCGTTGTCCATCGGCCTAACGATTTATCTACCCGCCCGACTTCTGACAATTTGCTACATGGATTACGAAAAAAAAAAGAAAGAAATCGACGCCCGATGAATAAAGGACAGCGGAGGGGGTTCGCCATCGGTTTTATCGTATCGTCGTGTGACGTCAGAGTGCGAACGTGCTCGCGGGTAACGTCAACAGGGTGGGGCGGAAGCGAGAGCCGCACGGGAATCGATGAGCGTCGCGACGCCAGGCAACACAAAGTCGACATCGTCGGGATTCGATCCCCCTCCCCGAGGTCGCTCGTCCTGTCTGCCTGGACGAGTTTTACGCTCTCGGATTTTAATTCGGAAGTGTGCCGCTCTCTCGTAACGATGCGATAAATTTTTCGGCTTTGGGGGCTATTGGCAAATTTGTATAACACACTTTAGGCAGTCTATGCTTTTTTTTTCTTCAGTAGCTTCAAGTGGAGAATGGCTATTGGGAAGAGGGATTTTTCGACACTCATTTTCAATTTTTTCTTAAATTCATGAAGAGTTATATTTATACGTGCAGAAAGGTTTATTTTGTTTTTATGAAAGAAATTTATCGAGATATGGAAGTTTGCATCGTTGGTAAGCAACGAAAGTTTCGAAACCCAACTTTTTTTTGACGAATTTAGACCTCAAATCTTTTCAACGTTTTTCAGGATTCTTATTATAGATTTTTAGTCTGAATATGTAAAAACAGATTTTATATGACCGTGAAAATAAGGCAAAGAAAAAATTAAAAAGCATTTTCGTTGCGTTCCAACGATGGAAACTCTTCAACATCGTTTTATCGAGTGGGTTATTGGGAAAGTTGTTTGGGTCTTTGGCCTTTTTTCGTTGTAGTTTTAAATTAAAAACGTTTGTTACAATACAATACAATCGAGTTTTATTTGCATAACTTGCAAATTACAAGTTTTTTACGAAGTGAACGGCTGTTGAGAAGAGGATTTTTGGAAAGTGTTTAATTTTTTGAACGAATTATAGATAGTTACGTTTATACGTTTGGAAAGGTTTTTTTGTTTAATGAGAGAAGTTTCTCGAGTGGACGATTGGGAAATGTGTTTGACACCGTTTTTAACATTTTCTGTGATTTTAAATTTTGAACGGTTATTGAGGAAAGGGTTTTTGGAAACTTGTTTTCAATTTCTTGAGGAATTTACGGATAGTTATCTTTATACATTTAGAAACGTTTATTTTATTTTTATGGATGATATTTATCGAGTGGGATATTGGAAAATTTGTTTAACATGCTTTTGGCATTTTTTTTCTTTTTCTCAAGTGGCTTTAAATTGTGAACGGTTATTGAGGATATGATTTTTAGGATTTTGGTTTGTCAATTTTTTAAATGAATCTGCGGATAGTCATCTTTATGCATTTAGAAACGTTTATTTTATTTTTATGAAAGAAATTCATCGAGTAGGCTATTGGGAAATTCGTTTGAGAAACTTTTGGCATTCTTTCGTGGCTTAAAATTTTTGATGGTTATTGAGAAGTTTTTTGGAAGCTTGTTTTCTTTTGTCAGAAAATTTATAGATAGTTATGTATTAATACATGAGAAAGCGTTTTGCAAATTTTTATGAAAAAAATGTATCCTTCAGGGATTTATGGACGTTCACTCGATTACTTTTATTTCTAGCTGAATAATTCAGCATTACAGGCATAAATAATTAATATTAATCGAGAATACAATCGATTTTTCTGCATATCGATATGAATCACGAATGCATGTTCAAATTTTTTCATATTCTTCGATGCACCTTTAGCAGTTCAATAAATATATGTTTGTCCAATATTTCTACGAAATAAGCTTATACGAATATTTTTACGCAAAAAATTTACTATTTTTATGAACTTACAGAAAATAAATGAATTCGTCTTATTTCGAGCAGAATGATGAATCATTACAGCTGTAAATAATGCAAATTTATTGAAACCACAATTTAATTGATTTTTACAAGTACATATTTATCCGAATTACCGAAAAAATGTTGAAAATTATTCTATTTGTTACAACAGTTTTCTAAAAGTTCATTTTTGCTTACGAACAAATATTTTTTTAAGATATTCTTACAAACAAAGTTTACAGGTACATGTTTACGAAAGAAATGTATTATTTTGACGAACTTCCAGGATAGTATTGAAATTTGCATCGTTGGAATGCAACGAATTCTTTTTTTATTTCGCTTCGCCCGAATTTTTTTGTACATTTAGGCTACAAAAATAACTGAAGTCGTCGTAGGGATCGCATAATGTAAACCTGCCAAAAAAGAGTTCAGGTAGTAATGAAAATAAAGAAACGAAAAACAAAAGAATTTTCGTTGCATTCCAACGATTTAAATTTCAATGTCATCTTTTAGGCGTCCACTTTTTGTATTTTTACGTCTAGTCAAAGATGCGAAAAGAAGCAATCAACATCCAGAGTAATTAATTCGGGGGTCGAAAATTAGCTGTGCATGATGGACGTAAGCTTTGATAAAGCTTCCGACTCGGATATTCATGGCACCGAAATATCAAAATAACGCTATCGGTCGACGAAATGCGCGTAATTCCGTTTATCAGCCGTATTTCGTTATCTGCGAGTGAATGTCTCTCCGACGTTTACTTCCTCTCTTTCCCTCCTCCCTACACAGCGCTCTCTATACAAGCGTGTACAATTTCAATGGGTCAATGTAACGAGATCTGTCACTTCCCAGAACCGCGGTGTCGTCTCCACGAACGTACCAATTTGCTTGCCAATTTATTTTCGCCCATAAAGTGCATCAACGTTTATCCGCAAATACAATGATGGTGAAGTTTGCATCGTTGGAATGCAACGAAAATTTTCTTCTTTCGCTCACATTGTTTTCCGATGATTTCGGGTACGAAAATCACCTCATCGATTTTTCTCATCTTCACTAGAGATCCGCGACCACCACTGTGACGGACCGAAAAAAAACGATCGTTTTTTCCGAATTTTGTTTATCTACTAGACTATTTGTTTGGGATTTGAAAAAAACGGTATGTTATTAAGCATACATTCAACTTATTCCGTGTAAATTTTCATTTTGAAAATTGAAAAATCTACAAGGTTATTGAGATATAAATAACCTCTAAATAAAAATGTGGTCCAACGGCCAGATCGATAACCTGACAATGGCTGGTCTGAAAAATAAAAATAAAATGTTTTATAATCTATATAAAATATTAAATCGTTGTCCATAGTCGTATTGCGAAAAAAAATTCACAAAATCGTGGGCGTTTAAAAAAAGTTTACTTCGGACGAAAATTTTACTTATATTTGGGGGCTTAAAAAATACTGAATTAAAAAATAACGGCCACGTACAATGATCGCTAGTGCAATTATAGAAATTTTAGTTTTTTAAAATCGATAATCGGACAGTTATAGCTAGACTTGTGATTCCGGCCAGGTTGAAAAAAAGTCGTTTCGAGAAAGACGCTATTGAAAGTTTCAATATATCTTGTGCTACCTGCTCTCAATAAATCGCCTGTAACTTAGTCAATTTTCAATATTTTTACTCGAACTTTTTCTCACATATTCTTCAATCTACATACTTTGGGAAAATGCGAAAAAATGGATTTTTTCGTCCACCCCATTTGTGCCCCACCGTAATTAATTTAAAAAAAATTATCACGATAATAATGAAGAAATGAAAAAAGAAGAAAGGAACTTTCGTTGCATTTCATTGCAGTTCAACGCCATAAAATATACGACTCTGTTTCTGCTACACATAATTCCCTGCAATAATTTTCTTTTCCCATCGAACGAGGGCATTTTTTACATTAAATATTTTTCTTCTACACGAAACTGTACAATGATTCACGATCGAAAATCCGCTTCGGCCAGGATGAAGGTGCAGCATCGCACAGACACGCACTCTGCACCTGGTACGGTCGATCGCAGGTAGCGCAAATTCTTTTGTGCACATCTTCCCTTCACTCTGCCGGCCTTTAACGTTGATCGTTCACGCTCTTTCTTACTCCTCGCCCCCCCTGCCCTCCTCCTCTACTCATCGCTCCCTTCATGTCCTTTATTCCTTTTTCCGCTTCACCCACTTGGCGTCCTTTACTGCACTCCACTGTCACTACTTCCATCGCGTTAGTGCTTTTTATTTCTGCATTATTACACGATTCCTGGGTTACATGGATTTTATCCATTCATTCCTCACTCTCTTATAGAATTTTCGAGCTTTCCCTGACGATTCAAGGTAGACCTTGAGAGTTACCTCACCCTCGAAGAAACTACTTTGAAATAAATAAATAAACACACACACACACACACACACACACACACACACACACACACACACACACACACACACACACACACACGCACGCACGCACGCACGCACACACACACACACACACACACACACACACACACACACACACACACACACAACAATTCTTTATTTTTATTACTATCTAAACTCCTTTTTCCAAGTTTAGGTAATGGAACTCTAACAAGGATGTTAAGGAAGGTCTCAGTGATTTTCGTTGCCTTAATGTGTCATAAAAAGTCGGGCAATCCCGAGAGAAAAAAATGTTGCATATCCCAACGATGCAAATTTTAACACCATCACTTTACACTTTTTGTCCAAAATTGCATGACAAACAAAGCTATTCATTGGAATGTTCCAATAAATATTCAAAACTGATCCAAAGAGTCGACGAAAAAGTTACATATATTTATCTATGAGGTGTAAATTGATTAAGCTTAATCAATTAATCTTACATCATATTTATACATGCATTTTTTATTATTAAAACATTAAAATAATAATATTGAATCATTCATGAAATTTAATAATAATCTTCAGTCGAATACTATTATATCAATAATTTCATCTAAAAATTTCAAATAGTTATATAACAATAATTATTTTACATTTTTAATTAAAATTTTGCCAAAATCCTGATTAAAATATCTTCAATCTTTAATTTTAATCAAGGTAGAATTAGTTTCAGGTTAATCAGGGTAGAATCCTAATTACAAAAGTATTGAAATTCCGGCTAGCATTCAATAAAATTCAATTCAATTGCATTACAGACGTATTAAAAATCCTAATTACAAAAGTATTAGAATTCCGACTAAGATTCAACAAAATATTATTATAATTAAACTTATACGATTTTAATTTTAATAATATTCCTATTAATAAGAATTCCTATTAATAAAAATTAATAAAATAAGAAATGATGCCTAGTTATAATTTACGCTACACAGACCTTAAATTACATCTAGTTGTTGTCAAAACATTGGACTACTGCATCGCAATATAAGAAACACATTTTAAATAGAAAAGTTTTCCGGCAATCGTTCGTTGTCCCACACATTGTTTATACGACGTTGAAATTTGCATCGTTGGAATGCAACGAAAATTCATTATTTTCAACTGCTGAATTTTTTTCGCTCGACCGCTTTCGGCTCTGAAAATCACTCAAACGTCTCACCTATTTTAATTAGCGATCTATGACCAGAATTCGACAAAAAAACACGCATACAAAAAACCCACAATGATTACGAATTAAAAAGAAAAAAGAAAAAAGAAAAAAAGCAAAAAAAATCGTTGCATTCCAACGATGCAAACTTCAACGTCGTATGTTTATTTCAAATCCTTTGATAAATGGTAAAAAAAATGGATATCGTGGAGATACATCAACGAAGGCAACCCTATGTATTCGCATCGATGAATTCTTTAGATCTTTTCTCTCTGAGGTCCCGGCAAATCTTTTTTTTTTCTTTTGGCGTTTCTCGCGGTGCCTCGTTTCCTCGGCGTTCAACCGCCGTCGCTGATTCTTCGTTGGCGATGATGCTCATATCTCGCTGATGCTCGCCGTGTGCAGCATCCAACAACGACGATTTCCTTTTCCAAGAATCCTCCACCCACATGTCGAATGCAAGGCGCGCGCGGCCGTACGAACCCCACCGCGACGTGGTCCACGCTCTACTGCATAGCCTATCCCTCCTATCCTTCCTTCCTTATTCCTATTTGCATAACCTGCTTCGACAACGTAGGAATCCCTCGTTCCCATTCTAGTCGCGGACCCAGGGCTACAGGGGGTTACTTTGTCCACTATGCGCGAGGTCGTCCACACAGGTTTCTTTATTTTTTTCTCTCCTCGATTCTCCATTTTATCCACTGGTTTTTTGTTTACGAAAAATACAATTGGTTTAGCTCTTTCGTACGGCTAATTTCGTTCGATGTGATTTTCCTTTCGTCGCTTATTTTCGCCGTGCTCCTGGGTCGTTCGAGATTATGTTGAAGTACGATAATGAAGTTTGCATCGTTGGAACGCGACGAAAGTTTAGTAGAACGAAATTATTTTGGCCAAATTAGAGTACACAAATAGCTCAACCGTTTTTTAGGATCCTCATGACAAATCTACAGCCTAAATTTGCAGAATAAAAATTCGCATGATGAAGGATAGATGTAATCGATTTAAAAATAGATTTTACCGTTGCATTCCAACGATGCAAACTTCAACATCGTTGTTGAAGTTTGCATCCTTGGAATGCAATGAAGATGAATCTTTCCGAATTCGTCCAATTTCTTTGGCAGATTTTGCCTTCAAAAATCTCTCAAACATTTTTTGAGATACTTATTCAGCAATTTACAATATAAATCCACAAAAAAAACGATTTTCTTTAACCCCTTCGTTGGCATTGACGCAATAGCGCGTCAAATAATTCCGTGCCCTGTGTGGCATTGACGCAATAGTGCGTCAACCTTTATTTCCCTATTTAACTTCCTCTGAATCGAAATCGGAGTCTCACTCGGGGATTTTTGGGCTCGCTGAATCCGAATTTGATGTCAAAATTTGGAAATTCAAAATGGCGGCACCAATATGATGCACAAAAATAAAAAAACCTTACTCGATTTAGATGAAAATTGGTACTCTGGGATTTTTGAGGTCACTTATTACGAATCTGAACTTTAAATTTGAAAATTCAAAATGGCGGCGCTAGAATGGCGGACCGAAATTGTTCATTTTACTCGACTTAGATAAAAATTGGTACTCTGGGACTTTCCGAGGTCGCTTATTACGAATCTGATTACAAAATTCAAAAATGCTTAATGGCGGATTTAATATGGCGGATGAAAGTGCGAAAAACAGCCCGATTTGGATAAATCTTGGTACTCGGGGGTTTTCGGGGACGCTGAGTGTGATGCTGAATTCAGAATGAAGGAATTTTTCATGGTGAATTCAATAACCTGGAGCATAATACCATAAATAGGTGGAAATATATGAAGCTTGAGTACTGATCCTCTTCTAAATCAATCTGTATTATTTGTATTTTCATTCGCCATATTTGTTCGTAATTGTGAATTCCTGAATTATGAGTTCAGATCCGTAATCAGCACCCTCAAAAACCTCAGAGTACAAGTTTTCAGGATAAAAAAATTTCCTGCCCTTTTGGGCACTTTTTGTCGAATTCTCTCTGCCAACGAAGGGGTTAATAATGAAAATAAAGGAAGTGAAATGTAAAAAAGAGCTTTCGGTGAGTTCCAACGATGCAAACTTCAACACCATTCGTTGGAAATGATATCGAAATTTGCATCGTTGCAATAACACAACGAAAGTTTGGTAGCCTGCACTTTTTTTTGGCAAATTTGGGCTACGAGAATCACTCAAGCTTTTTTTTAGAATCCTCGTTAGGAATCGACATGGAAAATTTACAGGATAAGGTTTTGGATGACAACGAAAGTCAAGAGATATAAATGAAAAAAGAATTTGATCAGTTGGTCGAGCTGGAGTGTCGAAGGTACGGCACGTGCGACGTTGAAATTTGCATCGTTGGAATAGAACGAAAGTTACGATTTTTTATTTGCTCTGTGTGGCACATCTCAGCTTTGAAACACCCGAACCAATTTTTCAATTTGATCATTTAGAGACCTATAATCCAAATGTTCAAAAATCGATTTTCTGAAATAATGACGAGGAAGTAAGAGTGCAAAAAAGAATTTTCGTTACGTTCCAACGATGCAATCTTCTAAATCTAACAACCGCGTGGCTCCGAAGCTCGTACCCTTGGAATGCAGAGAAAGTTCCTCCTTAATTTCGTATTTCATTATTGTTCGAAATATTTTCCGTCAGATTTATATTGTACGTTTCTCGATGAGGGTCTTGAAAAAATGGTTGAGAAAGTTGCGTAGGATGAACCTGCCCAAAAGATTGAAGCTATGCGGCATTAATTTTCATTGCTTTCCAACGATGCGAAGTTCAATCTCACAAAATACCAAAGCTCTCAAAATGGTCATGGAATTTAGTATTTGTCAGCGGAAATTTACAATTACAATTTACGAAACACGTCAGTGCCATTTAAGGGGTTAAGCTGCTGTGTGGCGGCCCGAAAATGAGTGTTATTTAAAAAAAATTATTTTTGAAAAATAAGTGTGATTGAAAAATTGTTTGAGCATTCATTTGTATGTACATTAACAAAGTTGTGTACGGAATTTCATAACATTTTTTTCATCATTATTATTTCATAATAAGTTATAAACAATTTTGTGAACGACCTTTGATCGTGAGGGGCTCAACGGTATACTTGAATTTGGCCAGCCGGTTGGTCTGAAACACCTAAAAACAGTTTTTTTTTCTCCAAGCAGTTAATATTGACTAAGAATTGACCGAGCTTTTTTGGGATCGTTGCTTCAATCAATAAGAAAAATGTTTGAATTTGGTTCTTTCGATTTTTCGAGGAAAGTTTACATCATACTCGTTAATAACCAATAAAAAAATGTTAAGAAGAAAAACGTCGATCGGGACTAAACTACTATTGCACCGAATAAGTGTACCAAATTTCAAGTCAATCCGTTCATTAGATGTCGAAAAATCGTGTACACCGTTTTAAAAAATATAGTTACGAGAAAAAACGACGTTGAAGTTTGTATCGTTGGATAGCAACGAAATTTTTTATTTATTTTTTTATACCTTTATTTTCTTCATCGTCCAAAATCTTATCGTGAAAACTTGAGCTGCAGATATCTAAAAACAATTGTAAAAAAAGTTTGAGTATTCTTCGTAGCCCAAATTTGCAATAAAAAAATCGGGTCAGTAAGCTTTCGTTTCGGCCCAACGATGCAAACTTCAATATAATCGAGAAAAACGCATTTAAAGTTTAGTAGTTCTATCGTTGTAAACATAGGTTTACCTTCAATCTGCGATTCCTGCAACCCATTTTGGACCTTCCTCTCCAGTTTGAATTGCCTCCGGCGATGAATGAGTGTTCGCCTTTTTCACAGTAGCCTAACCCTTCAATACTTTTTATGAAGAGTTTCTTTTCTTCTTTTCTAGTGTTGTTTTTCGTAGTTGTTTGTTGCATTTTACAGTTGTATTTCATACATGGGTAAAGAATACCGCCCGGAAGATGTAAATCGGTCTATTTCTTGAATTTCACAAAAAATTGTTGCGAATTGTAAATTATATCATGAATTCAAGTTAGCATCCTGGGCCAGAGATTCCCAAACTTTTTCGGTCTCCCTTCCGAAAGCTTTCGGACAGCGTCGCGACGCCCAGTTTGAGAACCTTCGCCCTAAGCTATAAAACTATGTTCAAACTATTATCAATAAAAAAGTTGTATTTTTGTAATTTCAAGCTCATGCAGATCCCTCAACCAAAAATACCTGGCTACTTGTATGAACGACGTTGAGGCTTCTATCGTTGGAGTGCAAATCTTTTTTCCCGAATTCCCGCGCCGTTTGTCCACCGAATTTCGGTTGCGAAAAATCGTCGTATTTTTCTTTACAGTGAGTATTAATGGCTAAAACACAAATCTGCAGAACAAATATTTTGCTTAAGGCTAAAAAAGAGGAAATGCGAACAAAAAGAATCTTCGTTGCGTTCCAACTATGCAAACTTCACCATAGTCCATATTTTTGCCACTACGAGACTATGCAGTGCAAATTTCAGCAGCCTGTAATCTAAGTTCACAATAATATGCATATTTTTATCACTATGAGACTATGCAGTGCAAATTTCAGCAGCCTAAAATCTAAGTTCACTGCGATAGTGAAGACGAAGACGAAGTGCAATATGCACTGCGGTTTTCCTCGACCTTGCATTCGGTCAGTGAAAATCTGTCAAGTCACGATAACGTCAGAATGGCTTATCCTTTCCGTTCAGCAGCTTGCAGCCCAAAGAGAATCTCCTCGGCGAATATTCCAAACGAACTTGTCGATTCATTTAGAAACGATGTCGACTCGATTGGTCTCGTTGTCATTGTATTATAAAACATTGTTAGCTGCCCTTATTGACGAAGACCTCGCATAGTTCGCGTTCGCTACAGGTGAGCCGTTGTAAAAGAATCGAGACAAAGAAAGAGATATACGGGTCTCGTGTGTGGCCTCGTGCGACATATGTATACGCATGTACTTATATGTATACTAAGTTTATACATATATGTGTATGTATGAAGTGTACCCCGGTGTGTCTCATGTTCGCCAGGTGCAAGATCAGGTGCGCACATGCCAATTCAACGTTCATCCCGACGAGACGAGACACCTCTCCCGCTTCAACAACGTTTTATACGTTCGTACGTTTCTTTTTTTTCGCGTTGCTCTCTAACGAGCATCTCGATAGGAAAAAAAACGTTGAGGGGCTCTTGGAGGCTCGTGCAACTCGGAAAAAAAACTAGGATTGATATGAGTTAGATGAAAGGAATATTTCATCCCAATGAGTGGAGAATCTCGATGTTCTTTTTGATAGGATGCGTAGGACGATTGATAAAATCACGGATTCTAACTTCATTGCAGCAATCGATATTTTCTCGAAACTCATTAGTAACAAGTGCTTTCGTTGCCGATGAACAGAAAAATGCTTCGTTTCTCGATCGCTGAAAATGGGAAGTTCCAGTTGGACAATTGGGTCGTGCCGTTTTAACCTACATAAATTTGGGGCCTAAAAACAAGTTGGTTTTATGACGATGAAGTTTGCATCGTTGGAACGCAACGTTTTTTTCCCTTCATATTTGTCACTATCTAGAGCCTTTTTTGCAAATTGAGGTCAGAAATGTGCCAAAAAATGCTTTGGATAGCGACAAAAATAAAGGGGGGGGGGGGGGAAATGAAAGAAAAAAAACGTTGCGTTCCAACGATGCGAACTTCAACGTCGTTTGCTTTCAATATTGTTTTATGATGTATGTATTGGAATGACGAGGGCGAGATTTTTAAAACAATTTTAGCCTTACCGAGTTAGAGTATTTTTTATTGGAAAATATTGATCAACAAAGACGTTATTATTATTTTCAAAAAGTGCCGCCGTTGCTGAACGGCCGATCGAAATTTAACCACAAAACCAAAGGAAAATAAGACATACTTTTAGTATAAAAATAAAACTGTCGTATGACCGGACGATTTATTGGAATTTTTTAAATTATCACAATGGCATGCTGTAGGAAAAAAAAAGTTCGATTTTCGACCAAGAAAAACAACTTTAATCATTTACTATTAGGATAAACATAAAATAAAAAAATCATCGGGTTATACGATGGAAAATGTTATAAACTATGCTTTATCCGAATTTCGAGTGAACCGGACGACAAATTTCGAGACACGACTTACACCGTTTCACAAAACAGTTTCTAGAAAAATGCAAAAAAAAGCGTAAATCGCTGCAGGGTGGTGGACCGTGGGTGTTTTGAGCGTTCACAAAAATCATCAAAACTCGGTTAATCTTTAGAATTTTCACAAAATCTCAATTGCAAATGATACTTGAGATCTTAGGCTATAGAACTCGTATTTTTTAGTTGCAAGCTTGCACAGACCCTCGTGATAACAAGCTCATTCCAACACGAACTTGAAGTTTGTATCATTGGAATGCAACGAAATTTATTTTTCCATTTTCATTTTCTCATTTTTATTACTTCATAGGTTTTATTTTGTAGAATTTATCATCCAAGAATTCAAATGTGAAAAAAATATTTCGTAAAATATTAAAAATGAGGAAATAAAAATACGACAAAGGATTTTTGTTGCATTCTAACGATGCAAACTTCAAGACCATATTCCAACCGCCTATATCTGGAATAAAGGCAGTACTTTTGTCTAGAAATACGAAAATATTATTTTTTTTTAAAATGTAATCCATTTATTCTCCAGGCCTTTCTGAACACGTCTGTACAAACCGTTTGATGATACTCATAAAATTAACCGAGTCATAGACATGATAAGAAACACGTTCGAAGAGCCGGCCGAGACGCAATAACCTCTAAACGCGCTTTTCTTGAAACTATGCCGTTTAAATCGGCAATTACGATATCTCGATAACAAATTGGCCGATTGAGCTCAGATTTGGCATGTACCTTCAGTAGACTGTTTTTCAACGTTGGTAGCTGAATTGAGTAAAAACTATTTTTTTTCTTTTCATATATCTCGTAGATCGGTCAGATAAGTAGGAGAAATTCATAATTGAAATTTAGCACACCGCCATTGTCTACATTTTTTTTGCTGGATCTGGTACCAGACATCACACACTCATACAGATTAAGAATAGGTTTGGTTTTTGTTTCACATTCATACAACGTCCACAACACTGGTCGCCAATTGGGGGCGTTTTCCACGTACCGTTGTAACCGCACATACAAAAGTACATGATAATAACGTTTTTTTTTTTTTATTTTGTACACGTTTTTAAAGAATCAATAAACATGCGTCAAAATTTCAAAAGCAAAGCTGCAACAGTTATTCCATCCCAAAAACATCTACAAAATAAAAAAGCCCGAAAGAAATGGCCAAATTCCGATTTTTTTCTCTGGAAAACGGTTGGTGAAAAAGAAACGCACTATTTTTAAGCACAAAAGTACGAATATTGAGGGCCTTCAAAAAATCACCAAAAAATACCGATAAACACCAAAAACATGAGCGCTGGCAGCTGCTGAAATTTTGTTCGAGACCTTTGGCGGTGGACATTCTCCAGCTCAAACGGTCCATCTAAAATCTAATAATCAAACGGATTATTCAAGGTAACAATAAATACGAGTCGTTGACGATCGTCTATTTTTAGAAACATTTTTTAAAACAAAGTGGTAACGAATTAAAACTCTAACATACAAAAACTACGAAAAAAGTCGTCATTTTTACGTAACTATTAAAAAATGAAGGTCGATTTAAAAAAAAGTGAGATCGTCAACGACCTTTAAATGTTTCTCATCGTATCTCCTGTAAACTTGGAATCAATCCATCATGTGGTTCTCGAGATATCACGTCCACCGACTTTGAAAGCAGCATCATCTGCCGGCGGCTACGCTTTTGTTGTTTTTCCTTATTTTTTGGTGATTTTTTTTCAAAGCCTCAACATATGCACCCTCGTATTAAAAAAATGCGTTTCTCTTTCACCAAGCGCTCGCCACAAAAAGAATTCAGAATCCGACGATTTTTTTCGGGCCTCTAGGTAGGTAGGTGTAGCCGCTTAACAAAAAATACGCCTCCCATCGCGACGTGGCATTGCGATAAACTCACCGAGAGAACAATTCTGCGCAAGATGGCACACGTCGCCGTTAAAAACAAAGTAAAAAAAAAACAGGTCTTTCGCTGTTTTTTCCGCCTCTCTGTCTTCAAGTACGAGCGAGGCGAGCTCGGTGCCACCGAGTGCTCCTAAAGCGAAGAATCGAAACCGAGGACAACCGGGACAGAATAAACTCGCGGATAAACGCATACCAAAGCGCACCTAGGCGTTGCGCGCGCGCGTACTGGCGCGAAGGACGAGGAGGTGCGTGAGTTAGAAATTGAAAAAAAAAATGAAAAAAAAAAGAAGAAAAAAGTGACCTGAACGAACTAACGCCAAACTGAGATTGCCATGGTGCGGCAGTGTTCAATAGACAAGGTCCGGAGCTTTGTTGCGTTAGCGCGAAGCGAGCAAAGCAGTTGCGCGTAGCCAAGGCCTCGCCATATCCGGATGGTAAAAGGGAAACCGCGTTGCTTTTATCTCTCTCGCTCTATCTATCACACGCACGAACACACTCACACACACACGCGTGCGCATTTGGAACTCTGATTTCACACTCGCGAATTCCAGGTCGTCACTCCCGAGGCCAATTTTACGACCGCCTCACCAAGAGGGCCACACGTCGGATACACAGAGTAACAAGATTTGAAGAATGATTTCCACTTGCTCTCCAAACGACATTACAGGCACAGTAGTGTCCCATCAAGAGGCTCATTTATCTTCATGGTGTTGAAGTTCGCATCGTTCGAACGCAACGAAAGTTCTTATTTATACTTTAAATTCCTTATTAATATTATTATGAAAAATTCTTTTTCATCGATTTCCATTGTGCATGTCTACTGATCTCGCCTCGATATATCTCGGCTACATCGATTGTCTCGATAAAAAATAATTAAACGATCTTTGCAGGCAAATTTGGGGTAAGGTTTCGAAAACCCCCAACCTCCGATCAAACTGATATTTTGCACAGACCTCCCTTTTAATGGTTTAAGGATGTAGAGTCCCAAATCGCAAATGATGATAAAATTATGAAAATTTGGTATGTTTTTGTATGAAGTATTTCAGAGGTCGCGTAAAAATTTCACGATACTTAGGAAGCTCGTTATCGAACAATTAACATTCACAAATTAAATGCTGTCTTACGGAAACTGATGTAGCTTTGCAGTAAGTTTTTTTTTTTGACCTCTTAATTTTGTAATATCTACAATATACTGAAAGCAACGGAAACAAAACGAAGTTTATTGATAATTTTTTTTTATTTCTTTTAAAAATTGTTCTTAACAAAATGTTAATTTTTTAATAACGAGCTTCCTAATCATCGTGAAATTTTAACACGACCTCTTAAATACTTCATACAAAAACATACCAAATTTTCAGAATTTTCTTATCATATTTTATTTCAACCCTTAAGGAGGTTGAAGTAATGATGATAGAATTCTGAAAATTTTGTATGTTTTTACATGAAGTATTCAGGAGGTCGTGTAAAAATGTCATGACGATGAAGAAGCTATTTATTGAACAATTAACATTAACATGTTTCATAGGGACTCAACATCCTTAAGACATCCCGTAAACGTATTTTTGGCGACGCGCCTTAGTTTTTGGGTTTGTTTGGGTTTGGTTGGGTATTTTTGGTTGGACAAAACGGAGAGCGCGATAACATATGTAGGTATAAACGGAGACGTAGCAGATATAGATATAGTCGGCTTGCGTTAAAAAAAAACTTAAAAATTCAATATCTCGAAAACTTTTTCGAGCCGCTGAAAATCCCTTTATGGATTGTCTCAAAATATTAAAAGGAAGGTTTGTGCAAATTTGCAGTTCGATCGGCGGTTGAGGGGTTTTTAGAACCTTATCCCAAAGTTGGGCAGAAGGGAAAAAAGAAATTTTTAAGCATTCATTTTCATCGCGTATAATAATAAATATTGAATAGTGATAAAAATATGGAAACATTTTTTAACAATATTCAATGAGTATAATACATATTAAATAATCATAAAAATAAGGAAATAAAAAAAATCCGTTGAAATCCAACGATGAAAACGGGATTGAAGTTTGCATCGCTGGACTTGAACTATTTTTTCCCCTATTGTTATTGTTATTTAATATTAATTATTATTGATTAATGTTTATTACAAATATTTCCTTATTTTTATTCCTACTTAGCATTTTACATGCGTTGTTTTTTTAATTATTATACCAAATATTCTTTGCATATTTCGATTACAGATTTCCACTTGACGATCTTGAAAAATCAGCCGAGAGTTTTTTATAAGTAAAATCTGCAAAAAGGAACCTGAGCCATTAAAAAGACATTAATTTCTATTGCACTCGATGTAAACTTTAATTTTGTTTATCTTCGCGTAGACAGACGTGAATGCAATTTATTTTAGGCACAGACAAGCTTCTTACTGAAATATCATTAAAGTTTGCCTGGTTGAAGCACAACGAAAATTAATTTGTTCGATACGAAATACCTTTTTGATCAATTTGGACTTCAAAACTGACTGACGTTATTCAGGGTCGTCGTCAGAAGTCTAAATTATTGGCGAGAAAATATAATGACGTTGACGCTTGCATCGTTGAAATGCAACGTTATTTTTTATCTTCATTCAATATTTTATTTTTATCATTATTCAAAGGCTTCTTTTGCAAATTGGGGTCGTAAATTTCTAATGAGAATACGAAGAACGTTGAGGCTAGCCGTCCGGTTATCGGACGAATAAGCGTATGTTATTCGTCCGGACAGCGGCTAATTCCACGCGATTCACGCTGTCCAACACCCCAAACAAACAATCTCAAACGCGCAAACTTAAACAGATCAACCCAAACCCAAAATGACAAACACAAACAAACCACCCCAAAAAAGAAACCCAAACCCAAATAAGCAAACCCAAACAAAACCAACCAACCCGAGCCAAACAATACAAACGCAAACCCAAACACCGCTAACCCAAACAACCCAAACCCAAAATGACAAACGCAAACAAACCATCCCAAAAAAGAAACCCAAACCCAAACAACGCAAACCCAAACAAAACTATCCAACCTAAACACAACCAACCAACCCAAACCCAAACAAAATTACAAAGATTTTTTTCGGATGACTACGTGTAAGTTATTCTTCCGGATAGCTTGTTTAACAATTTACCACAATCTATCCCGACAACTATATTTATGTTATTCGTTCGGATACTAGCTTACAATAATCACAATAATATGTACGCCTGCTGGAAATACGGCGTGAACTGAGCCGCTATCCGGACGAATAACGTACGCTTATTCGTCCGATAACAGGACGGGGAGACACTCCGTACGTAGAAACGTTTGAGCGATACGGCCTGAATCGGCGAAAGAAATTAACAATTAAGGATGTTGAGTCCCAAATCGCAAATGATGATAAAATTCTGAAAATTTGGTATGTTTTTGTATGAAGTATTTCAGAGGTCGTGTAAAAATTTCACGACAATTAGGAAGCTCGTTGTTGAACAATTAACATTCACAAATTAAATGTTGTTTTATGGAAACTGATGTAACTTTGCAATAAGTTTTTTTTGACCTCTCAATTTTATAATATCTACAATATACTGAAAGCAACGGAAACAAAACGAAGTTTATTGATAAATTTTTTTTTATTTCTTTTAAAAATTGTTCTTAACAAAATGTTAATTTTTTAATAACGAGCTTCCTAATCGTCGTGAAATTTTAACACGACCTCTTAAATACTTCATACAAAAACATACCAAATTTTCAGAATTTTCTTATCATTTTTTATTTCAACCCTTAAGGAGGTTGAAGTAATGATGATAGAATTCTGAAAATTTGGTATGTTTTCACATGAAGTATTCAGGAGGTCGTGTAAAAATTTCATGACGATTAAGAAGCTATTTATTGAACAATTAACATTAACATGTTTCATAGGGACTCAACATCCTTAAGAAGAATTCATTTTCCTTTCATTCCAACGGTGCAAAATACGTCATGAAAATGTTTTCGTCAATAATTAAAAGAAAGGCAAAAACTTCGGTTAAAACGATGCAAACTTCATCACCATGGCCGAAACTTGTCCCTCCGCTTCACAATGTTCCTCCTTTGCGATACGTTATCAAGATCGTACTTCCAAGTCCGAAAAATTACAGCACAGCACGAAGGCGAGGCGTGAAATGAGAAGTGAAACGAAAAAAAAGTTTCGGGCGCAGGCTTTTTGGAAAAGCTTTGCTATAGTTTGTTTTTCCGGCTGCGTCCTTTTTTTGCGAACCCGCTGGAGACGCGAAAGAAAAAATGAGGAAAAAAGTGGGAAAATAGAAGCACGAAAGGAGAACAAAGGGCAGGGGGGTCTGGGGTAGCTGGCGAGGTTTAATCGGCGTCGAAAAATCGCGGTCTCCGGTCCCTTTGTTCACGGCACGGCGTGCGGTATCGATCGGTCGAGTCGTCACGTGGCGAGAACCCACCCCCCCCCCCCCCATCTTGCTCTCTCGCTTCTGGATACAGTTCTATCGTGTACATACAAGGATGAGAGACGAGGACGCGAACGAGATGACGATTGTACGAGGAGTTTCGACGAGTGAACGCCACGAATATACGAGCAGCGTTTAAGGACTCGTCGTCCCCGTTTTCTTCGGCATGAGTTCCCAAAACTCGTCTCCTGTGGCGCGAGAACTGAAAAATGCCCCCCCCCCCCCGAAGGCACCGAAACGTGCTCCGTTATCTCAGCTTACCCATTAATCATCCGGCGTACCCTTCGCCGCACTTTTCTATGCTCCGACAGCTTCGACTTGTGGCGCCTCGTGACAATGATAAGGGCGTAAGTCGCAGGACGGTACGCAGGACGACTCGAGAAAGCGCGGCGATCAAGATACGCCTTTTCCTTCTATCTCACTGTCTCTCTTCCTGTCAGTCTACCTCTCTCTTTTCCAAGTCCATCCTCTTTCCGCTCATATTACTTTTACGAGAATTTTCACCACTCCCACAGCAACGACCACTTCAACTTCTCCAGCCCACTAGCCTTCTTTAAATTCTTCCGTCTCTATGTGCCCCGTATGTGCCCACAAGTACGCGCATCGAAACTCGACTCCGCTGTCAGAATTTATCGGTTTCCGGACAATATCAGGCTGAACTTTCTACGCTGAAATACGCCACGTGGCGTTGTAGTTCGCATCGTTGTGGTGTGGAACGAAATTTCTTTTTTCTTTGTTTCTTCATCTTTCGTCGTTATTAAAAATATCATTTGGCGCGTTCGGGTTGTAAATTTATAATGAGAATCCCGGAAAAAAGTGCGAGTGAACTCGTAAACCCGGACCCATTTTTATCGCATTCCAAAAATGAAAAGTCCAACGAAGTGCCCCGGCGCATCAGAGGAAATGTTTTTTTTTCTCGCAGGCATCCGGCTCTCTCGCCAATTCTGATGCTGTCGACGTTCGAGTCATTGGAGTGCAACAATAATCCTTTTTCACGTATCTATTTAACGATGTTGAAATTTGCATCTCTGGAATGCAACGAAAAGTATTATTTTTTGTTTCGTCCTATTTCTTTCGGCAGATCTGAGCTACGAAAATGTCTTAATAATTATTTTTATTCGCTTGTTCGAAGATCTGTAATCTAAATTTGGAGAAAAATATTTTCGAGAAATGACGAGACGGAGGAAATGAGAATATAAAAATGAAATTCCGTTGCGTTCCAATGATACAAACTTCAAGAGTATTCAATATAAGGAATTGATAAGAATTTTCGTAACGGTAGAAAAAGGAATTAATAAGAATTCGTAGTAATTAATAAGAATCTTTATAACAATAAAAATAATGAATTAACTAGAAGTAATAGAAATGGATAAGAATTCTTATAACAATAGAAGTAGAATTCTTATAACAACAAAAGTTGATAAGAATTAATAGAAATAAATAAGAATTTATATAATAAAAATACGGAAGACTTTTTGTTGCATTCGAACATTTATATAATAAATTTATATAAATTCATTTTATTATTATTTCATTAAATTCTAACTTTTTAAAGTTTTATTTAATTGTTTTTTTTTAATTATTAAAAGTCGAATTTATATAATAAAAAATAAGAATTTTTGTTGCATTCGAAAGATGCGAGCTGCAACCCCATACCGTTATCTTTTTTTTTATTATACCCACATTTTTTGCATTTTTCCATTGAGGAGCTCCAAATACGTATCTTGGATTCGATCATGAGGACCATAGATCGTAAGCCCCATTAAAACCCAGAGCTCGTGTCCTCGTGAAGAAAAAAAGTGAAAAAGTGTGGGACGGGGGGTCATAAATCGAGATAGTGTACTCATGTGTCCATAAATAGTATTCATAACGTAACTGACCAGCCGAAACTCATCTGCGAGCTGCAGAGCCCAAGGCCGATTCTCTTTTCTCCGGCGTCACTTATACGTTCTCTTGTTGCCTCTCGCATGGAAGCGCGTATTGGCGTGTGTCTCTCGTGAAATTCGCGGTCCTAGAAAGTTGGTTCGAGAAGTTTTTTCTCCTTTTTTTTTGACACATTACGGTACCTTAACATACTGGTCTCGGCCAACTGACCTGTCTATACATTCGGCCATACTTGCATGCATGTACATCTATATACATACGCCGACCACGAATTCCCGTGTGTAACTGTATCCGTATCTCGATGCACGAAACGAGTAATTCCGCATTTCTTGGATTCAATGAGAGCGAGCGAGACAATTATTCGCAACGAGAGGGAGAGAGGGAGCCACGCGTAAAATGTTCAAGAATATTCTCTTTCCCTGTCTGCTTTTGCAATGTGTCTTCTACATTTTTCTATTTTGGGAAAGCCTAAAGACGATCCTCTCGAATGTAGCGATTACAAAATTGTATACTTTTTCTAAATCTTATCTCTATGCCGATATTTTTTAAACGCTCAATATTGATATTCTACGCAAGAAGACGGAAATATACATTTTTTAAATAAAATCTATTTTTAGGGGAAAACTTCAGTTTTATTCGATATTTTTACGTTGGGTAAGCTTCTTTTTCGCGATTTTTTTGAGTGAGAATTGTCGAGGCAGTGACGCGTCAGCTCCAAACGTAAATCAGTCGTCATGTGTGTGTGTGTGTCTCGTCTTCCCTGATACCTATCTTCCAAGATTTTTATGTCTTAATGGAAGCGTTCTCCTTGCTCTTCACTGAAGGAGCCAAGATTTTCTGTGAATTTATCTAGATGGTTTATTTCTATCCCGAAATAAGAAAAAAAAAGAGGGTTTTTCACGAAATAGGTAATCATTTTTCTACATTTCTGAATGAACATACTCGCCGAATATGTAATAAAAAGTATTAGGGTATTTCGAACAAGCTTGTCTGCGCTCTGCAGCCATCGAAATATCACTGAATTAACTATAATAGCAAATAACCAAAAAACGACGAAAAAACTCTTAAAAGAACTCCCAACGACACTCACTACGAAATTGAAGTTCATTCGAAAAATCTGTGCAGTAACTTGAAATATAGGGGAGACCGGGGCAAAATGGGACAGAGAGGAGTGGAATATCAAATTGGGGCAAAATGGGACACACAAAAATGAAGTGTCGCAGCCCGCTGAATTTGGGGCAAAATGGGATGACAGGAAAATTCATGCTTCGGCTCTATGAAAGAGCTGATGAAACATAATCTAATCTAAATGGTGCTTGTGGTTCGTTTCAGTCCACATATACGCAGATAATACGGACTGACCGATATATTTGTCGACACATATCCGTCGATTTCATGGGGAGCGGCGGTCCTAGTTTCATAAAACAATTTACGTGAAAATTGACAAGATTTAGATTTTCATCAATGGCTTGAAAATCAGTATCAGTAACGTGCAGTTGGCAGAAAATAAATAAAAAAAAAACAAAGAAAGATAAAAACAAAAAAAAAACAAAAAAATTGCACGCGTCAGATTATAAAAATTACGTGATTATTTAAATAATTAATAACGACAAAGAAATCGTACCAATCGAATAAGAAGGCTCAAATAACAATTTACGTCAAGTTTGGTACAATTCTGACCGCAGAATCAAAAGTAATTGTTTAACAAGCTTTAATAACAAATGAAAAATTAGTATTTTTTTGAATGTTGAAGTACTTAAATTTATTGGATTCAACGAATCCTGACGAGCCGAGCACGAACTGTTGTTGTAAAGTCAAAAATAATAATAATTGTTTAAGCGATTGAGTTAACAAATAAAAATTGTCGTCTTCTTTAATGTTAAATTACTACGATTAATCAATCTCCGATTTTTCCTGTCCCATTTTGCCCCAGTTCCGTTTTGCCCCAATGACGTATTTTCCAGCAGTGTTGATTTTCACTATTCCATTTTGCCCCAAATCCGTTTTGCCCCGGTCCCATTATGCCCCGCTATACCATTTTGCCCCGGTCTCCCCTACGTTGCTATATATCTCACCAGTAGTCACTCAAAAAATCATACGAAATTTTCCGGCACGAAGAATTCTTTTTGTTGACTTGTGTTATTGATCAACTGGAGCTCGATTTTATTCTACGTAGACACAGTTTGTTCAACCCAGAGAATGGTCTTAAAGTTTGCATCGATAAAACGCAAAGAAAAATCTTTTTCCTATTTGTTATTACCCAAAATATATTATTGCAAATTCGGGTTGTACAGTTCCTAAAAAACGATTGTCATTCTCGTAGTTAAAAATGCCAAAAAAAATTGAATGACAAGTAAACGATTAAAACTATTATTTTTTTCGAATTCAAACTTCAACATCATCTTAGGGAACTTAGATGTAAAAGTTTCCAACGTTGGAATGAAACGAAATGTTTTATCTCGTAATTGTGTATTTCATGTTGGCATATCAAAGCTACGCAAAACTTTTTTTTAATCCCCATTAGAGGCCTACAATCTGACTCCATCGCAAAATATTTTGGATAACAGTAAAAATAGAGAAAAAGGAAATGAAAAAAGGATTTCCATTAAATTGCAACGATACAATCTTCAACGACATCTTAGAGGAGGTTCATTAGCTCTACAAATTTCCTTTCCATAAGAATTTCGCACAGGCTTTGACTTTTACACTGCACGTTGGCCACTCTGCTGTCGCCAGTTCCAAAGAGCAGGATAGTCAGCTAAGCGTTCACCCATCCGAGTATCGGCCCAAGCCAACGCTGCTTGGCATGGGCAAAGTCGCAAATCTACCTCTGTCCAATTATCTCGAAATCCACATAGCATATTCTCGACCTCTAGTCCCCAAAGCGTCCACACTGGACCCTCTTCCACATTTAGCGACAATCATTCTTTAAGCCCAGCTTTACTTTACTCCCGCGAATAGTATAGAGCATAAAAAGAGCTCAGTTGAAAGAAATAACGCGGAAGCGAGAATGGGATGGAGAAACGAGACGGAAATAGAAACGAATATGGCGCGGAGGGAATCGCGAAATAGTGGGCAGAATCGATGAGAGAAGACCACATGCTCGTGATGGATATCGCACACTTGGAGCAACACACAATATCACGTAACTGCATTATGCGTTTCCAGTTCCCAGCGGGTTTCGGATTTACGTTTACGTCATCCATTCCAGACTCCCTATATGTCCCTTGGCACAAGCGCGCCTCCGTTCTCCCCTCAGCTGTCGCGATATCTGCACAATTGTCGGATACCCCGGTTGCCAATCGTTGGGCTACATACCGTGTGGACGCATTGTACGAACGAACTGGATCGAGCCACCAGAAACGATCCAACGTGACACACGGGTACTTACCAGAAATTCTCGGGGATAAATAATGTCGCGTTTGGCATTGATGCGTGTGACGAGCCACGTGGTACCTAATCTAGCCGAATGTCAAACATGACTCGTGTATCTTACGTTCTTCCGGAAATCTTTTCGTATGAAAGTACACTTGCAGACGTTTCGGAGAGAATGAGGTGGATATCAACATCTTTATGACTTTGTTTGAGAGTTCCGAGAATTGAAAGAATAAAGCGGTCTAGCAGGAATCAAATAGGCTTTTATGGTTCTGTATGGGTTAATAGTGTTATGTGGATGCTCACGGTTCTACTTAGATGTATACGGTTTTATCTGGTAATTTATGGTCCTACATAGGTCTATGTGGTTTTATCTGTTTGTTTAGGTTCTACAAAGGTCTATATGGTTTTTTGTAGTTGTTTATGGTTCCACATAGGTCGATATGGTTTTATCTGGTTGCTTATGGTTCTACATGCGGCTAAATGTTTTAATGTGTTTTTTTAAAATTATTCTAGATAGGTCTACATGGTTTCATTGTTTTATTATGGTTCCACATAGGTGTATATGGTTTTATCTGGGTGGTCATGATTCCACGTCGATCTATATGATTTTCTCTGGTTGTTTATAGTTCCACATGCACCTTTATGGCTTTATGCAGTCGTTCATGGTTCTACATATGTCTATATGATTTTATCTGGTTGTTCACGATTCTACATATGTCTATATGATTTTACCTGGTTGCTTATGGTTCTACGTAGGTCCATATAGTTTTATGCGGTTATTCATGGGTCTACATACGTCTAGATGGTGTTATCTAGCTGCTTATGGTTTTAAGTAGTCCTATATGGGTTTATAGTTCTATTCTAAGTAGATATACATTAGTCTATATGGCCATATTTAATTCTACATGGTTTTTTCTTTTTCATGGTTTCATTCGGTTTTTTATCGTTCTGTATGACTCTATCCGATCCTCCATGGTTTTACTCGGTTCCTCGTGGTTCTACAGAACCCTGCGTGATTCCACACGGTTTAATTTCATTCCTTACGTTTCCTCGTGGTTCTTCTTCATTTTACGATCCGGTGATTTTTTTCCACAGGGGCTTAGGAAGGACAGAAGCATAAAGTCTGATCATAATAACTTGTGGCAGTATTGGGAAAATGGAGGAAGTAAAAAATGATCCTCGTAATTTTCGAGAATAGAATTACGATCAACGGATGAAAAAAACAAATATAGAAGGGAAAGGAAGTGATTAGAAAAGAAATGGATCGATAGATAGCATTGTAGCAATAAATTCAGGTGGATACGGCTCATTTGATAAACTGTTGGCGGGAGTGGATATATATATATATATATGAGGCATTCCACGCCATTTCGCTCGGCCGTGACCCTACCATTTTATATTTTTTTTATTTTTATTTTTATAAAATAGTATGCTATGCAAGGAGTATTTTCACAATTTTTAAAAATTTTGTCGCCTGTATTGCGGAAGTTAAAATTTTTCGAAAAATCTGCATTTCAGAAAGTTTGGAAACGTTCTAACGCTGATATCTCTTAAATGAATCGATATATCGAAAAATGTCTATAGATCAATTTTTTTCATGTTAGTTCACACTTTCATAATAAAAAGGAAAAAAAATGAAATCATCGTTGTCAATATTTTTTCAGCGTGTAAGGCGAAAACTATTTTCTTTAAAGATGATTGCCATTTTTTTTCAAAAAAATCTCTAAAATATGATGAATTATATGAATCTTAACGCTAGTTCCATTGTGGGCCGCTTTTTCCTTGTATTTTTCTGAAAATAAATTCAACTTTTTTTCACGAAAATTTCGAGTGCTTCGTATGAATTACTAATAGTTTTTATTACTAATAATACTCGTAAGTAATAATGATTGTACTTACTTACAATTAGTAATTGTAGTGATAATTTTACAATTAGTAGCCCGATCTAATACGTTGAAGAATTATTTTTTGCTTGCCAAGTGTAGGCGTGATTTTTCTTAGCAATGGTAGAAAGACGTAAAAAGAATATTGCGAATACGATAAATATGTTTCATACGAAACACTCGAAATTTTCGTGAAAAAAATGAATCTGAAAAAAATGCAAGGATAAGTGGGCCCACAATGGGACTAGCGTTAAAATTCATATAATTCATCATATTATTTTAGAGAATTAAAAAACAAAAAAACAAAAATGGCAATCATCTTAAAAAAAAATAGTTGTCACTTTACACGCTGAAAAAAATGTTGACAACGATGATTAAAATTTTTCTTCCTTTTTTCTATGAAAGTGTGAACTAATCTGAAAAAAATCGATCTATAGACATTTTTCGATATATCGATTAATTTAAGAGATATCGGCATTAGATCGTTTCCGAACTTTCTGAAATCCAGATTTTTCGAAAAATTGTAACTTCTGAATTACATGCGATAAAAATTTTAAAAATTGTGAAAATACTCCTTGCATAGCATACTATGGTGTAAAAATTTTTTTTTTTAAATAAAAAATGGTCAGGGTCACGGCCGAGCGAAATGGCGTGGAATGCCTCATATATGTATATATATATGTATATATATATATGTGTGTGTGTGTGTGTGTAGGTATATATATATATATATATATATATATATATATATATATATATATATATATATATATATATATATATATATATATATATATATATATATATATATATTTCTTTATATTATGGCAGTGAGACATCGATCATTATCAGAGACACTGACACGCGTGGAACTCTTGCTTTCTCCGAGTCCGTCAACCCTACCCCTTTCCTCACCCCGTTATCTGAATTTTCTCTCTTTCCATCCATAGCCGCAACAGGTGCAAGCCTCTCCGTTTGTCCTATCGCTCGTTTCACTCGATCGATGTACCGATGTGCCCGCACACGAGGAGATTTGTTCCCTTGTCCTATTTTTGTTTTATATCGTTTCACATGAAAAGGATTTGCGCGGACATCACTCACGTTCTATTTGTCATGTTTGAACGGACAAAATGGACTGACATAAAGTTTGCGATGAAGTTTATTCAAATTGAAACAATTGCATTTCGTGCAAAGCTGTTTTTCTACACAATCGCCTATCACATCGATCTTTGTCCCTTCCAAACTAACAAAATAAAAGCAGTTTTTTATTGCAAATTATCTCCAATAATGCGGACAACTTTAACTTCGAAAAGACCATAAACGGTACGAACAAGCAAAAGTTCGTACCTCTTTACTATACAGTTACTGCACTCAGCCCGAACATACAATTACCCATTCGACGACATTTCATCGAGGCTCGAGGCTTTGCCAATAATTTCACGTAATTGAGAAATTTAATTGGACAAGCTTTTTTTCAAAAATTTTTCTGCCTCGACTATACCCACACGGACTTTGCACAACTGTTGGTCGTAATCGTGGGAATAATTAAATGTGCATGTGCAAAAGGACTCTCACGGGTGCGGGGTTGCGAAACCCCTCGAGCACGACGATCGATAATATCAACCCCCTTTTCGCCCCGCCGCCCTCGTCTTCTATATCCATATTTTTTGCGCGTCTCTTTGTTTTTTTTTGTCAGGGCCCTTCAACATTCGCCCCGTTCATTCTGAATGGGCAAAAAAACCACGTTTGAAGTTTTCATCGAGGTTTCAAGTCCAGGAGGGTGCTTTCACTTGGGCATTTCCATCGGTCGTAGTCACCAATGATACCCTTCGCTTTATTGAGAAATTTACTCGAGGTTTATCCATATGGACTTGTACTGATTTATCCGCTGGGTTGCTCCGATTTGTCCGCCCCTCCTTGAACACGCGACGTGACTTCGAATTAATTTCATCAAAAGGTGCCATGCTTTTTTTCATTTACAATAACTTTTAGTATAGCATTTGCTAGTTTTTAAAAATAATACCTTATCGTTCAACATTTTCTAGCTCATTTGTAATAACCTTTACGGTGGAACAATAATTCCACAATTTTTCTATTGATTTTTCCGGCCACTGGAATCATTCGTACACATATTTCTGTTGTTTTTAAGAGGTCGTTCAATTTTTCTCCTCGTAGATAATGCTCGGGCAATAGAAAAAAATGTATACTCATACTTTCGTATTCCCTAGCTTGTCTAAGCACCGATTTAAAGTACTTATATCTGCGCACCAACATCTCGAGTTATAGCGCCAGACAATGGGCTTTTGTTTTTTTCCTCTCTCTCCGGAGCGAGAAATTAGCGTTTGAGCAAGCGCAGAAGAGTACGCGTTTCTTTTTTTCGCTTCTTTTTTCTCTGTGCAGCCACGAGCGGCATTAATGAGCCAATATAGCGAGGCTCCTTTCTCTACTGATTTTCCACCGCGGCACTACGCCTTTTCTCGACCAGCTCGTCCTCTCCACGTGCTCCGAAGTGCTTTACGTCAGATTGGCGACGCGACGAAGCTTTGATGATAATACAATGCGATAAAAATAATGCCCCAAAAAATCGTTGTTGGAATGCAGGGTAATTCTTTTTTTTCCTTCGATTTTCATTGCATTTCGACGAGGCTTCGTTCGAACTGTTATTTATAGCGTGCATTTTTTATTATTAACGGGCTTGGAGTTCTAAAAACAGGCCGCTTATCAAGATTTTTTTTCTCATGAGAGTATTGGGATGGCGGGGTCGCGATTTCACACACAATCAGTACGTAGTCTTGCCGAGTTTGAGGTTATTTTTTTATTGAAAAATATTAATGAACAATACAGTTATCATTATTCAAAGAAAGTGCGGCCGTCGCTGGAGGGCCAATCAGTATAAGTGGTTCTGGCACCTAGGCTGATCTGAAATGAAAAGTGAAAAATGTACTTCTAATATCACAATAAAACTTTCGTATGACTGGATACTTGTTTGAATTTTTGAATGTGACGAAAATAGCCCTCTACAAAAAAAATCGATTTTTGACGGAAAAAAACATCTTAGATAATGTTTTATTAACAAATGGATAAACATATGAATAAATCGTCCGGTCATACGATAGAAAATGTTATGAACTATGCTCCGTGCGAATTTTCAGTGAAGCGGACGAATAGATTTTGAGATACGACTTATACCGTTTCACAAAATATAGTTTTGTAGCAGAAAAAAACAGTAGACGGCAGTGGGGCAGTTTGTCCTAGCGAATTGGATGACCTGACCCTTCCCAAGAGCGTCACGACGCGGTCAACTTTTAATTTTTTTATGTTAAGACCCTAGGCTATAGTCTTGAAGATTGCATCGTTGGAATGCGACAAAAATACGCCCCCTCCCCCTGCTCAATTAAGAAAAAATACATTTGGGCTACCAAAGTTACTGAAATATGCTTATTATGGATCCACAACCTGTACCTGCAATAAAAGAGTTTAGATAGTGATGAAAAGAAAGAAATGATAAAATAGAGAAGGATTTTTGTTGCGTTTCAACGATGCGAACTTCAGCACGATGGCTATAAAACTGTGCACTAAAAAATCGTATTTTAAAAATTTCATGCTCATGCACCCCTTAGAGCTAATGAAACTGCAGTAAATTGCGTATCATCAAGAGCTTTCTCGTAAATTCTGAGGCGCTACTGCACGCCACTATCCTTTCCCACGGAAAATCTCCTTTTCTCGCAATATGCTTGGCGAATTCGGATGCAACAAAGTGCAAAAAAATCCTGGTATTTTTTATTTTTACCTACCAAAGGTTCAGAAAAAAGTCCTCAATCGTTGCCCCGCCAACTTCGCTCAAACTCACGACCAGGCAGACGAAATTCCCAAAAAAGATTTTTACCTTACCAGCTTAATTTCACCCTGGAAAAATGAACGTACATGAGAGCAATTGCAATTTTAAATTATTGGTATTTCAAATGAAAGCTCCCACGAGTATCAATATGCCAGGACGCCCCTCTGGGGCTCAGAGAAAATGTATATTGCGTTACGAGAAAAAAAACAAACAAAATGCGCAAATAAATAATAACGCGAGTGTGGAAACGAAGCTGCGCCAAATGGCAAAACGCACCTGCATTATTTCCTTTTGGCTGCAACTCACACATTACTGTACTTGTATATACTCGAGACTTATGCTCGCGATGCACTTCGTATATATGTTATAGAAGCGTTGTTGCGCTCGTTCAAGGGCAGCCTGCGGAACGACCTGTTGCGTGCAATTTTTACGTGTACTCGCTTTACTCGTTCGTACACCCCCCCGCACCCCCGACCAACCCTCTTTTCAGGTGCATCGACGTTGCACCGCGCGCCGCCGGAACGCAACGCGACGCATCGTTCCGATCCGTGCAGTTTTCCCTATCACCACCCTCTCTCTCTCTCTGTCTTTCTCTTCTTCACTTTACTCTCCGCGCTTATTCGGTGCAATAAAATGATTGGAAGAAAATCACAAAATTGATAAACCGCGTTTATCTATTAGAACACGAATTCAATCGCGATAATAATTTTTGCTTTTTATCCACCGTGCGCATGAGCTCTGGTTATTCGATAATCGGCAACGAAGTGGAGTAGGAGTAGAAAATTGCAATTACCGCGAAGTATTCAGAGCGTTGGAAGCTGCATCGTTGGAGTGCAACGAAAATTCTCCTCCCCCTTTCGTTTTATTGTTATCGAAAATGTTCTTTTTTGCTTATTTAGGTTGCAAATATTCAGTAAGGAGCTTTTTTCGTAACACAGATTTGCGAACGACATGAGAAAATGAAAAAATAATTATGACCTTACAAGGATGCAACTTAAGATTGTGTTGAAGCTTGCATCGTTGGAAAGCAACGTGAATTCTTTTTTTTCGTTACGTTGAAGTTTGAATCGTTGGAATGCAACCAAAATTCTTCTTTTCTTTGTCATTCGTTTATTTTTATTGCTATCCAAACTCGTTTTTTGCAGGTTTAAATAATTGATCCCCAACAAGGATTTTCAAAAATATTTCGGGGATTGTTGTCGTTTAAATGTGGGGAAAATATGGGCAATGTGAAATATAAAAATGTCGTATTCCAACGATGCAAACTTTAGGACCATCTCTCTTATTTCTTTATTGCTTTATCTTCATTATTATCGAAAATATTTTCGCGCCAATTTATATCTTAGATTTTGAATGATGATTCTGAAAAACGTTTGAGTCATTTTTGTCGCCTGAATCGGCTGAAAAAAAGATATTTTAGCACCCACAAAATTTAATTTTCGTTGCGTTTCAACGATGGAAACTTCACCATTGTAACTTCAGCACATGGTTTTCAACTGAAATTCGAGCTTGGTAGACGATCTTGATTTGCGAGAGTCGTAAAATGAAACCTTTGTGGAGCCCACAGAGCGGGGTTCCGTTAGCTTCTATTTGTATTATTTAATTATGCATCGCAAATTTACTCGCGACGTACGAGCGAGAGCAATTTGTATAATTTGTCCGAACAATGGAGGTTCAAAGTGTGCGAAAACGAAAGTGCAAACAAGAAATTGAGGGAAAAAAGTCAGGAAAAAGGGGTTGATGGAAGACCTTGCTCGTGTCCCTCGATGGCCGGGATAATCGCTAGAATATAATGAAAGCGGATTATAAACGAGAGAGGAGAAGAGAGACGGTATGTCCCTCCCTTCGGTGTGCCAACGTGAAAGCTGATGTTGCAGCCAACAGCTGCAGCTCGTATGGGCCACATATGGTCAGAAAATCAACCGGAGCCACGAGAGCTTTGTGTATCTCCTATCATCTGTTATTCCACCACACCGATGAATTCGCACAACTATTATGCGCGAATATATATTTATGAGCGTCAAATTTACGCCCTATTCACGAATGCAAAATAATATAACTAAACACGAATCGGCTTGCATTGTAGGCATTTCTTATAATTACGGATACTCATGTTTAGCTCAATTTAATGGTGCCCTGTGTGACAATTCAAGTCACCTATCTACTATTCATTGAATTTCTTCCCCTGCTAATTCATTAATTTGAATAGTTCGACAAATTTAAATAACTTAAATAAGTTCAGTACAATTAAGTGTTTTTTTATTTAACGTACAACATGTAATTCGTTTAAATATAACATTTATTTATAAAAAGAATTGCTATTCAACAATATGAATAAGATGTTATAAATGTTTATAATAAATGGCATTCTTTTGAAACACATGTTACTCGTAAATCCAAGTTGCACCCACGAATTCAATAAAAAAAATTACTTTTTACAAAATGACTATAAATAACATTTATGAATTGAAAATGAATTCAAAAATTACTTTTTATAAATAAGATTTTTTCGGAACACATGTTACTCATAAGTCCAATATGCCTCTACGAATCCAATAAAAATGACTTTTTACATGCTAAAAATGGAAGTGCTCATTCATATGTTTATTTTTCTCGCTCATTCGGCAATTTTAATGATCCAATCTCAAAGAAATCGGAATTCAATTTTAATTGGCAACAACTGAAAATAAAATAATTGTCCACTTACAAAATGGTATCACGAGTATGTTTTATTTGTTCATGGGTATTTGTGTTTAGAGCAAATTTATCGGACGTTCCATATAAATTCGCGTAACGCATCTACGATTAATTGAGTTTCCTAATCTGCCTACAAATTAGCGTTAGCAATGACTTGTCGCTGCCACCGCGTCGCGAAAAGATCCCGCGATGCGGAGGAAAATGCGCGGGGGAAATTTATCGTAAATTTATGTATGTCCAGTTGCATAAATCGTGTGTAAATTTGTTCGTGCAACTGATCGACTACAAATAGCCCGATATTATACGCAATCGCGTATGAATTTCATACGAACATTTCACCAGGGTATTAAGCGCACACAGAGAAACATATGAGTCACGTGACCATTCCAATCCATATATAGATTGGAATGAAATGACGAAGTGAAAACTTTCATATATACGCGCGCAGAAGCGAGTGAATCGTTACTCACAGGTGTTATATACTTCCTATCCCGCATATCCTTCGTTCGTCCATATTTTTTTCTCCCTTTACGTAATTGTACTCGTACAATGGAGATTTATAAAGCCACGTGAATTTTATGAAAATTCATGAAACCTTGATTATTCCAGTTTGCTTTACGATCATTTTACTTTTCAATGCTCATAAAATTTGAAGAAAAAAAACGACAAGGGGGGTCACTTTCCCATTGGGTTTTTCTTCCTTACCTCGATGAGCAATAAAGTTCATCATTGGCGCGACAACATCGCCGTTCCGAATTTGCAGAACGAAAGAACAATTTACGCAGATATTGTGATGTCGAAGTTTGCACAGCTGGAGGGTAACGAAAATTAATTGGTTTTGGATTTCCCAAATTTCTTTTAGCAGATTTAGGTTACGAAAATCGCGAAAATATTGTTCAGGATCGTTATTTAGCTGTCTAAAAGATAAATCTGCAAAACATGATTATCGGTTGATAATAAAAATAAGGAATAAAAAATCATTTTCGTTATATGCCAACGATGGAAACTTTAATCCCATCGGATATTTGTATACTGTTAGGAGAGACTACCAATCTGGAGCCCGGAAAAAACGTGAACTTCGACAATTTTTCATGGATACCCGGTTGATCGAATGAAATTTTTCCTTTAGTGGTCTTTATTCTACATATCTTTGAGTATCTTTATCAATTTTTTCATAGGACTTTGTAACAAAATGATGACGCTGAAGCTGGACGAAGCGAGCCAGCTTTGTCTAACAGTGTCCTGTTGCTCGGCAAGGGTTATCCTCCAATTATTTACCTGGAACGAACACTGAAACAATTCGAGTTTTAGATAAGAGTTGCCTCCGAAGTACGCAGAGGAACGGAAAAATAACAATTTATGATGAAATGGTGAATGTTAAAAAAAAAAATGTTTTCGGCGGAAAAAACGCCGGAAATAATGTATGCTGGAAAAGTTTTCAATACATCAAAAATCTCCCATTTAGATATATATGGGATAAATATAAATAAAAAAAATCAAGTTAACCGGCGGGAAATTGGCGATGTAATGATGCCAGTCGCAGGACACTGTCAGACACAGGTGACTTGCTTCATCCAGCTTCAGTGCTGCCATGTTTTTACAATAACTTGTGAAAAAATTTGTAAAGATACTTGAAGATATGAAGAATAAAGGATACCGAATGGAATTTTGATTCTATCAACTAGGTATTCACGAAATTTACCTTAAGGGAGGATCCCTCTCGCGAAATTTGAAAAAATCTTTTTTTGCATATTGTTATAGCGTGAACTTTCAAGAATATTTTAAGACCAACCGGAATCTGAAATTCAAAAAATTGACGAAGTTACACCTATTTTAGTGGGAAGGTGTGTGTTACGTGTACCACGATCCATCCAGTTTGAACGCCGTTATCTCCAAACTACGTATATCTCGACACGGCGGAATCGATATCTTGAGTAACTTTCACACTATTACCTTGAATTTGCACAGTTAGCGTTCAAACAGTAGTCATTTTCGGTTCCCGATCGAATTTTTCAATCGGATGAACCATTTGTCAATAGCAATGACTTTAGTATGCTGTTTTTCAAGAGAAAAATTATGTTTTCTTTGGAGGAGCTGTCGTTTTTACTATTTTTCGAAATTCCGAAAAGTGGATCATGAACCCATAGCCAGTTGGATATATTCGAAAACAACATTTTTTGCTCTCGTTACAAATTACATTTGAGCCTGGTAGAGATGCCGCCGTTTCGGGCCTCGCCGTTGGAGGACTGCAACGCCAACTGCAGCACCACGAACACTCTAAAAGATTTTCTTCCGAAAAAAGTACATTGTAACCACAAAAATGTGTACAATATGCTGGGAAAAGATTAATTTATTCCAACCAATGTGTTACTAAAAAAAAACCATCATTCTGACCCTTTAAATTGGGCTTCCAGCGAGGGAACCCCCGTTAATCGATTCCGATAAAAACTTAGCGATGATATTGCGCAACATCGTTACACGATTAGCCTGTACGCGGAAGAATTAATATTAATCCGTATTAATTAATCAGTTGCTTCGATTGATAGAATTTCACTTCGAGTTCCATTAACTCAGTGCCGAATGGCTCGAGTCGTAAATTATAAATACCGAATCGTTCATTGGCTCACTTTTCGGGCAGTAAAGAACTTCCGTAATATTTTTTTACGAGGCTATCACAGGACCATTAGAGTCTTTATGCAAAGTGGGCCCCAGCCGCACGAAGTCTCGATGGACCGAGGCGAGATAATAAAGAGACTGACGGGAGCGTTCTAAGAGAAGTAGAAAGCGGATCAATTAAATAATTTGTATTCGCGGGAAAACAGGAGTAGCGGAGAAAGTAGGCAGCGAAAAGGCAAGGAGGCGAGAAAAGAGGAGAATTAGTGTAATCGGCGGTGGATTGAATGGAGAGCAATGATCCGTCGACCCTCGAAGTGGTCCGCGGGCCTTCGGCGAGCGGCGCCGGGGCCCGGGCACTCCATTACCAAAGGTTATCAGGTCGACCTCGACGATTCTCCGCCATGGATATCGAGTCCAACGAGAACAATGGGTGGCGCAACGTTTCATGCTCGGGCCACTGCGGTCCAAGGGATGGCTGCGCAATCTATGCACAGCATGACGCGAAGTCCCCGCTAAGCGGCCGTCCGCTTGCACGGCCCGGTCGCGGTAACTCCTGGACAGTCTTTCACGCGGTCGCTTTTTGATAGCTCGTTCTTGGTGGAAGACTCCGGAAAATCGGCGCGCGCGGAACCGAAATGTAGGTACATCGATTTGCAAAAAGTCCTTGCTTTGGGCACAAAGCGCTGTCTGGATTGAAAGAACTACATGGGAGTAATCTATAAGAGAGGTTACGAGGGAGATACCTTTACGCGAGGAAAAAACTGCTGATTTAATTGCCTAAAGATACCTTTGGACGAGGGAAAAATAACTGATTTTCATGATTTTTTGTTAAAGGTAACATTTTTACACAATTTTTGAGACTTAGGGTATGTTTTATAACTTTTTTGTTGTTAGGTAGTGCGAAGTAGCGTCGGCGGAATGATCTGAAGAAAACCAACGAAAATTTTTCTTTCGTTAACACTTATACGCTGGATACGAAGCACGAAAAAGTGAGAAATGTTGAAAGTCGATTAAGTGGTACCCTTTAAAACGAGTAGGTGGAATTTTCCGAAAAAAATGGCTAAATTTTGCAATAAAAATATTTTTCTTCAAAAACATTTAGGGTCATGTTTTAGACAATCAGGCTAGAAATATTCATACCAAATTTCATCAGAATCGATCGATTAGTTTTTTAGCTATACGTCACGCCATACGTCACATACGAAAATCGGCAAATTTCTTCGTCGTCTAAAGCTATCTCCCCCCTTAAGGTCTTTGAAACTTTCGCGTAAAAGCCAGGGCAGTATGTGCACTCGTCAGCTGTAGGTAGTCCATAATAAGCGTTTCTATCCTTGCGCAAACGTTCATTTCGTAACATCGGTGTACACGAGCATCACGGTCTGCATCGCTTTGAGGCCCCAAAAACAGGTCGATTTTCGATATTTTCTGATGAGAGTATTTGGATGACGAGGTCCGGATTTTGCACATAATTAATGCATAGCCTTGCAAACAGATTTTTCCTCATTGAAAAGTATTAATAAACGACGGGGGTATTATTATTGAAACAAAATGGCGTTTTTGCTGCATGGCCAATCGGTGTAGGTGGTACTGGCAACTAGGGTGATCGGAATGCAAAATGAAAAATGGATTTTTAGTATGACAATAAGATTTTCGGACGGCCGGATCGTATTTAAAAATTTTGAAAAATAAGAAAATGGCCAGCTGTTCGATTTTTTATCTGGCAAGCAGGTTGACCAAAAATTACAACCTTTATAATTTCTTATTAAACTTTATTTCTTAGTAAACTTTATTTCTTATTAAACTCTATTTCTTATTAAACTTGATTTCTTATTTAACTGTATTTCTTATTAAACTTATTAAACTTATCATCATGTGACAGTTCTGTAAGAAACCATATAAGTCCTCACAAAATCCCATATTGACATTTAATCCTTTTTTAAATCAATGCCACACGACACCTACAAACCGTTCTATGGTTTTTTAGTGCAATTCATGCAAACTAGATGACCTTAGTTGGATCGAATTTGTTCGAAGTTCACTAATCGCGAGACTGCAAGATTCGAGTGTCCATAAAGTTTGCGAAAATCGAAATAAATATTAAAACGACAACAAATGTGTTACCAACAATACGTAGCTACATTGTGCTACAACAAGCAAAACAACTGCTTTAAAGCATTCCATACATCATAAAGGAATGCTACGACTCAATGTAACACGTCTGTCATACTCCCTTTATCGCTGTATGAATAACACCCTGATCACGCTGATGTATCAAGGACCTCTTACTTAACGGAAACAAGCAAATCCAACTAAACAAGCCTATCATCGTGAATCCAAAGTTGTTCCCGTACAACGTCGGGCTCGCCAGTTCTTGGCTTAAGACGGAATGACACCTCATCGCGGTCGGTATGGTAGAACAATTATAGATACCCAAAAATCTCTAAAACGGCTCTTCAGATCCCGTCGAAACTTTGCCAAACGACGTCAAATAGATAGACGAGCAGCTGTCTGCCCCACAAATTTTCTGAATTTGAGAGAAAAAAACGTAGATCAGCTGATGATAAGCCAATCTACGTTTATTTTCTCAAATTCATAAAATTTGAGGGGCAGACAGCCCTTCGTCTATCTATTCGACGTCGTTTGGCAAAGTTTCGACGGGATCTGAAGAGCCGTTTCAGAGATATTTGGGTATCTATAATTGTTCTACCATACCGACCGCGATGAGGTGTCATTCCGTCTTAAAAATTGATTTTGAAGTTATGCAGCGTTGAAATGCCGTGAAAAATCATTTTTACGGACCGTTAACTTGTTGTCATTCAAATTTGTTGGCTATTCTAGGCTATGAAAATAACTCAAACGTTTTTTAAGCATTTCGTCCGAGATCAGTAACCTAAATCGGCACCAAGAAAACATTTTTGGTGATACAAATTAAAAGAAAAACAGAGTTCGTTACTTTTCCTGGTGCAAAATTCATGACTGCCGCAAAAAAATATCAATTCTTTTTAAAAAGCCAATTCGTTCTTTCGGAATTATAGGAAAAACTAACAAATTATCGAGCAGATTTATGACTCCTGCTGCCTCTGTGGTAAAAAGTACTTTGGAAAAAGCCAAAGTAGGCATATGTTATTTTTCAAGCATTTCGCGTTTATCGGGACCCTTTGATAAACGCCTAGAACGAAATAAGCTTCGTATATAGCTACACTTTGAAGAAGCGATGGGAATGAGCGTATCTAAGTGCAAGTCTACAATCGTGGTTCGTCATCACCAAGTCTTTATTATATCACGTCCGTATGATAGAGTCCTTCTTCCGATCCTCGCGTTTCTCGACGCGATGAGAGAACAAGGGCCGATCAAAGAGTATGTTATATATATACATAGACACACACACACGCGTGAGGCCTCGTTCCGCGGTGGTGGCTAACTCGTTGGTTACGGGGCAAAGGAGTCACTTCGGGGCAGACGGAAAGCGAGTCCGAGATGTTGGCTGGTCTCTCGCGGGCAGCGTGCGAGATCGGTTATCCAGATCCCAGGGCTGCTCAGCTCTATCCGGTTTGGCAAGTGCGCGCCACACAGAGCTGAGCCGAGAGAGCGGTTCTCCGGGCAGGGCGAACGCGAACGAACTCCTGCGAGAGCTCGCAGTTGGATCGTCGAGTTCGTCCCGAGAGAAAGAGAGAGATAGACAGAGAGAGAGAGAGAGAGAGAGAGAGAGAGAGAGAGAGAGAGAGAGAGTGAGACAGACAGACAGATGAGACATAGTCCAAGAGCGAGAGCACAGTAAGGGCCATAACGATCCTCCGTGCTGGGTGAATCATCACGAGATATATCGTTACTTTGCCGACCGCTTTGTTGTGCACAACGCAGCCCCACCTCCGAGCCATCTCCGCATATCTATATTTCAACAGTTGCACTTCTCAGTTGCTGCACTTTTCGTACTTTCCTTCAAACTTTTTAGCTCGTCTCGAAACGCGAGCCTTCGAAGTGCGCTGCGTCACGCGATGACCGATTGATTTTTGTGTAACTTTAGTAAAGATTTCCGAGACGAGACGTCCTCACCACCAAAAGTGGGCGAACCAGAGAGCAGGGTCCGAATGGCTTGTTGGTTCTTATCGCCATTGTTCTTTCGCTCCCGTCCATTTGATTGCTCTCCCTCTTTCATTCGTTTCTAACTCCCCGATGGATCTTCAGCTCTGAGAGCTTTCCAACTGTTATTTCGCCATTTGCTTTCGGCATGGTCTTTCTTTCATGGAGACACTTGAACCTCTGCTCTGACTTCGCGTCTTTGCGCTACTTTGCTGTTCGATGCTCAGCCCTCGATAATGCTCGTATCGTTAGGGTAATCGAGACAACGAGGGAGAAAAGCAGAGACGACGTTTTGGATCTGGAGTGAGAGGCCTCTGAGAAAGGCCTCTCGAATATCCTGTATGTCAATAGAGTAAAGTACCGGGTGTAGAAGTACGAAAACGGATTTTTTTTGTAAAAATTACACGTCTGTTGTTTGAAAATGATTTTAAAAAAACGAATAGAGACGGCTTTCTGCGTCACATTCATTGATCCGCGAGTTCTAGTTGACGTTGAGTATCATCTTCATCCAATAAGGCTTGCAATTCGTTGTCTGCGAACTTTTTCGGTCGTTTCCCACGCTCTTCGTTTCTCACGTCAAAATCACCACTGTTGAATTTTTGAATCACTCAAAGCACTGTGTTTTACCAAGAGCATGTTCACCGTAAGCTTCGACGAGCATTCGATGCGATTCGGCAGCAGTTTTCTTCCAATGATAACAGAAAACCAATGCTGTCCGCAAATCGTAGTTCGTAGGCACAAAAGTCGACATGTTTAAGGTTATAGAAAAATATACCGGTGTAGGGAACTTGGGTTGTTGTGTGTTGAAAATCTTCGTCAGCTGTTAGAGGGAGATGA
>OX632364.1:18080437-18392099 GCA_951751655.1 Ophion costatus
GACTGACTGCCCCCACACCTTCTGTCGAGCTTGATCATTTAACTCGGCATTACAGTCTTCGGGAAGGATGTAGGAAAATATAGATGAGCTTGAAGTTTGCATCGTTGGAATGCACTCATTTTCATTACTTTTTAGGTTTGATTTGTAAAATTTATTATCCTAGAATGTAAATGTAAAAAAAAATATTTCGTAAAATAGTAGAAATGAGGAAATAAAAATATGAAAAAGGATTTTCGTTGCGTTCCAAAGATACAAACTTCAAGACCATAAATATAGCGTTCAGTCCCTCGGCCCTTTGCCAAACTTTCTTCCGTCATCCAAGTACTTTTCGAATGACACACGAATCCCATTTTTTCGCAAGCAAGAAAGAACGGTAGAAAAAATCGCGTCGGCTGTTGGATATTTTTAGCCTTTTGGAATCTTTTATCATGATACCCGTACGCTGGCCGGCAGGTGTTCGATCGTTTTGCCAGGTGATTGCCGTCAGCACCTGCTGCTTTCATCGATACCAACGCCTTGCTAGCTTCGCGCAATCGCTTCTCGGCCCTTCCGGGATTTACAAAAGTTAATGCTTCACCGTTAACGTTGCTACTTTTGAGCTCGGATTTTGCTACCTTTCGCCCTCCGGCCGGAAGGGAGCTCCATCGTCTCCACCGATAATCATTCAAATGACTCCAAGTACAGGACATACTCATAGCAACTTTTCACGAACTGGTCCAATGAACAGAACATATTGACGGGAACTTTTCTCGAACGAGAGAAAGAAAATGCGTCGTAAAGCGAACTTGGGTATTAATCGATTTCGCTTTTTCCCCGTGCTTTCAGGGCGGTGACGGATCCGAGGGACGGTAGGCGAGTGGCTCTGAAGAAACTACCGAACGTCTTTCAAAGCCTCGTAAGCAGTAAAAGAGTATTCAGGGAGCTCAAGATGCTTTGCTTCTTCAAACACGAGAACGTGAGTACATTCGGGCTTTACGTCGTACACAATTTACCACGAAACTTGCTATTACCGTCTACCCGAGCGACGTCGTCCTGCCTGATCGTTTGCCCCCTCCCCCCTCCCTTCGCCTTGTATTAGCAATCAACGGAATTGTCGGTGATTCGTAGCTCATCGCGTCGTTACGGAAAACTACGGAAGGCTAATGAAAATACGCGCCTTACATTCGCATCCTAATGATGATAATCCGACTCTTTGCAGGTTCTATCGGCGCTCGACATACTCCAACCACCACATCTAGACTTCTTCCAGGAAATGTATCCTTTTCGAACTTTTTCGTATGTGCCTCGTCACAGACCTATGATCGTGATTTTTTTGTACTTGTCCTTTCCTGGCCCTTTCCTAAACTCGAGAGATTCCGCTGAAATACTCTGAACAGGAGGCTCCAATGTGGCTAAATTAAAGACTGCGACAAAATTACAATAATTTTACGCCTGATGAGTCCATTGATGCACGGACGGTGGAGCAGAATGTAATGATCGCAAAAAAGGCTGCGGAGCATATTTTTTCTCGTGACTATAGCGAGAGCTCAGGGCCTGAAGCATGAAAGGATATTCGCGATTGAGTCCTATTGGTTCTCGTTTTTTTTTGTTGCCTTTTTTTAGGGTTCCGAGCCAGTAGATACCTCCGTAATTTGGCGATGTCTGACCGCTCGTCTGTGACAGCAACTCCCCCCGATCTTGTAACCATTTGGTTTATAAGCCTGAAATAATTCGTGGGAATAGAATTGACTGCGAACTGTCAAGTTAAATTATTACTGGATCATTCGTTTCAGAAGAAAAAAAAAAAAAAAAAATATTTGATTTGACTTCCATGTCATATTTTCGACCTTATGAGAAATCGATTACCTTAATTTACAAACAAATTTGAGTTGTAATTAAAATAAAGTAATAAAAAAGGGATGACGTATTTCTCATTTGTTTTTACAATTGATATACAATATATGATACCTTGTGGAAATAATGAATTTATTTATTTTTTAGAATCAATATAAAATATACAATTACGTACAGAAATGAAATAAATAAAGTTTTCTCTTTTTTATTTCTTTATTTGAATTATAATTTTTATTGGTAGATCGAGGTCGTACATCTCTGAGAATACGAAAAACGGTTTGAATTATTTTCGTACCCTAAATCGGGGAAAAAATGTGAAGATTGAACATGAACTTTCGTTGCGATGCAACGACCCAAACTTAATTTTTTATTCCTTCCGGCCAAAATAGCCTACGAAATCGATTCACAATATAACTATGTGGGAAAGGATTTTTCATAATAATAAAAAGGAAGCGTAGTAGTAGTATTTTATTCCTTGTATACCCTTTTTAACTGTGTTTACATAAATGTCTATCCCTTCTCATTTATATAAATGATTTTCCTTTTGCAGTCTTATATCTACCCGAGTTGGTAGTTTCTCAAATTGTTCAATGTAATCGCATAGTTTGATGATATTGAAGTTTGCATTGTTGGAACGCAACGAAAGTTCCGTAGTCCATTTTTTGCAAATCTAGACCTCCACAGAACTTAAACTTTTTTTTCTGTATCTTCTTTAGAGATCTTCAGCCTAAATATGCACGGAAATTTTTCGGATCATATTGAAAATGAGACAATCAAACATTTTCAATAATTCTTCGCTGCATTCCAACGATGCCAACTTGAACATCGTATGGTGTGCTGGTCGCATTATCAGTTGCGCTTCTATTTTCAGGTCAATTTCTAACCCCCTTTCCCACCATTGCTCCAGTTTATTTACTATTTCTTAGTTCAGTTTTCCCGTAATTTTCGTAGACTTGCAAATATGTCTGAAATTTTCAATTTCCTGCTCGCATATTCTACATTTGGTGCCTTTTTGCGTAATTTCCATATTTTATCCTCGCTCATGTTCCTTTATGATTCTCCGCTGACCATTTTGTCCTCGCAATCATTCCCCATGTGTGTACCTGTTTCCCTATGTTTTCTATTCGTTGCACTATGCAGACGCATCGATTTTGCTCAAATCGTATTGATTTTCTGATTCAATTTTAATTTTTACGCCTCTTTCTATTTTTCTTTCGAGCTCCCTTTCATTTCCATTCCATACGGCTTGCCAGGTTATCCTCTCACCTACGCTTCCCATTGCTTCTTTTATTGCTCTTCCCATGTTGATGGGTTGCCATTTTTGATTGTTCTTACTTCTTCCCTTGGGCATTTTCTGCCATGACGTTGAAGTTTGCATCGTTGGAATGCGGCGAAAATAAATTTGCTTCGATTGCCAGACACACGTTTTTCGCGGATTCGGACCAGAAAATCACTTGAACGTTTTTCGGGTTCTTAAAAATAAATCTTCAATCCAAGCTGGGAAAGAAAATATGTTCGAAAATAATGGTAAAAAATGAATGGTCTCCATTCGTTTTTTTTTTAATCATTTTCAAACAACAGACGTGTAATTTTTACAAAAAATTCGGGTTTCATACTTCTACACCTGGTATAAATACAATGTAAAAAAAGATATGAAATTTACAATACATTGAAGATACAAAAGAATTGAATTTTACGAATTCAGTAGATGAAATTAAATTTGAAACACTTGTATCGTAAATTTAACATAGGAACATGAAATTCTAACGTGGATATAGAATTTAATAGATGGAACATGGAATTTCAAAGACAAGTTTGTAAATTTGTGGAAAATGTATTGCATTAACCCGTGTCTTCAATTGAAAATTACCACAGATGTATGATAAATCAACTATAAAAAACAGAGCATTGAAAATACAAAACAAGTTTGAAATTTATTTACAGCTGCTTGAAAAATATAATATATGTGAAACTGAATTTTACGATACGTACAATGCATGATCACAACAGATTTATTTAAAAGTGCGAAACTGGAATTGAAAAAAGAATTCATAAACGCTGATGAAAATCACATGGAACAACGTGAAAATTGTATTAAATTTACACTACATTTAAGAGACAAAAGAATTGAATTTTACGAACTCAGTAAATGAAATTGAATTTAAGACACTTGTACCGTAAATTTAAAACAGGAACATGAAATTCTAACGTGGACATAGAATTTAATAGATGCAACATGGAATTTCCAAGAAAAGTTTGCAAATTTATGGAAAATGTATTGCATCAACCCGTGCCTTAAATTAAAGATTACAACAGTTGTATATTAATTCAAATATAAAAAACAGAGTATTGCAAATACAAAACGCGCTCAACCCACCTCGGCCGCTCGCGGCGACCGATGGTCGCGCGTAGTTCGCGTAGCGCCCGAGGGACGGCGCCTTGTTCCGCACTTTCCCATAGCCACTCGCAGCTTCGGTCGGGCATATAACCCGACCACCGGCTACGATCGCCCTGGGAAAAACAGACGCGTTTGCAACTCGTGCACGCGTCGGAGAGTGTCACAAATTCGTTACCTCTCCATATCCACGCCAGAGTCGCAGTTCTTGAACTCGCCTTTCCGGAAGGAAATTATTTTTCCCTTTTTACGCTGCCAGGTGTTGAAGGAAGAAATTACACAAAAACCTCCTTTTTTATCTCTAGCTCCCGTCGAGGAGGATATATACGAGTCACATTTTCAGTGGGCGTAATTATCAATTTCTGAAATAAACTTAATACTTAGGATCAGTAATTTTAATACACACCCGTATGTTGATATTAGCAAATGGTTCTTGAATTTAATATACATGGATGTGAACATTTTTTTACACGTGCATTATTTTTCAAACGCACTAGTATATTAATATTACGGGGCTACACTTTTATTTTTAAAATAACCTGCTTTGGATTTTCAAAATATTATCTGAAATTTCATAAACGGCGTCCGCATAAAAACATCATGCACTTGTGTATTAATTTTTATACAGAAGCTTTTTACAGTGTATATTAAAGGTAATACTTTGGTTCTGTGAAATGAATACACACCCGTATGCTGATATTAGCAAATGGTTCTTGAATTTAACATACACTCGTATATTGATATCAGCAAATGGTTCTTGATTTCAATATACTTGGATGTGATTTTTTTTTTACACGTGCATTATTTTTCAAACGCACAAGTATATTAATATTACGGAGCTACACTTTCATTTTTCAAATAACCTGCTTTGGATTTTCAAAGTCGTATCTGAAATTTCATAAGCGGTATCCGCATAAAAACTTCCTACACTTGTGTATTAATTTTTATACAGAAATTTTTTACAGTGTATATATATATATATATATATATATATATATATATATATATATATATATATATATATATATATAATATGTACGTCAGCTTTTGCATATATATATAAACGCGATGAAGAACAAAAGCGTCTGGACCCCCCACGCATTATTACGCCTCCTGATATTCCGCGGTTCAAGCAGTAACTGGAGGAGAAGAGATAGAGTACATATAGCCGAAGGACTGAAGGTCCGGCGGGAACAGACGGGAACCAGCAGAGCATCACGAGGAACCACCGGCATAGCGTAGCTGCTATCGATCCGCGCCCTGTACCGACCGACTCATCGTGGGAAACTCGAGATTCTCGCACGTACACACCGACACAAAAAGCTTCCGTCCTTCGCCATCCCTGCCCTCGAAGATCTTTGAATCAACAAGCATTTACGATTTTTCCCATAACTTGGCGAAAAAAAAATTGTGCACGGCGATGCGACGAGGCGAGTCGAATTTGATTAAGCGTTTGAGAAAACTACACCGGTGGAATTAAATAATTATCGATAGTAAATGAAATACCATAATAGTGATAATCATACGAATATGACATTGGCAAAACAAAACTATTCAATAATAATATTCAATTTCAATGCGTTGCAATGATAATTATATATGATGAATAATCGAATGTTACAAATTCGATTTTGTATTTTTCGTTGTGAATATCTGAAGGACGAGGCGTATCGTTCGGTTTTGTTCGGGTTAGTTCAGAGGACTTTTTGCTCAATTGGAGTAGCAAGATTCAGTAGTTTCAACGGAAGCGATTTGAGGGACACCACTGTGACGGGTTTGGAAAAAAGCCACGTTATTAAGCCTATATATTGAACGTCTTGTGGGTAAATTTTTATTTTTAAAAATAAAATATTAACAACGTTATTGAGGTCTATAGAGCCTCTGAGTAAAAAATGGTTGGTCTGAAAAATGAAAATATAAAAGTTCTCTAATCTCTATAAAAGTAGTTCTCGTCGTGCGTAGCCCTTTCGCGAAAAAATATTTCGCTAAATGGCGGGTGTTCGTAAAAAAAGTGTAATTCTGGCGATATCTTTACTTATATTCTGGGTCCAAAGAAAATACTAAATTTCAAACAAAAAAAATCGCTACGTACGACTGCTTTTGGAATTGCGGGAATTTTTTTTTCATTGAAAATCGGACAATTATAATGGTATTGAAGTTTGCATCGTTGGAATGCAACGAAAAACCTTGTTATTTTTTTCATTTCTTTATTTTGATCGCTATGTGAACTTCTAGTTGGCAGATTTTGATTGTGGATCCACAATGAGAATTAAAAAAAAATATTTCAGAAAATTCGGTAGCCGCAATGCGTCCAAAAAAAGGTTGGCAATGGGAAGAAAAATATTTTCGTTGCAGTCCAACGATACAAACTTCAATACCATTAATTATAGCTAGAGTTATAATTCCGGCCAGGTCGAGAAAAGTGTTTTCGAGAAAAACGCGATTGAAAGTTGTAATGCGTAAATCGTTGCGTTACCTGCTCTCCCTAAATCGTCTGTAACTTGGTCAATTTTCATTACGTTTACTTGAACATTTTTTAGCCTTTTCTTGAATATGTATACGTTGAGAAAATGCAACAAAAAAAAATCGATTATTTTCGACCCGTCACAGTGGTGTCTCGCGTTAAAATAGACAGCATAATTATTTTTCTTTCGTTACCTCGCCCCGTCACGGTTTGCACTATTTAATAATATATATTCGCCAGTTTTGGTACAGTCAACGGAATCAAAAAGCTAAGCAGCTTCGAAAGGAAGCTGCTTTTATCAAACTTTATATTTCGCTCCTGTGGGCACCGAGGAAAGATCGCAAATCCGTTCTATAGTTTTTTTTTGCACTCCATTCGCCGTGCTTTAACGTTTTCTCAGCCTCCCTCCCCCCCCCCTCCTCTTTACTTGCCCGCAAGTCGGAAGCTTTGGTTTCCCTATCGCAACGTGGAAACTAGAAACCCCGATGATGATACGGGCGAGGAAGGACTCTCGTCTTTGTACCGATCTCTTTCACCGCCAGGTTAATATTTCCCTTCCAGACGGCCTGAAAGTTTATACGCCCTTTGTGGCTTCGTACTTTTTTCCTTCACATCCGGACATCGATTCGAGCCTCATTGTCGTTGCGATTTTTTTTCTCTTTTTCATCTTTTCTTCCTTCATCTCTCACCCGAATGCTCAAATCCCTCGGTATTTTCGCCAAAACTGGAGCGAGAGAGGAGTAAAATGTTCCTCGTTTAATTCACGACGCGATTCACTCCGCAATTTATTCTCACTGCTCACAATTCGTGAAAAATCAATGGAGAATATAAATATTTTGTTCGACGTCGCTTTTATCGATTTGTTTTTATGGCTGCAGTGTAATACAATCGTAAAAACCACCGTACCAAAAATAAGCAAAAATATTATGATATGAAAAAGCTTAAGGCGAGAAATCCCTTTAGGAGCGTGAAAAATAGGTATTTTTCGGGAATTTTTTTGGAGGGGATAAAATAATCTGATTATTTTCAAATTTGGACATGAGTTTATTATAACTGTCAAGTTAATTTTTTTTGGTATGACCAACAAAATGGCGGCGTTATTAAGGGTCTTCGGAAGCCTGTTTTCCGCGACATCGAAAAGTGCTGCAATCGTCACTCTTTTTCTGTTGACCTGAAAAATATTTAATAAGTGTCATTCGTTTACTGACATATTAAGGGGAAGGATATACCTAAAAAATGATGAAAAAGTGCAAAATTGAAAATTTGGGAGCCTTTTTACTCCAAAGTTCGATTTTTCGATCATTTTTTTGACATATATGACGCCAAAAAAATTATGTATTTACACGCTACCTTTCAAACTTTAGGTATATCCTTCCGATAATATTACTGAGAGTAACCTCCCAAAATTTCATCCAAATCGGTCGATAACTTTTTGAGCTACAACACGAGCAGTTTTTGAAACAGTAGTTTCGAGATAATCGCGTTTAAAGTTTCAACATGTGAAAACTATTAATTTTAGTGACTTACCCCGCGCTCTAGACTATATGCGATAACTCCGCAAATATTCAATATTTCGAGTTTTCCTTCGGTCAGTATATTCTTTGGGTATCGTACTTTCGAAATTGGTAAAAAAGTCGATTTTTTGAAAATTCGAAAGGGATTTCTCGCCTCAAACGCTCGTAATATCAATATGATTGATATGGAATATTATTAAAAATTCCATGAATAATATCGACGTTGACGTTTAAAACATTGGAGTGCATAGAAAATTAATTCTTTTTAATTGCACTCCTTTTTTCACCGATTTAGGCTTAGAAAATAACTCAAACGTTTTCACGTTTTTTCATTAGAGGTTTATTATTTCAATTCGCAAAAAAAAGTCTTCGGACAATGACAAAGATGAAGAAAAAATGGTTGTGTTCCAACGATGCAAACTTCAACGTTATAAATAATATGTGTGAGGATTATAAATAATAATACACAGTAAATAATAATGGATAATCAAGGGGTTAGACTACTATGACGACGTGAAAATCAGGGTTGTTAAAAAAAAACTAATTTTAAAGGAATAAGTAAAATGATTGAAATATCGTTTGGACATTTATTGGTATGTCCGTTAATACAGTTCAATACCAAATTTTATGAAGAAATATTCATAATTGAAGAAATTATAAATAACCGCGTGAAGGTGAGGGGCTCAATGGTGTACTTGATTGAGACCACCCGGTTGGTCGATACACGAAAAAACGAGCTTTTTTCTTCTTAAAACAGATCATATTGGCCAAGACTTGGCCTAGCTTTTTCAAGTTATCGTGTTTTGATCTTCAAAAATTTTTAAATATTTTTTCGATTTTTCGATGCAAAAATAAATAATTATTAACTATTCAAAAAAATTTTTAAAAGCAAAACGTCGGTCAAGACTGACCTACTATTACACTGAATGAGAGTACCATATTTCAAGTCAATCCGTTCATCAGATGTCGAGAAACCGTGTACACCGATACGAAAAACGTAGTTAAACAAAACGTGTTAAAAGTTTTACTAGCAGTTCGATCGTTGTAATAGTAAGGTTACCTTCTCTTTGGTTTGAGCTGCTTCAGGCGAAGAACGACTTTTTAGATTTTTTCACAGTAGTCTAATCCCTTAAATAAAATGGAATAATAAAATAATTAGCCCAAAAAACTATTAAGTAATAAAATAGATAACATGAATAAAATGAGATAATTCCGATATACACTAAATAATGAGATAATACATCACAGAAGAGAACAAAATTAAATTAATTAGTACTACTTAATATACACTAATTAACGGGAGATATACACCCAGGAGCCGGGAGAAAGGTAATTTTTGTGATTTTTTTCAAGGAAAACTATTTGAAATTTCGGATTGGGGTTTTAGTTATCTAAAAGTGTATACATTCAAAAATATGTTTAATTTTCTTTATTTAAAAATATCAAAAATATACAAGGATATTGTATGATCTTTGGAGCGTCGTAAAAAAATCGGTACCCAAAGTTTCTCGAAAACCAATGAACCGATTGCCTTGAGGTTTTTTTGTGGTTATTCTATACATCATTATCTAGTACTGCCGCCATTGAATTTGAGTAAAAATAGATCGTTGGCTGTCTCGCGGGAAGATAAGAGCGACGAGACTAACGAAACGAGAGTCGCCCCCGCTCGTGTCTGTTTGTGTCGAGATCGCAGGCTCTCTCGCGCCAGGATCTCTCGCGAACGCTCACGCCAACCTCCGTGCCCGCATTCCTACGAACCCCCGTTCGACCTCGTTCCTATCCGCGAGCATTATTAACCGTTTCGTTTTGTTTTTCGTCACTCGACACCGGCTCCGTTCTAACTCTACTCGCTCCCTTTCCCTGTCTATCGCACTTTCCACTTTTCTTCATTTCGTTTCTTACGAATTATGCCCTCGCTCTTGACGCACCGCTCTCCTGCAATTCCAGTCTTCTGACGTTTCGATTAATTACGAATGAAAGAAAACGTTCAATTTGGCATTTTTATTTCCTCCCGTGCGCCGTTGAGGGCTTCTACGATCCCTTGCCTCTCTGACTTTTACCCCACACTGGCAGTTCACTATTTCCGGTTCCTCGAGCCCACCCCCCCCTCCTCCCCCACCCAGAGTCCACAGCCGCTTTCTTCCTAATGCCCAACTGTATCGCATTCTCACGAGGGCACAGGGAAACTTTGGAAATCCTTAGCTGATACGAATGGCTTCATTCTACAAAGTTTCAGTCGTGTTCATAATCGGGGATGGTGTAATCCCCACCCAACCGAGTAGCTGTGAAGAAATTCGTTGGAGGGTGCCCACATCCCTAAGAACGCGGTCAAATTGGCGAATTATTAACGGGTAGGTAGATACTGTCATAGTAAACTATTAGGAAGTAGCGGTCATACTCATTGGTGAACTGCTAACTAGAATACAGTGAGTTAGCAAACTAGTATCTAGCGATCGGGGGACACACCTAGGAATGTCGAACTGTCGGATAGCACCAAGCGAGTAACGCTGGACTGCTAGTCTCGAAGCTATATCTATGGACGGCAATCTGGGAGCGAGTAGATACTACACTAGCCGAATTAGCTGAGCTGCATTTTCACTAGTTCATAATGTGAACCAAAAACTAGTGAACTATTATATAGCCATTTCGCTCTAACTTCGTAATTCAAATTGTAGTTTAGCTCTTCTTGAACTATTAAGGATGTTGAGTCCCTATGAAACATGTTAATGTTAATTGTTCAATAAATAGCTCCTTAATCGTCATGAAATTTTTACACGACCTCCTGAATACTTCATGTAAAAACATACCAAATTTTCAGAATTCTATCATCGTTACTTTAACCTCCTTAAGGGTTGAAATGAAAAATGATAAGAAAATTCTGAAAATTTGGTATGTTTTTGTATGAAGTATTTTTAAGAGGTCGTGTTAAAATTTCACGACGATTAGGAAGCTCGTTATTAAAAAATTAACATTTTGTTAAGAATAATTTTTAAAAGAAATAAAAAAAATGTTATCAATAAACTTCGTTTTGTTTCCGTTGCTTTCAGTATATTGTAGATATTACAAAATTGAGAGGTCAAAAAAAAAACTTATTGCAAAGTTACATCAGTTTCCATAAAACAGCATTTAATTTGTGAATGTTAATTGTTCAATAACGAGCTTCCTAATTGTCGTGAAATTTGTACACGACCCCTGAAATACTTCATACAAAAACATACCAAATTTTCAGAATTTTATCATCATTTGCGATTTGGGACTCAACATCCTTAAGTAGCGACTACTTAATAGCTCGCAATGCGACCGCCCCCGAAAGGTATTTGATAGGGACACTCCACGTAGTCCACATTGGAATGCAAGTGGATTTCGCAGTATTTCCCGGTTGGCGTCGTTTGAGAATTTTTTTTTGAAATTCTCACTCGGAATTTGTTGGATTTCCCTAAAAAAATATCCTTTCGTAATCCCATGCACAAATTTGTTGGCGAGTCCCAAGATGCACCCACATCTCTATAGACATTTGTTAGGGACACTGCACGTAGGAATTCTTCGTTGGGATCCAACTCGATTCTGCGCTCTTCCCCGATGAACGCCATTTGAGAATTCTTACCTTGACCTAATCAAACGTATGTGAAGAGTCACGAGAAAAAACTCGGCATGCTGAAACATAACCTGCACGCTTCGTGATCGTGTACGTGTGTAGTGATATTATGTCCAAGTGCAGTAAAATAAATAACAAACTATAATCGCAGTGGATTTTCAGTGACGTGATGCAAATCAATTTTTAAGATATAGTTTTTAAGCGTTTGATACTTTTTAAAAAGCACCATTGATATTTTTTGAAGCCTTATATATATCATTTGAAAAATATTGTTTTTCATTGGCTTAAATGATGTATACACAACCCAGCTGTTTTTCTCTTCAAAATGGTGCCGAATTTACAAAAATCAATATTTTGCAATAATCGCGTGTACGCAAGCAAAACTCATGTAGATTGCGAGAAAAAAATCTGTTCTATGTGTTCGTGTGCGTCTCCAACGAATCCGCTCGTGGAGGGTCCAAAAAAGTGTTACCTTTCTCCTGACCACTGGACCGTCATTTTGTTTTTTCGTTTTGGCAAATGGAAATTGATCTGAGTACTTACACATATGTAAAATAACCTCACCGAACCTCATTCCCCCTGCGCCATCGGAATTTAAAAAAATCCTCAAAAAAGTCTTGTTTTCCGACCATCCAAAGGTATGTAATAATATAGGCCTTGAGGTCCATTCGTTTTATATATCCATATATATTCTTTAGCAAATTTAACGCACGATGGTATCCATCAAGAACCGTATCGGATTCAGTTCGATAATTTGGGGATCCTTTGGGATTCAGATTGGATTCGTACAAAGGATTCTAATGGGGAATCCCGATTAGAATCCACTGTACAAACGTTTCAGTATAGAGATCCAATGCGATGACCCATTGGATCTCTATCAGGAAGTGGGGACGAATATGGGAATCCAATTGGATCCCTACGACTATTGCTACACGAGTATCGGCCAAGGCCAACGCTGCTCACCACGCGTGTTCACCAAAGCCATACGCGGCGTCTTTAAGGGGTTACCCCCACTTGCGATTTTGAAAAAATCGATTTTTTATTGAATTTTTTTGAAGTATAAGTATCTGAGAATATGTCCTGAAAATTTCAAGTCGATCCGAACAAAATTGACTGAGATATGAGCGTTGAAAGAGAAGAATCCGTTCTACGTGTAAACCGAAATTGAAACTTTAAACGCGTTTTTCTCAAAATGGCATTTCTGAAGTCGGTGACCAAGATTACTCGAACACTAATGAACCGATCTTCTTGAAATTTTGCAGGCTTATTTAATACATAAGAATGTAGTCTTTAATCGTTCGATTTTTTTTTTCGAAAAAAAAAATGGCCGTTTTATAGCCAAAAAACCGTCGTTTTTTTCGTTAAAATCGAACCACTAACTTTGACTGTCCGCCATTTTGTGAAAAATGAATATTTTTTAAAATCCTTCGATTAAAGACTAGTTTATACTTATATTTGACTAAATCCATCCGCATTTTTTTTTCGGATGATCCACTTCGCCGCAATGTTGGTCACCGCAAACCGTGTATATAAAAACATTATTTCATTGACGGCCATTTGCCACTAAACAATGTAATATTTTACAATTAAAAAATTACTGAAAGTTCTTCAAGATGTGTTCTTTAAGATGGTATATTGATCGATTAAAAAAGTTTTGTAGTTTTCTTTAAAAAAATTCATGAAAAAGGCCTTTTTTGCGCTACAAGTGGGGGTAACGCGTTAAGCTGCAGTTCAGTTAAAACGTAACCGTGGGAAGAAAGATTGGTCTCTCCGAGATTTCCTGACTCCACCTCTATATTTCCTCGCACAACCCAGTTCTCTATCGTACCGCCTCCTGCGCCTTCTCCTCACCTCTCTCCCACCTAGTCCGCCGTCGAGCTAATGAAACATCGGGTACGAGCAATTACCACTTGCCAATCGATAGTTTCCTTAACTAGTAATCGATACGCAGATACGTGATAACGGAGCTGTTGCAGAGCGATCTTCACAAGATAATCGTCAGCCCGCAGCATCTCAGTCCAGACCACATCAAGGTCTTCCTTTACCAGATCCTCAGGGGTGAGTAAACTCGACGAAAAATAAACCATTTTTAACACTCGAGCAAGCAACATAATTCTGAACCACGGACAATCTTACCGTTGTACCGAAGACCCAGAATTCATTAGTAGCAAAAACTTCGGTAGCTGCGGAGTTTTCGCAATATGGCGTCCAAAAAAGGCACTAAAGACTAGAAAAAAGGCGCTCAAAAAATAATTCAATCTCGTTACTTCGATGTGTCGCGAGCTTTGTGACTAAATGACCAATTACAAAATTCTGTAACGATTGCTTATCATTTTGTTACGCTTTCAGTTTCTCACAAAAGCGAAACGCTTTTAATTTGTGGTCCTCACGAGGAATCTTTGGGAGCGAGATTAAATGATGAGTTTTTAGCACCGGACATATTACACATGGCGTTGAAGTATGCACCATTCGAATGCAACGAAAACATTGTTTTTCGTAATGCCCAATTTGTTTTGGCACATTTAGGCTACGAAAATCACTGAAACGTTGTTCAGGATCCTGATATTAGGGATGTTTGATCTTTTACCTTTAAAACACCAGCATATTAACCGAAAAATCTTCAACTACAGATCACGATGGTTACTCCTTAAGAGAGTAATGTAGTCTAGAGGCCTAAATTTTGGTTGTTTTCTTCGGCCTTAATAAAAAGAAAGAAAAAATACTTTCACTATCCATGATTTACGTTCTTTTTATCGATGTTTCAATTACAATTAAAAAAAAATAATAATTGAAACGGTTATGGGTCTCCAAATATGGCCGTGAAAAAAAAGGTTGAGGCGCTCGGCATAATTCCGAAGCTCCAATTCGTTCGGAACAGAAATAAAACCAATTTTCTTCATCAATGAGAATGTCATTATGGATAAAAAAGTTTAATGGCCACTGTCTAAAAGAAACTTGATTCATTGCCCTATTTTTCCAAAGTTTTTAGTTTTTTTTTAAAGTAGTAATCATATAATTTCGCATGCCCGAGGCAGGGACGATAGAGGAATATATACCAAAGGTCCGTACCAAATTTGAAATAATTCGGTTCATAGAACTCGAGATTTTATGTCAACCTGATTGAAAAAAGTAGTTTTGAGAAAAACGCGTTCAAACTTTCGAGTACAATTTCAGACGACCGCAACTAAAAGGGAAGAACGATTTTAAGGGGGACAACCACCCTCAAAGAAATTTGGATCGAGGGATGGTTTTGCAGTTTTACCCACACGCAGTCCACCGATCTGAATGAAACAAAAACCAAAATTCTTCTAATGTAGAGCGATGAAAAATCGAATAAAGAATAATTTAAAAAATTAATTAACCGGTGACACGCCTTTCTTTGAGGGGTCGTTTCCCCGCTTAAAAACATTTCTCCGAAGGTAAAAAGAATACGTGTCTGATAGTTTTCAATGCTTTATCACATATATAAGTTACAACACAATCAAAGGCGAACACTGATGTTCCTTGTGAATGGCATTTTCTTTTGAATGAAATTTTCTTTCGCGGACATTCTTAAGAGTCTATCTTTGAAAAAAAAAAAATAGTGAAAAAAGCGATTTTTCCAAATTTCTCGACTAGAATACTGCCTCAAGGAAGCGAAACCAGTTCGAGTCGTCAAACCGGAAGTAGATTGTGTCGCAGTCAGGCGTATCGGATAGGAGTCGACAAATTAAAAATTCATGCACGTCTCGGACAAAGACGCACGGGCTAGCGAACCGATAGTGGAACCAAAGAGCTTAGATATGGAAGCGCGGGAAGCGCAAAGCGAATAAAAACAAAGATGGAAAAAGAATGGAAGTTTTGTCGCAAGACAGGGGGAAAATGAAGACCGGTCCTGTAGCTGCCCATCCATGACCCCGGACCTCGTCATCCGGTCTGTCCGTGTTGGTCGCGCCTCTTGTCTCCTCGGCGTCCTCTCAATCCTGGGCTCTGCCTTCTGCGTCTCCTCATCTTCTGAAACACCGACATACATCACTCCTCGCACCTCCGATCGCTTTCACAATTCATGTTCAGCCTCTCTTGACATTAATGACTTATGCCTAGTTGTAACAGTCGAAAACAACTGATTTTTGGGATTTTTCAAAAACAAAATCGTAATAATAAATTTCTACAAAAATTAGGTAATCGAAAAAGTTTCATCTGAAAACGTCACGTCACTTTCCCAACTTTGCGGCCAGAGTCACGCAACAAAACGTTATCGATCCTGACGCAATATTGCCATTCTTTGAGACTCGTCTCTAGTGGATGGCAAAAGTCGTAAATATTTTTTTGTGACTGACACATCAAAGATATGAAAACTTCGACTTCGTCTCAGTATTCCAAGTTTGCGTAAAGTATGTGGGTGGCCGTGAGTGGCCGAATAATAAATTTTTCGATCACCGCAACCGAATGGAAGTCTCGAAAGGCTCAAAGCCTACTCCGAGCATCGAGGTTGTCCATTTTCGGCTAGAACAATTTCAAAAAGACCACGCGTTCGATGCCCGCCTGCGGCGATCTGTCAAGTGGCCCTGGCACATACGTGGATGGGTGACCGCAACACGCCAGCCCTCTGTCAAGCAAAATCACTCAAGCTACCGCCCTTAAAAAAGTTTTTTCAGCGACAAAAAAAAACGTGTCTATTGGTTTTCAACGCTTTACCACATATGAGCAGCTGGCGAACTAAATTGGACTTGTCTACACTACGGCAAATTAAATTTTTATTTAAATTTTACTTATTTTTGTGCCTAAAAACTGCCATTTCGCTTAAACAGGCAGTTTTGAGCAAATGTTAAAGTGATTAGGGCCGAGTTTGATTCCAAATATTTCGGAAGTCGATCAAGGTGTCCTTGAAAAATACGAAAAATAAAAAAATATGACGTCGTGTGGACAAGTCCGGTCTCGTTCGCCAGCTCCTCATATGAGTTTCAACAAAATCAAAGGCGGCCACTCGAGTGATGTTCATCGTGAGGAGCGAGAATAGTGCACTGACCAGTCTGGAGTAAAAGTGAGAGATTGCTGCGTGAAAGCTCGCACGGCAATACGAAAAAAAAAAAACCCCCATTAAAATATCGACAAGACTAAAAGAGTCGAGATCAAATATATTCCTCAATTCCGCATTAAGGAGTAAGGCCACTGTAACGGCCCAAAAAAAAAGGTTTTTTCACTAATTTTTTGCTCCCGAAATTGAAGGTATTTGAAAAAAAACTTTTAATGGTGTTATCGGGCATACATTAAACTTTATTATAAAATTTTTTTACAGTAAAAAAAAAACAAAATGGCGGTTCCACAGCTATCTTCCCGGGAGATGTTTTGCTTCCAGGGCTCCGCGGCACGCAGCACCACTGGTGCACTTTTGAATCTAGAACAAAAAAAAAAAAAACCATTAATCTAGAGGGCTATAGCTAGAGAATGTCGAACGGATTTTAAAAAGTATCAATTTTTGTGGATTTGGCGTGCGTTTGAAAAAAAAATTGATTTTTGACGAAAAAAACGGCAAGTTTTTTGTTAATAAAAAATCAATAAATAAAGTTCTTGAAAATTCCGATCGACATTCTCAAGATAATGTAAATGTTCACATCTGGTTAAAATTTCAAGTAAAAAAAATGAAAATTGTTCGAGTTATGCTGCGTGCCATTTTGAAAAACCATGTTTCGAGAAAAACGCGTTTAAAGTTTTGCGAATAGTTTTTTATTGGAAAAAATTAAAAAAAGAAGTTAAAAAAAATTTTTATCGTTAGTCTGCAATCCCAGCACCATACATTTGTCCTTCGATAGCCAAATTTTCGTCTTCTTCGTCTTTCCTGGTTGATTTTTGGAGCGCGCGCGCACTTTTAGCCGCGTCGCTCAGAGATGTCTCCGCGTGCGTGATGCGTTTGGCGTCGGCTTCGATGCAGAAATTATATAACTGTACACCAATTTCCACCTCCAACATCTTGAATATTTGCAAGACGTTGGTAAGGCCGCCATTGAATATGCAAACAGCGATATCCGTCGCAATATCTAGTACAGTTTTTCCGCTTGAGGATGATTTGGGGGCCAAACTCCAAACGGTAGCGTTGAAACTTTCGTTATTGTTTTGAATATAGGCCCCCAAGCAACGCTCCAGCAACTCGTCCCGGCTCAATTCCATGTAGATGGGTTTCATGGCTTGATAAACCTCCTCACTCATTGGCTGATTGTGATGATACGCATCCAAGGCATTTTCTGCTTTCGCTTTCTTCCAACTGCACCAATTCTCCGAACATTTTTCGTGCTGAGGCTTTTCATCCTTTGACATTTTGTGAAAAAGGGTTGCCCAGATCTCATTTTTCATATTTTTGATGGAATCGGAATTTCGACGGATTGCTAAGCCGTAATAAATGCTTAGTTCGTCAATCAATTTGGCAGTGAGTTTTCCTCTTCCCCCGCGACCTTTTGTTCCTTTTTTTAAGTTTCTCAATCGAGTGCCCATTCTTTTTTGCACGTGATCTATGCACTCTTTTTTTTTAACATCAACATTTTCATAAGGCTTCGAACCCACGATGCCTTTGAAAGTTTTGGAATCGCCATCTCCGATATAATTGCAGTCGTTTCGGAGCAAGTTTTGACACGCTTGGCGGCGACCTTCATTTCCTAAGGACAACAAATTTTTTTTCGCACAGGACCTTTTTTTTCTTATTCTAGAGGGTTTAAACTATTTTTTAAGCCAATAAAAAAAAATCGATTTTTCAAAAAATTTACAGTGGCCTTACCCCTTAAATTTCGCAAGACCAACATTCATCCTACGGCAATAAAAAAAATTAAAGATCGATGCGAGTATTCGAAGAGCATAGATTTCGTACGTAAGTTGGGAGTACATTAGAGACCCATGAGCGATAAAGTTGCTCTTACACACCGGGGCAAACTTTCTCCACCGAAATTGTAACAAAGATAAACTGGGTGTTCCGAATGGAAAGCACACAGTTGCCGAGTGGGTAAACGTCCCGCGCACGTGTGCACTGCGGAGTTCCCTTGCATTATGCGCGTAAGGGCTTTTGTCGGCTGTGCCGATGTGACATCGCGTCATACGCCGCGAGCAGTGAGCGAAGGAAAATGCACACGTGTGTACAGGGTGTCTCAGAGTGACCTGACATTTAGAATTTATCGTAATTCTTTAGATAATTCACTCTTCCGGAAAATAAGCCTAATATTGTTCTTTTTGCTATTTTCTCATTTATTGGGTTATAAATAACGGAGTGTCTCCCCGTCCGGTTATCGGACGAATAAGCGTATGTTATTTGTCCGGATAGCGGCTCAATTCACGCCGTATTTCCAGTAGGCGTACGTATTATTCGTGTAAGCTAGTATCCGGACTAATAAAATATATTTAATTGCCCGGATAGAATGTGTTAAATTGTTAAACAAACTATCCGGAAGAATAATTGACACGTAGTCATTCGAAGAAAATCTTTATAATTTTGTTTGGGTTTGGGTTGGTTGGTTGTGCTTGGGTTCGGGCTGGTTAGTTGTGTTTGGTTTGGGTTGGTTGGTTTAGTTTGGGTTTTGGTTTTTGTTTGGGTTTGCTTGGGTTGATTTACGTGTGTTGTTTGGGTTTGTTTGTTTGTTTGTTTGGTTTGGGTTGATTGGTTTGGTTAGGGGTTTTTTGGGTTGCCTTGTTTGGGTTTGGGTTGGTTTTTGAGGTGGTTTGTTTGTTTGCGTTTGGTTTGGGTTGGTTAGTTTTGTTTGGGTTTGGGTTTTTCGGGATGCTTTGTTTGGGTTTGGGTTTGTTTTTTGGGGTGGTTTGTTTGCGTTTGGGTTTTCTTTGCGTCGCTTTTTTTGGGTTTGGGTTTGTTTTTTGGGGTGGTTTGTTTGCGTTTGGGTTTTTTTGCGTCGCTATGTTTGGGTTTGGGTTTTTGGGGCGGTTTTTTTGCGTTTGGGTTTGTTTTTTGGATTGATTTGTTTGGGTTTGTGTGTTTGGGGCGTTGTTTGGGTTTGTGTGTTTGGGGCGTTATACAGCGTGAACCGCGTGAAATTAGCCGCTATCCGGACGAATAACGTACGCTTATTCGTCCGATAACCGGATGGCTAGCCTCAGCGTATAAATAATGATGTTCAGTCGGGGGAAGCTGAAATTCACACCCCTTCCCCCCGATAAAAGTTATCACGGGATCACGTGATAAATTAGGGCATTTTTGAAAATTTCGACGCCTATATTGGGTTTGTTTGGGGTTTTTGAAAAACTCGAAATCTTTTATAACGATCTTTCGCTCGTAAAAAATTTGTTAATGAAAAATGTCAGCTTCCTCCGTCTGAATATCATAATTTATAACTCAATAAATGAGAAAATAGGGGAAAAAACTTATTTTGCAGAAAAGTCACTTATCCAAATAAAGAATTAACAAATTTGTTAATAAAACGTATTATTTATTTGGAAAGTAACTCAATACTTCCTGATGCCAGGTGTCGCAGATTAGTACTCTATGTTCGCCCCAAAAAAGGGCGCGTCATTTAAAATGTCAGGTCATCTCTTCGAGACACCCTTTATGAACGACGGGACTAGATCGGATCGCGTTCGTGTTCACTTTACACGTCCCTTGGCGCACTCGGGCGCTTCTATATGAATTGCTACCCCGAAACTTTGTATTCGTACGCGTGCGCGCGCGCCTGACTCACCGTACACATTCGCGAAAAGTCAATTGTCATACGCGTCCGCTCGGGCGCTCAGATTGCAGACTCGAGTGTTCCCACGTGTGTGCGAACCAGTCTGAAGGCTCCCCAGTCTATACGAACTCGGCCAAAATGATAATGCAACCATGTGGAAAATTACACAAGTGCACAGAAACTTATCACAAAACGCTCAAAATCACATCGAGAACAGTCGAGGCGGCGGCACTAATGGTGTTCGGTGATTTTTTCGTTCTTTTCGGCTCTGGCATTAAAATAGGTTTTAAAATACATTTTTGGTCGAAGATATTCGGATGCAAATAATGACATAATCAATATAATACTGTATCATCATTATTATTCCCATGATTATTAATAGTAATTAGCAATGATTATTATCATTATTATTGTAACGATTATTGATAGTAATTGATAACGATCATTATCCTTATTAGTCCCCATACGAATGGGTCCGTCGGACGGGATATTATTAAGGATGTTGAGTCCTTATGAAACATGTTAATGTTAATTGTTCAATAAATAGCTTCTTAATCGTCATGAAATTTTTACACGACCTCCCGAATACTTCATGTAAAAACATACAAAATTTCCAGAATTCTATCATCATTACTTCAACCTCCTTAAGGGTTGGAATAAAAAATGATGAGAAAATTCTGAAAATTTGGTATGTTTTTGTATGAAGTATTTAAGAGGTCGTGTTAAAATTTCACGACGATTAGGAAGCTCGTTATTAAAAAATTAACATTTTGTTAAGAACAATTTTTAAAAGAAATAAAAAAAATGTTATCACTAAACTTCGTTTTGTTTCCGTTGCTTTCAGTATATTGTAGATATTACAAAATTGAGAGGTCAAAAAAAAAACTTATTGCAAAGTTACATCAGTTTCCATAAAACAGCATTTAATTTGTGAATGTTAATTGTTCAATAACGAGCTTCCTAATTGTCGTGAAATTTTTACACTACCTCTGAAATACTTCATACAAAAACATACCAAATTTTCAGAATTTTATCATCATTTGCGATTTGGGAGTCAACATCCTTAATACTCTCATTACCATGGTTATTGCACTCATTATTGGTATTAATGTTAATATTTCATTATTACTATTATTATTCTTCATAAAAAACACTAATATTTATTATTGTTATTATTTTTTATTTAACAAGGTCCTACAGAACGGGATATTATTATTATTCTTGTTGTTATTGTGTCTTTTGAACGCACTAGCATTTATGCAACAATAATTAGGCAGTTCCAATTCACTTTTTTATTTTAATATCGTCTTCTTTCACATCTCTGCTTTCGTTAGAGATGAAGTTCTGGAATTTTGCTTTTTTTGTTGTTTCAATTACGAAGGAACCCTACTGGCTAAGCTTGTACTCGCGTTAATTCGTTTTCACGATCGCGGTAGAAATGTTTTTATGCCGGGGGACAAGAGAACGCGAAAAAAAATCACGTTCTCGGCGAATGCGTAACGAATCTAGTCGTCCGAGCCCAAAGTGGCTTGCACTACTGATAAGGGATACGACGGATAGACGCGACAAAAGGAACATAGCGAGGGCAAAGGACAAAGAGAAAATTCGAAAGCACCCTCACATATTCTCGATACGCGCGTATTTGTGTATCTTTTTTCTGCTTCGGGTGCGATCGATATCGTCTTCCCACTCGTCGTCCTTTCCTAGTGGAAGGGATAATGAATGGGAAGCTGCGAGGATTCAGCTGGTTGGAGAGCAATGTCGCTTCGGCGAACGAGACCCTTTTGATAGTAACGAATATTGCAATTAAAACTGCCACTGCGAGGCTATTGTACGTCACTGTTGAAAAATCTACAGCTTTAGCTAATTTGCAGTTTATTTACAATTGTAATTTAGAGGATTTTATCGATGACCAGTTTATGTCGTACGATAAAATTATCGGCAGGTTCGTAATGTGAATATTTTTCCTATTTCGGTTTCACGAATCGCTGATGGAATTATTTGTCGAACGTGGAAATAATTCGATGGAGCTGGAACAGTTGGGAGACGAGCAACTTTTGGGTTCGGAAATATCGATAATAATACCATAAGCGAATAAATCTGGGCAACGAACACTTATGCCCATTTGTTTCGTATCGAGGGGCTAGGCCACTGTGACGAGCCGAATATAGGGTTTATTTTCAAAAAAAAATTCCGGGGGAACGAGTGAGATCGATGAGTCTTTTGGCCATTTATTTGTTTGTACATTGATAAATTTGAGTGCCAAAATTCATTTTAAAATATTCATAATTGAAGAATTTATATAAATTAGCTCGTTAAAGACCTGTAAACGTGAGAGGCTCAACGGTGTGCTCGATTTTTGTTACCTGGTTGATTCGAAACAAAAAAAACGATTTTTTCTCTCAAAATAGATAATATTGGCTAAGACTTGACCGAGCTTTTCTTTGTTATCGTGTTTCAATCGTCATAAACGAAATTTTTTTGTGTTTTTTCGAATTTCCGAGAAAAAATGACATTGTTAATAAGTAATGGAGAAACGATGTTAAGAAGAAAAACGTCGAGAAATCGTGTACACCCTTTTGAAAAACATAATTTCGAGAATAACGCGTTGAAAGTTTGACCAGCAGATCTATATCGTTGTAATGGGAAGTTCACGGTCAATCTGCAACTTCATCCAATCTGCACCACATGTTGGATCTTCCTCTTCAATTTGAGTTGCCTCAAGCGACGAACGGTTTTTTGAAATTTTCACATAAGTCTAATCCCTTAATCCTTGACGTTTGACTTTCCAACGATGGTAATGGGCCAGCGAACGATTTTGATTGAAAAGGGGAGCGAAGGAAGATCGTTTCAGTCTGAGAACAGTATACGAGGCGAACAAGTTTCTCGCGGGACTCGAGATGAGAGCTTGTCGCCCTGACTAGGCAGAATAAAGCGACCGCGACACTACTCACACGTGCACACGGTTATCGGTCGCTGCCGAAAATAAACTTCCCTTCCTTCTTCCGAAGCTTTTACAAAGCTCTTTGTTTATGAGCCCGAAACGTTCACCGGCCTCCGTATCGCATGCTAATTTTCTTCTCATACGTGATCGTATAGTTGGCTCATCGTCGACGATAAATTAGAGCGGCAAGGTCGGTTCTTCGCGAGCGAGATCAGTGAATTTCAGTTTATTGACCCCGATGTGGCTCGAAACGTCGTGGCGATTTTATAACCCGTCACAGGGCGGGTTCCGATTCCTTCTTTCGAGTATTAAAAAAAAAATCTTTTTTTGCACATTTAAATTATTGATCTCTGAATAAGCAGATTAGAAAAATCTTGAGAGATTTACGTAGCTAAGCTCTGTCAAAAGAAATTGCAGGAAATAAAAGATAATCATTTTCGTTGCGTTCCAATGATGCAAATTTTAACATCGTTTGGGGTCATTGTTAAGGATGTTGAGTCCCTATGAAACATGTTAATGTTGATTGTTCAATAAATAACTTCTTAATCGTCATGAAACTTTTAGACGATCTCCTGAATACTTCATGTAAAAACATACCAATTTTTCAGAATTCTATCATCATTACTTCAACCTCCTTAAGGGTTGAAATAAAAAATGATAAGAAAATTCTGAAAATTTCGTATGTTTTTGTATGAAGTATTTAAGAGGTCGTGTTAAAATTTCACGACGATTAGGAAGCTCGTTATTAAAAAATTAACATTTTGTTAAGAACAATTTTTAAATGAAATTTAAAAAAATTTATCAATAAACTTCGATTTGTTGCCGTTGCTTTCAGTATATTGTAGATATTATAAAATTGAGAGGTCAAAAAAAAACTTATTGCAAAGTTACATCAGTTTCCATAAAACAACATTTAATTTGTGAATGTTAATTGTTCAATAACAAGCTTCCTAATTGTCGTGAAATTTTTACACGACCTCTGAAATACTTCATACAAAAACATACCAAATTTTCAGAATTTTATCATCAATTGCGATTTAGGACTCAATATCCTTAATTTGTGAATGTTAATTGTTCAATAACGACCTTCCTAATTGTCGTGAAATTTTTACACGACCTCTGAAATACTTCATACAAAAACGTACCGAATTGTCAGAATTTTATTGTCATTTGCGATTTGAAACTCAACATCCTTAATGGATTCGATATCAAAGAATGAACATCGATTATCCTAATCGTCATTGATTAAACAGAATAATTGATTTAACGCAGGGAGATAAAATAAAAATTCAGCAAAGCGTAAAGAGGATCATTTTCGATAGTCGGGGTTTTTTTTTAAAGGCTTAAATGTAGTTGACATTTGCGAAAATATTGGTTTTTGCTTTGCGACGGAATCTCAAAATATGACAAAAATGTTTTCTGAAAATTTCAAGTCCATTCGTTCGAAATGAGGGGAGTTATGGGCGCTTATAAGTTCCGCGATTTCGCAAACTTGGGACGCGTTTTTCTCAAAATCGGCGATCATGATATTTCGAAAATCACTGCACCGATCAACTTTACATTTTGCACGCTTCATTTAGACATCATTTGACGTCTGCATTAACTTGGGCCAAAAAAGTAGATCGATTTTTCCATATTTTTTTCTGATTAGAGTGTTGGGATGGCGAGGTCGGAATTTTACACACAATTAATACATAGTCTTGTTAAGGATGTTGTGACCAAAATTGAAAATGGTAATGAAATTTTTAAAATTTGACAGGTCATCATGTAAAACATTTGAAAGGTTGTGCAAAAATTTTACGACGATTAGGAAGCTGGCTACTGAGAAATTAGAATTCACAAATTACACGCAGCCTTATGGAAACTGAAGTAACTTTGCAATTATTTTTTTTGTTTAGTTATAAAAAATTATGCCAAAGATACAAAAAAAATCTCACTTGAGGAAAAACATATAAGAATATAGTGGCAACGTTGCATAGACCGAAAGTAGCGGGAAATTTAAATACTCATTTTCGTTTACGGACGACGTCGTTCCTTGCACCATAAAGCCACTTTTGTTTTTGATATATTTGAAATAAAAAAAACGATCTTGCATAAATGTTTCTTCTATTTCTTGAAAGCAAATAAAAAAGTTTGCTATTTGCTAATAGAATTGCAAAGTTAGTTCAGTTTCCATAAGGCTGCGTGTAATTTGTGAATTCTAATTTCTCAGTAGCCAGCTTCCTGATCGTCGTGAAATTTTTATACAACCTTTCAAATATTTTACATAATGACCTATGAAAGTTGTAAAATTTTATTACCATTTTCAATTTTGGACACAACATCCTTAAGTTTGAGCTTTTATGAACTTTTTTTGTGAATATTAATATACAGTGACGTTATTGTTATGTAAACAGAATGCAGCCGTTTCTACATGACCAATATGTATATATATATATACGGTCCTGGCAACTAGGATGACCCGAAAATCATAATTCAAAAAATAGTACTTTTTATAATAATCAAACGTTCGTATGACCAAATTCTTCTTTTTTTTTTGAAAATTACGAAATGGTAAGCTGTAGAAAAAAGATCGATTTTCGACTGAAAATCAGCTTTAATAATTTGTTATTTACAAATCGAAAAACCTTTTTTTATCGTCCGGTCATACGGTAGTAAATGTTGTAAACTTTGCTTTGTCCGTATTTGAAGTAAATCGGACTATTGTACTTCATAAAACGTAGTTTCGTGAGAAACACGTAAGAAAAAAGCGTGAATAGCAGTTGGGCGGTTCGACGTGAAGCTTTGATGACGTTGAAATTTGCCTCAATGAAACGCGATGAAACTATATTTGTCTCGGATTGTAAAAATGTTTTTTGGTCGATTTTGACGACACATATAACTGCAGCGGTTTCAGAATCCGCTCTAAAAATCTATAATACAATTTGGAAAGAAATTATTCTCGTTAATAATGTATATAAAGGAATAGAAGAGAGCATTAGTTGCATTCGAACAATGCAAATTTCAACACCGTACGCATTAGGCAATCTGGCCCTCCATAAAAATCGTCATAAATCGGTTAATTCGTGGAATTTTTACAAAACCTGTGTTGCAAATCAAAGTTAGGTTCCTAAGTTATAAAAGGGGAATAAAAAATTGTATTCTTGAAATTTCAAGGTTATTCAACCTCCTTAAGTCAAATCAAATTTAAATAAAATTTCGGTAAATATTTACAAGTGGGGCTCCAGCCCTAATCGGCTCCAAATAAAATTTCACGTGCTCGGGGTTATTCTGCAGTATGAAAATATGTTTTTTTATGACAGGAGAGGCGTATTTTATTAAGAAAAAAAAAAATCCGGAAAATATTCAATTTTTGAAATGCGTTTTCTGTATGTTTGTTCTAATTTGTTTGGGTTTGTTTGTCACCGTTTGGTCACACTTGATGTCGCCAAACCCGTTTTCTCCATACCTTTGAAAAAGTTTTAAAAAAAGCGTCTGGGGGTTAAAATAAGGGTTGAAATTGTCTTCCCCCGACTTGAATATTATAAACAAAATGCCCTGAAATACATCGACTGGGTACAAAATTTCTAAACCCCTTTTCTATCTGAAGCCCCACTTGTAAATATTTACCAAAAATTCTTCTGTGCTTTTGACATGTATTTGTCTTGATCTGCGGAAAACCGGTTTTGAGGAAAGAAACCACCCCTCAAAGAAAGGCGCTTCGGGGGATGGTTTTGCAGTTTGACCCACAAGGCCACCGATCCGGATGAAACAAAAACCAAAGTTCTCCTAATGTCAAGCGATTAAAAATCCACTATAGAACAATCGAACAAAAATTAAATTAATAGGTACCGCGCCTTCGAGGGGTCGTTCCCCTCTTAAAAACGTTTTTCCGCACATGAAAGAAAATCGCGTCTAATAACATTCAATCATTTATCACATAAATGGGTTTCAACAAAATCGAAGACATCGAACTTAAGTAATGTATTCAATCCTTTGTCACATAAATGAGTTTCAACAAAATCGAAGACTTCGAATTAAGTGATGTTCCCTGTAAGTTTCGAGTGTCTCACCATCGAAAAGCGGTAAAAATGGCTCCCGCTCGGCTGCCAGCGTGTCAATTTGCGGCTATGCGGTCACCCATTGGTTTACCGCCGATTCAAAAACTTTCTGTCTTTCCACAAAAATGCTCCCATTCGTCCTATGACTTTTATATCCGTATGAAATAATCTTCTTTTCAATGTGCGGCGTATGTAAAAAAAGCTCTGCATATTGTTCGAAGTATTTTATTCGATTGCAACCCCTTGTAGCCTTGAGTTCTCGCCGAAACACAAGGGTTCCGTAGTACCGACGAGTTTTGGGGTGCCGGTTGAATGGGCCGGTGGATCGTACCTCAACCAACCTCATCCACCCTCTTTCATACAATCCATACGGGCTATTCCGCCTCGAGGGGGATGTTTTTGGATCGAGAGAAGATTCATCAAGACCTGTTTCGTTCGGAAAGGGTAGTTTCGAAATATTTTTTTCATACGGGGCATATGATGTCGCGGAGGAACTGATGCAATTTAATGTCCTCGAATAAGGCCCGTCGTTCGGAGAATGCTTCGATGTTACGTGAAAGATCCTTTACAAGAGGGACGGAATAACTATTCCCGTTGGGGAGCCCCATTCTTCTCTTCTCTCCTAACGTCCCAGACTGAGATTATCTCTTGTGAATATGCTCGTTGCTTCCACTATCGTTTATCCCCCAAATGTTTAGGGGGTGGCGTGCCTGACGATCATTGAACGGAATTCTATCGTTTCGTCAAGCTCCCACCAACAGCCGTTGACATTTGACGACGTGAAGTTTGTGGCATTGGAAGGCAATGCGAATTCTCTTTGATCATTTTCACCCGTCACTTTTCTTAGTGTACAGAATTTTTTATTTGTGTTTTGAATCTGCAAATAAATGAAAACATTATTTGATTATATTTATTACGAATTGTTTTTTTGTAAATTATTTCAAAATGATGAAATATTGTTTATAGTATTGAAATATATAAATGGGATTGCATTCTGTAATATATTAATGGGATCATATTGATCCTCTTGCATTATTATTTTCTTTTACGGTACAGAAACTGCAAAAGAAGGGGAACTTAAGAATTATTATCTTGTAAATTATTTTTAAATGATGAAATATTCATTATATTATTGAAATATGAAAATGGGATTGCATTCGAACGTTGCCAGCCGATAACCGTGATATTAATCCTCTCGCAATATTAATTTTTTTGCCGTACAGAAAATGCAAAAAAATGCCAAATTAGGAATTATTATTCACTAGATGATCTTTAAAGATGATGGAATATTTTTTATATTATCGAAATATATAAATGAGATTGCATTCGAACGTCGTGATATTAATCTTCTCGCGATAATAAGTTTTATTTAATTCAATTGTTAGCCGAGAGTACTAATAACAATTTTGTGATGGATTTTTTATCTTCCAGGTCTCAAGTACCTGCACTCGGCGAGGATTCTTCACCGGGATATAAAACCGGGAAATCTCCTGGTAAACAGCAATTGCGTTCTGAAGGTAATTCGATATTTTCAAACGTATATATATTTTTTTAAATCAAGCATGTTGGCAAGCCTGGGCGGGCCTAATTCTTGCGCCTGTTCGATTTTTGAAGATCTGCGACTTTGGTCTGGCGAGAGTCGAAGAGCCCGATCAAAATAAACATATGACCCAAGAGGTTGTAACGCAGTATTACCGAGCGCCCGAAATTCTCATGGGGGCACGACACTACACAGCGGCCGTCGATGTTTGGAGCGTCGGTTGCATATTCGGTGAATTGCTCAGACGACGAATACTCTTTCAAGCTCAAAGTCCGGTTCAGCAGGTAAACTACGAAAACCGTTTTCAACATTAGTTTCGACGAATGTTTAAAAATCCATTTTTTTTTACGCCTACGTTTAATTTGTAATTGTCATTGTTTTTCAAGATTTCTTTCTGTTAATACAGGTTCGTTATAATTTGATAAATCGGATTAATTCGAAGACTATTTTTTCGCAAACTCGTTTTTTGCTACAGTTTTCTAACCTGCTGTATTTTTTTATTCTCATTTATTTTGTTCCAGTCGGTTTTGCAGGTGTATTGAAATCGCCGGAAATTTAACTTGTTTCGAATATCATATTTTTTTGGCAAACAGATCGGCGATTTTCACTTTGTCGCGTTCGGTGATTCGTTTTATGCGTTTAGAAACGTATCAGGGTGCACGTAAATGATGTGCGTCGATTTATTTTTGCGGGAACACAGTTGGAGCTGATAACGGAACTGCTGGGAACACCGACCCTCGAGGATATGAGGTACGCGTGCGAGGGTGCGAGATCCCACATGCTGAGACGAGCGCCGAAGCCACCCTCGCTAACGGCCCTATACACGCTCAGCAGCCAGGCAACCCACGAGGCTGTTCATCTGCTCTGCCAGATGCTCGTATTCGATCCCGTCAGTATTGCCAATGCGAAACTCGTTTCTCTCTCTCTCTCTCTCTCTCTCTCTCTCTCTCTCTCTCTCTCTCTCTCTCTCTCTCTCTCTCTCTCTCTCTCTCTGTCTCTCTCTCTCACTCTCCCCCAACCCCACTCACGAAATAAATTTATTTATTCTCTCTCACGTCTCGTGCATGCTTCCCGCGTTTGACAAGTCCTTCCGACAAACTTTGTTGTCGCAAAATGAACCAAGCAGGTCAATATAGATATATATATATATATATATATATATATATGAACTTGAGTAGGTCAAAGCATTGACCGAAGTTTACGAATTCGAAGAGGTAAATATAAAAAAAAAAAAGATTTTTTACGAATTAAATATACACGCATTTCATGCTATTGAAATGAGAGGAATGGAAAATTGAACGGATCTTATGATATTAAATATTTGAGGAATTGGAAATTGAACGGGTTTCTTCGATATCGAAATTTTGAGGAATTTAAAATTGAACGGCTTTTATGATAATGAAATTTGAGGTATTGAAAATTGTACGCATTTCATGATAGTTATGTTTGAGGAATTTATAATTGAACGCATTTCATGATATTGAAATTCGTAGGAATGGAAAATTCAACGCATTTCATGATAATTAAGTTGGAGGAATTGAAAATTGATCGCATTTCATGATATTCAGGTTGGAGCCATTGAAAATTGAACGCATTTCATGAACTTGAAATTGGAGGAATCGAAAGTTAAACCCAGGTCACAATTGATATTTCAGAAATTGAAAATTGAACGCATTTCGTGATGGTCAAATGTGCGGAATTAAAACTTTAACGCATTTCATGATACTAGCATTTAAGGAATTGAAAATGGCACGCATTTCATGATATTTATATTTGAGAAATTTAAAATTGGAGCCAGTTCATGATATTGAAATTTGAGGAATTGAAAGTTAAATCCACTTCATGATATCGAAATTTTGAGGAATTGAAAATTGAACGGCTTTTATGGTAATGAAATTTGAGGTATTAAAAATTCGACGCATTTCATGATATATTGAACTTTGAGGAATGGAAAGTTGAACACATTTCAGGATATCTAAATTTGAGAAATTGAACATTGAACGCATTTCTTGATAGTTATGTTTGAGGAATTTATAATTGAACGCATTTCATGATATTGAAATTGGAGGAACGGAAAATACAACGCATTTCATGATAATTAAGTTGGAGGAATTGAAAATAGATCGCATCTCATGATATTCAGGTTGGAGCCATTGAAAATTGAACGCATTTCATGAACTTGAAATTTGAGGAATTGAAAGTTAAACCCAGGTCACGATCGATATTTCAGGAATTGAAAATGGCACGCATTTCATGATATTCATATTCGAGGAATTTAAAATTGGAGCCAGTTCATGATCTTGAAATTTGAGGAATTGAAAGTGAAATCCACTTCATGATATCGAAATTTTGGGAAATTCAAAATTGAACGCATTTCGTGATATTGAAATTTAAGGAATTGAAAATTGAAAGCATTTTACGATCTTTAAACGTGAGGAATCTAAAATTGAACGCATTTCATGATATTTAAACTTGAGGAATTCAAAACTGAACGCATTTCATGATATCTAAATTTAAGGGATTCAAAATTGAGTGCATTTAATGATATTAAAAATTGAGCAATGGAAAGTTGAACACATTTCCTGTTATTGAAATTTGGCGAATTGAAAATTGAACGCATTTCATGATATCGGAATATTCGGCATTCACAATTGCACGTATTTCATGATATTAAAATATGAGAAATGAAAAATCAAATGCATTTCATTACGTCGAAAATCGATTAATTGAGTATGAAGAGTAGTTCGTGAAATTGAAATTGAAACGCTCTCCGTGAGGTTGGAATACGAAGAATTGAGGATAGAACATTTTTCACGATCGAAAAAAAATCGCACTGGTCGAGTATATTTGATTATTAAGGATGTTGAGTCTCAAATCGCAAATGATGATAAAATTCTGAAAATTTGGTATGTTTTTGTATGAAGTATTTCAGAGGTCGTGTAAAAATTTCACGACAATTAGGAAGCTCGTTATTGAACAATTAACATTCACAAATTAAATGTTGTTTTATGGAAACTTATGTAACTTTGCGATAAGTTTTTTTTGACCTCTCAATTTTATAATATCTACAATATACTGAAAGCAACGGAAACAAAACGAAGTTTATTGATACATTTTTTTTTAATTTCTTTTAAAAATTGTTCTTAACAAAATGTTAATTTTTTAATAACGAGCTTCCTAATCGTCGTGAAATTTTAACACGACCTCTTAAATACTTCATACAAAAACATACCAAATTTTCAGAATTTTCTTATCATTTTTTATTTCAACCCTTAAGGAGGTTGAAGTAATGATGATAGAATTCTGAAAATTTGGTATGTTTTTACATGAAGTATTCAGGAGGTCGTGTAAAAATTTCATGACGATTAAGAAGCTATTTATTGAACAATTAACATTAACGTGTTTCATAGGGACTCAACATCCTTAAGTCCTTGAGTAGTCGATTTTTCTCGTGTATTTTCGAGTAGTCGATATTTCTCGTTAATTTTCTCGTTAATGAGTAGTCGATATTTTTAATGAGTTAGTTTAATTTGAATTGACTTATGATGATGATGAGTTTAATTTTAATTGAGTTATGATATTTTCAATGAGGTAATGAGTAGTCGAATATTTCTCGTGTATATTTCCGTGCCCGCAAAATATTCCGAATGTAGAATGGAATGTTGTTGTCCCCTGTAGGACAAGAGGATCACGGTTGTGGATGCTCTGGCGCATCCTTACCTCGACGAGGGAAGACTGAGATACCACTCGTGTATGTGCACGTGCTGTTACACGACGAGCGCGGGCATGCGACAATACACCGGTGATTTCGAGCCTGCTACTTCTCATCCCTTCGACGATCTTTGGGAGCGTAAACTCACGAGCGTGCAACAGGTTAAAGGTGAGATTTTTCGTTCTTTCTCTCAACCCCTACGAGCCTGCACGCATTGCCACGATCTTTTTTTTTCTCCGTCTCAATAAATACCGCCTGGAAAAATCTACGGGACTTGTGGCCTTTCGTAGACTTCCAAACAATTTCTGTCCAGCCTAGTATCGTTCTTTCTCATTCTTTATTCAGGGTTGTTATGCATATGGAAAACAGGGAAAACTCAGGGAATTTCGTTCCTCCCGAAATAATCAGGGAAAAGTCAGGGAATTTTGGAAATTTTCTCGAATTTTCTCACAACTTACTTTTCGAAAGAGATACGAAAAATGAAACTGACTTGACGAAAAAAACTGAACAGTATAAAAATAAAGATTTTTGCATATCTTTAATATTTACATTATTCCTCATTATACACAAAAGAAAGTTATGTCAGTGCCAAACATTGAGGATTTCAAAAACTAAAAACTAATTTACCGTAAAGCTACACTTGTAAATTAAAGTAAATTAAAAGTAAAGCTACAAAAATACATTTGTATTCGACCTGTCGATACACAACCACGTGATTATCATTATAGATAAGTATTTATATTTCTTTTTTGTTTATTTTCACCGGCGTACAAACTTTTGTTTATAATGAAGAACACGTTCTGTATTTGCTTTTAATGCTTTTTTTACATTATAATGTTTAAATGATGTTTCGAATTTCAGTTAAAAAAAATAATTATCAATTTTCTCAAATTTCCATATATTTGGTCTTAAAAAATGCTGTTATCCAGTTCAACATAATTCTTCAATAAAAGGATCGAGTTGAGAATTTCCTTTGTTTCTTCAAGTCGGTTAAAAATGTTTTTCATTTTTTCACAAAAATCAGTCATTGCTATGTTTACGTATATAATTTTCCCGTGTTGTTCGTAACGTTTGCAAAGACTAATATCTCTCTAACTCAAAAAGCATATGTTCGATGAAAAGAAAGTGTTCTTTGTTTGACCCTAATCCGGCTAGTTAGTTAAAACCTGGAATTTTTGCAAAACCTGTCAATTTTTTAATCACATGTTTTATTTCTTTGTTTGCCCGTTGCAGAGGAGATGCACAAATTTATAGCGGAACAGCTGAATACGTCGCGCGTGCCGCTCTGCATAAACCCGCAGTCCGCGGCGTTCAAGAGTTTCGCAAGGTAAGCCGTACGTGGCGGTACAATCCTCGTCACTCAAACTCCGTCTAGAGGGATACAGCTTGCGTCGAGTTAAAAAAACAAAAACAAAAACAAACAAACTTCAAATAGAGTGAAAGAAAAAATTACGTTTACGAAAAAAAAAAAGCGCACTTAAAATCCGTGAAACGAATTTTCAAACGCAAAAGCAACGTGCAATCAATCGCAATTTACAATGCCACCGTACGTCCGGCGAGCACGTTTTTTATTCTTTATTTCTCTCTCTTTTTTTTCCGCTACATCTTTGTCACTTCTGTACTGTCCCTCTCCCCTCCCTTCCTCTCTTTCTCGCTCGCTCTGTCTCTTTTCCGAAAAAAAAAGAAAAAAAGAAAACCAGTTCTCTGCCCCAGGAAGCAAACCATCGAATTCACAACTCGCCTCTCGAAAGGAGAAAAAGTATTTCTCTGTCACTTCCGTTTCTTTCTTTCACGATCCTCTTTCCTCTAAAACGTGCACGCCGTGAGACGCGAGTGGCTCGCGGTATCTCGTGTCCCAGAAACCTCGATAAATAATCATTCGAATTCACGATTTTCCCAAGTTCTCGAACGTCCAGAGAAAAGAAGTGCGCGATCTTGACGAAATCGAAGAATTCTGGGACATCGAAGGATACTCGAACGGCGTGAGATACGAAACAATCGAGGGAAAGAGAGCGAGAGAGGAGAGAGAGAGAGAGAGAGAGAGAGAGAGAGAGAGAGAGAGAGAGAGAGAGAGAGAGAGAGAGAGAGAGAAGCGCGAAGCAAAAGAGAAAGAAAAAAAAGCAGTAACGTTACTGAAAACCGAGATCTATGGGAATATGACGCGGAACTTGGGAAACAAGTTCTGGATTCCGAAAGATCCATCCCTGAGGCTTTTTGCGGATATAAGAAAGGCCTTGCTTTGCGCGAGCCAATGGGAAAGAGAGCGACAGAGAAAGAGAGAGAGAGATGAGCAGAAAAATATTCATTTAGCAATCAAGGATTAACAGAAGTCACGTTAAATAACCGCGAGTGATGTCGATTCGAGAAAACAGATATATGTGTGTATATATATATATATATTGATGCATCATTTGAATCAACCCTCTCGAATATATTCGATACTGTTGATGATACGAAAAAACGTTTTAGACCAAAGTTAAGGTATTTCTTTCACGAACCCGAATATTCAACAAATAACTGATTTTCGTCTACAATCAAATAAAAACAAATGCCAGTATATTGAAAAAATTCCAAGCCGAGTTACCGAACTTTCACGGCGTTGAAGTTTGCATCGTTGCACAGAGGATCAAATGTCTAAAAAACCTGGCCGAAAGTCTAAATTACGTAATGTCATATAAGTACGGAAAACTAGCATTTTTCGACTGATGTTTATCTTCACTTTGAGCGCCTAAAATATTTTGTATGTGCATTTTTTTTAACGCTGTAACTAACGTGCAAAGTCGATGTTCTTTATTTATTTATTTAAATAAACATTAATTTTATTATGAAATTGCTTAATGTTTATGTATATTACTATTTTTTTAACTCTAATCATCTTTTTTAGTGAAGCAAAATAAGTGGAAAAAAAGTAAATTAACCATATAGCAATCATTAAAAATGACACGGTCGATTATAGTATTAAATTATTGCCAAAAAATGTATTTTTGCCTTTTTTCAATTCTTCTGCAAATTGCTCCGCGCCCCTCCGCGCGCTATCTCGGTCAAGAACTTTCTTTTTAGGACCTTAACACTGAATTCACGCTGCAAAATCTTGGGGATAGTTGCGCAATTTTTAATAAATGTTTGTGAAACAAATTGGGATTTAAAATTTTTTTTGCGCTACATTTCCGAAACTCTCCTATCAAAACTTGCTCCAAAATTTGTGGCTACTTTTTTCGATCCGCTGAGTACAATAAAAGTATCGAATAGTTACGTGTCGGATATTAAACCTTTCAGGTCGAGAGATAAAAATTATTATTTGCTTTTGAGGTATAAAACCTGAATAAATCATTTGCTCCAAACTCAAGCAAATCACTTTGAACATTGAGTCAATTTTTCTAATTCGGTCTGGGTATAGTATGTTAATAAATATTTGTTCTAAATATAAAACTAAAAAGTGAAAAATGCGTTTCAAAGTTCCCCCACCAAACCTTCTCGTTGGTGAAACGCGTGAGTCGATTTTTTTCATCGAAACTAATTGAGTGTGGGCAAATCAAAGTATAAAATATGGTAATAATACCGATTTTCACATCAAAAGTCAAGATTTTTTATGGTTTGACCTTGAAATGACCTTGAAGGTCACATATGCGAGACTTGACACTATTTTTTTCGTACTCAGCACATCAAAAAACATGGGTATATCAATTTTTGTACCATGTTTTTGATTATTGCATTTTTGGCCAGGTTTTCGGGTAATTCGGCCGACTGTGCGTTGGAGTGCAACGAAAATCTGTCTTTATTGTTTCATTTATTTATTTTCATTGCTATCTGAACTCACCTTCCGCAATTTCAGGTTATGGGTCCCTAGTGAGGATCTTTAAAAATACTATAGTTGTAATCTAAATGTGCCAAAAAATTGGCATATACGAAGAAAAAAACATTCGCTGCATTCCAACGATGCAAACTTCAGTAGCATGAACTGTTAACGAAAAATGACGAGGGTAAAACATCGTCTCATTAATACGGCACTTTATGGGGATGGAACGCTGGCGATATTTCTATCTATTAATTTATACACTAAATAACTCTCGATGTCTGATATAGACTGCTCTACACGTGTACAAAAATCTAAGGCATCCGCAGCGACGATAAAAATAGGGCGTCGCCGAATGTGTTTAAAAATATTAATAACTAAACTTGGAAAATTCGATGAGCAGAAGAATTTTCGTAGTCGCTATTATTTTTCCGAGAAAATGGGAAAATTGTCCAAATCTACTAAATTTGCGCGACATTTTTTATTCCAGTTTATCGTTGGGTATTATTTTTTATTAAACGCTAGTGTAATTTACCATTTTTTTATTTGTGACTTATTTTTTATATTTAATTTTTAAATAAACTTAATTTTTATTTGTGACTTATTTTTTTATATCATTTTTAAATAAACTTAATTTTTATTTGTGACTTATTTTATTATTAAATGTTTAAATAGACTCAATTTTTATTCGTGATTTATTTTTTATTAAACGCTAGTGTAATTTACCAATGCGTCAGAAGGCCAGAAAAATATGGCCGATAGGAATACTTTAAATTGCCTCCGGCGCCGCATCAACCAGTCTAGTTTTATTTTCTACATAGTCGCGTAGACACAAAGCTCAATTCTGTTTTTTTTTTACAATGACGTTGAAGTTTGCATCGTTGCAAGGATGTTTGTTCATTATTTTTTACTTTTATCACTCTTCAAAGTCTTTTTTTGCAAACCGAGGTCGTGAATTTTTGACAAGAATACGTAGAAACGTTCGAGCGATCTTCAGTGCCTAGAGCGGACAAAAAACTTAAATTTAAAAGAATGATATTTTGCTGTATTCCAACGTCACTTTTTTACTTGTAATTATATAGTTTTCAATAAAACTATGAATACTTTTTCATTTAAATAGCGAGTTGAGTTCATGGTTCTAAAAAATGTAAAATTCCATTAAAAAAAAACAACGTTGATTTTCTTTCGTTTTCTGTGCGTCCGTGAAAACGAAAACATACGCTGGACATTTAACTTCACCTAAAACATATTTTTGTATCATCGACAAGAAGATGTTCGCGTGGATAGATTTAAATGAACATCTGCATATATATATATATATATAAGATACATGGTGTATGTTAACTACTAGTTTTCCGTTCGCGAGCATATATCTCTTTCCAAGCAAAACGCTTTTTTTTTAAGTATCGTGCGACAAAAATTGGCCGAGATATTCGCGAGTAAAGTCCAACGGTGAGTAAACAATGGCACAGTAGTTTCGGCGTCCAAGCGAGCGCGGGCGTGGATCCGAATCCACATTCGGGCAAGGGGATTTAAACTTTCAATATTGAATTTTTACATTTGAGTTTTGAACGTCATCCGTTCGTCCAAATAAGGTATTCAAAAGTAAATAAAAATGTTTAAAAAACGTTATCCATTGTTTACTCAAAAGATCTTTATATCTTCAGATCTTACGAGTAAACACTGGACAATATTGTCTAACACTTTTTATTTATTATTTGATACTTTATTTGGGTAACCGGATAAGGTTCGAAATTCAAATGTCAACATTCGAAATTGAAAGGTTTAACTTTCAATTCCCATTTCAATTTAAGCAAAATCAATGGATTTGAATCCACTTTCGGGAATGTGGATTCGAACCCGCGCCCGCCCTCTCTTGGACGTTGAATTCACTGTGCCATTGTTTACTCACCGTTGGACTTTACTCGTGAATATCTCGGGCAATTTTTGTCGCACGACATTAAACAAAAAGCATTTTGCTTGGAAAGAGAGACACCCTATATATATATATATATATATATGTATATGTATATAAAGGATAAAGGATAAAGATTAACCTTCGAGCCTTTCTTAGAGTGACGAAAAAGGGGGAAAAATATATTAGGAAGCCGACGTCTCGATTGCGAAACAATTGACAAAAAAAATCGTAGTGATTAAAAAAGAAAAGAAAAAAAAACAGAAAGAAACAAAAATCGTAATGACATGAAAAAAAAGAAAAAAAGTTCGACGATGTGCCTAATCCAGATATGTTTACTGATCTCGATTTTGTTCGTCTCTTGCTTTACCTGCCTACCTGAAGTTAGAGCAAGCCAACCGCCGAGCCGCCGTCTACGTGCCCCGCGTATACTACCACGTACTACAAATTACCGCTACCGAATCAGCGATACGCTGCTGCTACCACTACTACCACCACTGTCGGCTACCGCTATCGACTACCGCTACTATCGTCTACTACCAATACTACCGAACGTTACGTCTTCTTGTGAATACGAAAGAGAGCAAAAAAGAAAGAAAAGAAAATCATTGTTTGAGAAAAGAGACAGAAAAAAAACATTCGCAATATCGTCAAAACGAGAATCGAATGAGCAAAAAAGAAAAACGAGCAATCCAGCTATAAGTCGGCACGCGCCTCGCTCGCAGAGGTACTCACCTTTAAACTTTACCTTTACGTTTCGCCATCGTCATTTTTTTTTTTTTTTCGTCTTTCTTACTTTACGTTTTCCATCACCTTCCGTAACTCTTCCCTGTTTCAGTTATTTCGAGCTTACCAGCCTCGCTGCTCTTCCTCGCACTATTTTTTTTTTTTTACGTCTTCGCGTTGCGCAACTTTTTCGGTCCATTGAGCCATTGGAGTCACTCGGAAATGACGCGCCGTCTTTGACGAGAATAGGGAAGGCGCCGTAGAGAAAACCACGTGGACTTTTTAGAGCACAGGCGGAATTAGCGAAAACGTTGTAATTGTATCGGCGACTTCAATGGATCAAGTATTCCGTCACAAATCTCTGCTTCTTCCGGTGATCCAAATCGTCGTAACCATCGCCCTCTTCGTTTCACTCGGATCCCCGCAAAATTGTGATCAAACATTAACGCACCTGTATGTACAACACTCTGTCACGTCATCCAATCATTCGCCTCCCGAAATTCTAGCCTCTGAGAGCACATATATATATATATATATATATACATTTTGTAATTTCGTGTTTGCAGCGACGATTCGAGCGAGGTCGGTGTGCGTTCGCACGACTCACGTACACGAGCGAGTCTTCGAGGTGTCGGCCGTGGTGTAGTGCAAAAAACGAAAAGGAAAAGCGAGTCGCCTCGTTGCCTTTTCTTTTTGTTCCTACGACTCCTTGAAATTTCATCCAAGCTGAATTTTTCGCGAACTTACCCGATTCTTTTTTTTTTTTGAAATTCCAAATTTTCATATCGTCGCCAAAAAAAAAAAACGGAGTTAAAAATTTCGTCCTGTTAAGATCGGCAAAGCGATAACTCGAATGTCGCGCGACTTTTTTCCTTGGCTCGTTCGAAAGAAGAGACAAAATTTTGCGATCTAGGCGAGTGAGAAATGTTTTTTTTTTGTCAACCGATTGCGGGATTGAAAAAGCGACGCTCGTTCGAATTGTCGAAGCAAACGTCCGATCGTTTGTTACCGATAAAGCGCTATCTCCTTGCTCCAAACGCTAGACCAGAGGGCCTGATTCACCATGCAGCCTTCAGTCACTCGAAAAATCTTGCAAGCCCAGTGTCGTACCGGTCAACGGTGCGCGGTGTCCCATCCGGCCAAAAATATCCGTAAAACCGCGAGAATTAAAAAAAAAAACTGCGGTTGAAGATAATCGCTCGTACGAAGATGGTTCGATGTGAAAATAGTTGAATGAAAGAACGGTGAAGAAAAAAAAACGTACCGAACGAATGGAACGTGAGAAGCGAGAGGTTCGATGCAACGAACAGTAAATAATCCGCTCGAGACGAAAGAAATATAACGAAGCGTTTTGCGAGCGGCACAAGGCAAAGAAAGAGAATCGGTAATGCGATACAGACGAGACAATCGAAATAGAAAAAAATTATTTATCGGCTGTCACGTACGCTGACAGCTGCATGGAAATCGGAATTGCTTTATACATATACATATATATATATGTATATAAACATACAAACACACGCACGCACACATGCATATATGTGGGATTCTCCGTCAATTCAGCCACTTTTTTCGACCATCTCATATCTGCCCCGTAATTGGTTATATCGAAGTACTACTGAAAGGCATTCTATGTGAATTTTTTCAGATTTTTTAATTCAACATTTTAGAAAAGATTTTAGAAATTTTAGAAAATGCCAACATTTTAGAAAATGACAAAATTACAGAGACTTCCAGTATGTCTGACGATATCGCAAAAAAATCGCCAGAGTGGCACGGATCGAGGTTCTAGGGTAAAAAAAATGTAATCACACAAATACATTTTTTTATACCGGAACCTAGCTCCGTGCCGCTCTGGCGATTTTTTTGCGACATCGTCAGGAATACTGGAAGACCCTGTAATTTTTTAAGCCAAAAAAACGGCTGTTTTTGAATAAAAAATAATAATTTTCCTTTTTTCGGTACAAAATCAGCGTTGCCGGAACGTAAAAATTATTTCAAGTCGTCCGCTCGAAAGCTAACACAAAACTACAAATTTTATGTGCAGACATTTTTTTTCAGTTACTTCTAGTTTCCGAGATATATTCATTTGGAAAAAAAAACGGCATTTTCTAAAATGTTGAATTAGAAAATCTGAAGAAATTCTTTGAATACTTTGAATTGAATGAATGAATACTTTGAATTGAATTGAATGAATGAATGAATTGAATGAATGAATACTTTGAATTGAATGAATAATTTGAATTTGAATACTTTGAATACTTTGAATACTTTGAATTTCTTCTTGAATACTACTAAAGTAGTATTTTGATATTACCAATTATGAGGGAGATCTGAGATGGTCGAAAAAAGTGGCTGAATTGACGGAGAATCCCTCATATGTGTATGCACATATAGCCTATCAAAACATCAATTACATGTATATATTCCTTTAGTCCGTTAAGTTGGCAAATTTATTTATCAGCTTGGTATTTGGCCGCGGAATATGAAATTCGCATATTCTGACCTTTCGTGCTGTTTTATTCGCGTTCACGTAATTATTCGTCGATTTCTCGCACTTTCTTCTCCTTGTTTCTATGCCCATTCCAGTTACATTTGATCGTTTCCCCATACACGGTTTTCCTGACTCAGTGCAACCGAGTAAATCATTTACGTGGCTTTTCTTGACTACGTCACAAGCAACGTGTATTCAACGCACTTTCAACTTCCGTTGACGAAATCAACTCGACACGGTCGAAATTTCGGATAATTACGTGAACGTCGAGCCTCGTTAGTTTTCTAAGAAACTCATGTATCCGCATTATTTTAACGCTCGTTCTTTTGTTTCGATGAAAACATTACAGCTCCACGGTGGCCCATCCCTCGGAATTGCCACCATCGCCTCATCAGTGGGAATGAAACGAAGCTTCGTCGTCGGTTCCACCGAGGAGTCGTCGCTCGCCAGGACTCGAGTTCGCCCTCCGAACAATTTCGAACATTCCTCGGGCACGTGAGAACAGCTGACATTTGTAAATGTAGCAGAAGCCAAAAAGGAGGAACGAAGAAAAATAAGGGACACGAGCGAAGCGTTCGATGGACGAGGGAGCGAAGGGGAACGACGCGAAAAGCAATGGGGCAAATGGGACCGAGGGACCGCCAGGACGAGCCATGAGAGACAATAGACTGCCGAGCACCGTAGCCTCAATTAGTTTTTTTTTTTTTTTTCGTCTAGCTGACTACTGCGTTACACGGGTCACACTCATTGCCCATAAGGTTGCTAACAATGTCGCGCTACTCTTGAATATTTAAAGTCCAGATTGACGTGTAATTTTGTTTTATCTTCTCTCCATCGTCGCACGTTTGGCAATCTTTCGAGAACGCGACAGTTTTTTTAGACCTCCTTGCGCGACTGATCCAATTGTTACTCCTTTTGGTACGGTGATCCCGTCAATGTGTGTATGTGCATATATATATATATATATATATATATATATATATATATATATATATATATATATATATATATATATATATATATATATATATATATATGTGTGTATATATGTGTACACAAATAGTCTCGTATAGTACGTATATCCTACGATACGCGAACGGTATTAAGAGATATTTAAACGATACAAAATGAACATTAAGTGGAGGAAAGTGTTTAGCAATTTTGACGTACGGAGGGTAGACAATTGCGTAGATAAATTTGTGATGGTAGCAAAGTAAAGGGATAGTCTCTTTTTCGTCGTGTACAAACAAAAAAGAGAAGGCAACGTGACGAATGACGAACCGTATGCACGGGCCAGTTTGACTTTTCGTTTTCTCTTCTTTATTTTCTTTCGTTAGTTATTTCGTTTAGTTTTTTTCTTTCGTGTGGTTATCTCGCCGTGTACTCGATACACGAATGAAAAAACGAGACCATTTTCGAGCAAATGGAAAACGGAGACTAGCGAGACGCGCAAAATAAACGGCTGGTATTTCGCGAGCTCGAACGAGTATGACAACGCTCCAAATTGTTTTAACGTTCTTTTTTACCGCGCGTAGAACGTATACTGAAAATACACGTATGGCCATCGTAGGGGGATACGGTATTAGTTTTCTTACGTTGCGGGGGTACACATTGACGAATGAACACGTGCGAACGTTGAGTGACGAGTATCCGCGCGATTTAGGAAGTTGTTTAAAGTCGAAGATTTGTCGCGAGAAATAAAATAGCCGATCGGCAAAGCGAGCGAAGCGACAAACTAGGTAGAGGGCTCGTGAAACGATGCATTTTTTTCCGAGCATTCGAACACGCATTTCATTGAAAAAAATTCTTTTTTTTTTGTAGGAAAGTGTTCCACGGTTGAAGTTCTGGGCATTGGCTCGGTAAAGCGGCTGTTTTTGACAGACTTTTACCGTTCGAACGCCACGATCAATTGAATACCTAAAGTCGTTGAATACGAGAAAACTTGATCGTTTCAATTTGAACGTTCGAAAGAGCATTTCTCTTTTGGGACATTTGGCAATATATATTTATATATATATATGTTTTTTTGTCAGGCTACTCGTGCGGTTTCCATTTTTTTCATCCTCATCGCGACATCGTGCACGAGACTCGAATCTCGCGAGACACGCTCGTGACTCGATAGGACGCGGGGGGGGGGCGTATAGGAACGTGCAATTCCTAATTCAAATAAATTATTAATTGACGACGAAATTTTCATTCCGCGAATTGATACCACAGGTGCGAAGATCTGTCTTGCTGAACGCGTTCGCTCCGAAATTCCGACTGCACCGTCAACGAAATCAGCGGAAATGCTCGCGGCTTAATCGTTTTTAAAAGATGATTTAAAAAAAAAGAAACAAAAATATCACTACGTCGGTGTAGTTTCAAAAAATTTCGGACGACTTCGTGCGGGCTTTGACCGACTTGATGTACACGTTTGTGAAAATTTCGGTTGAAATCGGGACTTTCGATACTATCAGTTCGTGCAATGACCTGTTATCGAAACACTTACGTAATGCCGTGCACTGGACAGAAACACTGCCCCTTCCAACGATCTCAAAAGAAAGAAAAAACCAATCAGAAAGAAAAAAAAGAAAAAAATCCAATCAGCTACAAGTTTGACAATTGAGAACAAAAAAAAACGATGACGCGTTTTGAAGAGATCGCTGTAAATAGTGAGAATTCCCATTTATTTTATAAAGTATCGCTAAGATTTACGGTCAAAACGTCGAGCGTACTTTTTTTTGTCGTCCGAACCGGAAAACTCCCCGCCGAGAGGATACGTGCGTGTTTTTCCTCGGATGAAAAAAAAAACAGCCGCGGCGTGCCCGATCGTATACATGATAACGTTCTGAGTGTGATTTTAGGTTTAACGCAATTATACGGAGAAAAGACAGGGATGCGAGGATTCGATGGGAGAGGGGATAGAAGGTAACGAAAAGCGTACGTCAATAGGGCCTAGACATTTTTTATGTCGAATATTCTTACGATTTAGTGGCCCCTGCAGAATTTTTAGTTCCGCAGTACGAGAGCGAGACGTAGGGAGACACGGGACAAGTGACGGAAAAGCAAAAAAAAAACAAGAAAAAAACGTAGCAACATTTATAAATATACATGGTACACGTGTTCGATTTTTTTATTGCGGAAAACATTCGACTCGCTCATCGACTCGAATCACAACGATTGTAATGTCGCGTCTCCGTGTTGGCGAGGTTTCTAGCGTTTAAGTATTCCGTTTTTTTTAATACTTGAATATTGTTCTTTTCTTTCGAAGACGGCGAAAGGCGCTTCGGGTGGAAGTCGAGATTTCGAAGCGAGAAAAAGTGTAAAGTTTTACGAAAGGGATCAATTAGTGACGAAACTGAGGGAAAGAGAGACGCGCGAACGGGGTAGCCGCGCAGCGTTCAATTTAAATATATTTCATATTTTTCTCGTCAAAATAGAATGGTAAAATATAACGAAAAGCTTTGACGTAAACTCATCGATTATTTGTAAATAACTCATCATCCTCGATCTCATCAATGTACATAACACAAAACCCCCTTCGCTGCGCCGGGACACTCGAGAAACGAACGTATTTCTTCAACCTCGTTCCTTCGCCACTTCCAAGATCGCGCGCGGTCGCAAATGTACATACGTTATCCACAATTCGACTTAACAGACTTCCCCATGGAATCTTACGCTTCATTATTTTTGCTTGCGAACAGTTTCCCACTATGTGCCAAAGTTACCAACGCGACAGCGAATATTCATGACAAAATTCAAAATTGCATTGCAAATCGTGCGAACGTGTTAACGCGACTTTAGTTTCGGGTGCGATCGGATAGGTGGACAAGTCCCAAGGAACGATTGTAATACGTCTCGTTATTTTCGCCTGTCTTTCCTTGCCTCAGTTTCTCAAAGTAATGATTTTCTTTACGCACTTGCGATCAATTCCATCTTATCGTTGCGACAGCTTATTCTCAGTATTGTGCGACCACGCTGAGTGGCTACTTTTGTAATCGAAATGCCGAACGAACGTATGGAGCTGACGAAAGGGATAAGGACGTAAGAGGAAGTAAGAGGCGTTGGTTGTAACAAATACATAATGTACAATTTTCCAAGCGGTTCGGTAGACTTGCGAGGTTTACTCCTCGGTGCGCGCACTTGTAAATACGATACATGCATACATACATAAACGCATATATATATATATATGCGTGTGTGTACTGATTAATCGAGAGAAAATTAATGGGGGAGCGGATTAATGTTAAAATGAAAACAAAAGCAAGCAGCCAGTAAAGCTCTCGTAAATTAGCCAGTGTCCTGCCAATTAGCCAGCGAACGCTGCCGTTACACGATAATGCGTTTAATTTTCGTGATGGACAAGTTTTTCATTAACGATAGTTTTATTTTCTGTATATGGCTTTGTACTTCCAGCTCCGGAACTCGATCGCGAAAGTTTCGCGCGTGTGTGCCGGTTCGCCTATCCTCTCTTGGCACTTCCGCGCGTCGATTTTTTTTGTTCTTATTCGACGAAATTAAGTATTCGGCTTAAAACTGGACGAGGGACAGAGAAAATTTGGGCACACTGGTGTGAGAGCGAAACCTCGCGATTGAGCCAACGAGCTCGATGTTTCCTATTAAGGGGGGCTTAGACGAAGAAGTATAAAAAAAAAGAAGACTTTTGGAAGCGCGACGATGACGATTTTTTGTAAATAATAATTAATATTAATCGTAACGATAAGTACTTGGCTCACTGTAGCTGGTCAGTTGGGCATTCGATGAACCGGAAGTTCTGGTTATTGTCACATATTCGAATTAGAGGGAAGCGTAAGGAAAGAAGAAAAAAACAAATGCGGAAAATACATTTCTTTGCACCCGAGCGAAATGTAAAAAGCCCGTTGATATGTCGTTGTAATATTTGTGACAAGCTGAACGGAAGGCGAAAATGGAAGGATCGAATTGAGCGTGGAGAAGGATTCAAAGACACGGAATACATCGATCGGACAATATACGATCGAAAATTTCGCTCAGATGCGCGCGTGCGTGTGACGATAGTGCGTTAATCTCGCAGCAGTGCGTTATTACATATACGAAATAATTAGAAGAAAAATAGCAAAAAAAAACAAACAACAAACAACATGCATCAGCAACGTATAATTTACAATAGCGAATATGCCTTGATTATTGGAAAGTGAAGCAGCAAGATGCACCAAACAATAAAGTTGCTATATAAGAACAAAAACAAAAGAAACATTTTCGTTCGAGGTTTCAAAAAGTTTTATTTCACACGTCGTGCGCACTTTTCATTTTCATTATTTATCATTTTCCTCATTTCCACTCCTCTAAACTTATCCCCTATCACAATTCTATCGTTTTTCCTTACTCCGAAGTTTTCGTTTACTTCGTATTTTTTAATTTTTCTTTTGCGTTGCGTCAAGCCGCAAACGAGGAGGCAAAGGCTTTCCCCTGTAACATAAAAACAACCCTGCGTCAACGATAAATATTAAATGTTTCGAACACTCGTGAAGACTCGATCGATATTGCGTGTAAAAAAGGGAAGGGCACGAGTCTGATAAATTTCTGTACATTTGCGAAACTAACACGAGGACGGAGAGTGCCTCGCGGCAAAGAGGGAAGAAAAGGGAAACTTGAGGCGGAGGAGGTTCGCTTTCGTACCGATAGTCGTAGTGGTCAGATGAAATATATTAATTATACGGAGTCAAATGAATACGTTTAAAGTGTGTGATGACCTGTCGTTAGTAACTAAGAGGCCTTAATATATCACGTTTACGTACATAAACATGTAGATAACGTATAAGTGACATCAATCTAACATTATTACTATTATTATTATTACTAATATTAATACTATACAATGATTGTAGTCTTGTGAGATGCCAGGGAAGCTGACGGGAAGAAGATTTACGAATATGAATAGATAGACGACAGACATATATATATATATATATATATATATATATATATATATATATATATATATATATATTATATTATATTATATACTATATGTAACGAGAAAGATGACGAATACGTAATACTCGAAAATTATACGAATTGATCGCCGGAAAATATTCAATGATTGGTACTGATAAACAAACTCGTTTAACGCGTTATGCCCAGTAGTAACAGTCGAAAAAAGATCATTTTTCGGGATTGTTTTTAGAAAATCGTGATGATTAATTTCGATAAAAATTAGGTATTTGAAAAAGTATCATTTTTTTGTGTAAAAATATTCAATTAGCAATTTACAGCCGATGCCTGGGAAGCACCTCTCGAAAACGTCTTTTGCGGTGAAAAATAAAAAAAACGACTCGAAAAATCAAACGGATTTTGTCAGTATATCGGTTCATACTATGATTAATCGAAGGAATTTTCGGAATATCAGATATAAAAAAAATAGCGCGTCTTCAGAGTGAGAGTCTTGATTTCGCGAAACAAAATTGGCCTTTTCCGTTCATCAAACCGGAAGTATATATAAGAAAAAAAATTCTTCCGTCAAATACTGTATTTTTGCATCTAGAAAAAGCCGTAAAAATGTCACAAAGATCGATGCAGTAGTTTTCGAGATGTTTTTCTCACCGACTTTGAAAACATACTGTCGAAAGAAAAAAAACGCAACAGCCTATTAATCCGTTAATTTTTATTCGATCACTTTGAATCTTTCGGGAAACATATTTATGATATAGTTCCAAACTATATTGGTGTTAAAAAGAAAGTGATTTTTCGGCTTCTACAACTAGGCATAACCTCTCAATTCCTGTGGACGATAACACAGATACACGAACCCTTCGTGCACCTCCGAGCTACGTGCACATGGGATAGCGTACTATCGGCCTACCCTGTAGAAAAAAAATTCCGCCAAAAGGAAAAAGAAAATCAACTTTTTATATTCTATTCTGGGAAACTAGGAAAGAATTTATTGAGCTTAATTTACTACTCGAGTTGAATTGACAATGCACCATATACGCTGACCGTTTTGATCCCCACCAAGAGAGGAATTAAAAAAATTTCGTAGCATTTTGGAGGTTTTGTTTGCGGGTTAGAAATTCTTCGAAAATCGTTTATTTATATCATTAGAAGAGAAGTTTTCAACAGCTCGAACAGTCCCTACGTACTATTGTGAGAAATTAAGTGTAGACAATACAATCAAAATTTGAAGTCGAACTAATTTTGTTCAGGTTACGTTGCAAGGTAATTTGAAAAACGCAATTTCGGTAAAGTGCCTAAAAAGTATTGCGTCGCGTTATTTTGAGTTTTGCAATGGGCATTAGGTTGTAAAAACACCAATTTTTCGGTATTAGGGAAATTTTACTATTTTTTTACCCTAAAGTATCATTTAAGGCAGTCTTGTTGTCTAGCGCTGTCTCGGAGGTGATTTTTAAAACAGAATATTTACCAAAATTGATAAATAAATAAATACCCATGTTTATGGATCCTTCGAGAATATATACAATAAAAAAAAATGATTATCATATACTTTTCGAACGTTTGTTGACAAGGCTGCGCGAAAAACGCCCGCAGTTGGCGACCAGTGTTGTGGCCGTTGTATGAATCTGAAAAAAACCCAACATATTCTCAACTCGTATGAGTGTTGTGATGTTTGGAACCAGATTAAGGATGTTGAGTTCCTATGAAACATGTTAATGTTAATTGTTCAATAAATAGTTTCTTAATCGTCATGAAATTTTTACACGACCTCCTGAATACTTCATGTAAAAACATACCAAATTTTTACAATTCTATCATCATTACTTCAACCTCCTTAAGGGTTGAAATAAAAAATGATAAGAAAATTTTGAAAATTTGGTATGTTTTTGTATGAAGTACTTAAGAGATCGTGTTAAAATCTCACGACGATTAAGAAGCTCGTTATTAAAAAATTAACATTTTGTTAAGAACAATTTTTAAAAGAAATTTAAAAAAATTTATCAATAAACTTCGTTTTTTTTCCGTTGCTTTCAGTATATTGTAGATATTATAAAATTGAGAGGTCAAAAAAAAACTTATTGCAAAGTTACATCAGTTTCCATAAAACAACATTTAATTTGTGAATGTTAATTATTCAATAACGAGCTTCCTAATTGTCGTGAAATTTTTACACGACCTCTGAAATACTTCATACAAAAACATACCAAATTTTCAGAATTTTATCATCATTTACGATTTGGGACTCAACATCCTTAAGCAAAAAAAAATAACAAAATTGCGGCAAGCTAAATTTTGATTAACAATCTTTCCTACTTTTCTGACCGTTTTACGAGATGTGTAACAACAAAAAATAATTTCGTCTCGATTCTGCTACCACCGTTGAAAAACAGTCTACTCAAGGTGTATGCCAAATCTGAGCTCAATCGGCCAGTTGGTTATCGAGATATCGTGGTTACCGATTTGCAAAGCATACTGACGAAAAACAACGCGTCCAAAGTTGCTGCACCTCGATCGCGCTCTCCGAGCGTACTTGTAATTTTTATAACTCGGCTAATTTGATGAGTATCATTAAATGGTTTTCATAGACGTATTTAGGAACGTCTGTTGAATGATGAAATTAAGGCGTTACCCCCACTCGTAGCGCAAAAAAAGACCTTTTTCATGAATTTTTTTAAAGAAAACTACAAAACTTTTTTAATCGATCAATATACCATCTTAAAGAACACATCTTGAAGAACTTTCAGTAATTTTTTTATTGAAAAATATTACATTGTTTAGTGGCAAATGGCCGTCAATGAAATAATGTTTTTATATACACGGTTTGCGGTGACCAACATTGCGGCGAAGTGGATCATCTGAAAAAAAAATGCGGATGGATTTAGTCAAATATAAGTATAAACTAGTCTTTAATCGAAGGATTTTAAAAAATATTCATTTTTCACAAAATGGCGGACAGTCAAAGTTAATGGTTCGATTTTAACGAAAAAAACGGCCGTTTTTTGGCTATAAAACGGCCATTTTTTTCGAAAAAAAAAATCGAACGATTAAAGACTACATTTTTATGTATTAAATAATCCTGCAAAATTTCAAGAAGATCGGTTCATTAGTGTTCGAGTAATCTTGGTCACCGGCTTCAGAAATGCCATTTTGAGAAAAACGCGTTTAAAGTTTCAATCAGCCGGTCGTTTACACAACGGGTTCTTCTCTTTCAACGCTCATATCTCAGTCAATTTTGTTCGGATCGACTTGAAATTTGCAGGACACATTCTCAGATACTTATACTTCAAAAAAATGCAATAAAAAATCGATTTTTTCAAAATCGCAAGTGGGGGTTACCCCTTAAATTTGAAAAAAAAAACATTTTTTTCACAATTCTAGACAACAATACTGCCCAAAGCTGAAAAATCGTATATTTCGAGGGTCCAGGCTGCTGTTGCGCTTAGAATGAGCGCGGGTGTCGATAGTACGAATTTCCACGCATCCACGTAACTTTATCCTCGTGACCGTTGTTTCACCAGCACTGCCATACGTCGCCGTCATTTTTCGGCGCGTTTCAAGATGAAAAGACAAAACCAAGCTGCGATCTCAATTTAGTCGGGCACCGTTAGCTCCAAACAATCGCAGAGAAAGAAAAGAAACGACCCAACAAGAGTCCAAGTGAACGTTCCAGGACTCTCTTGGACTCCCGAGTCCGCGCGGAAAAATAAAAGCTCCGGTGATAAGATTCTAGATCTCTACGTGTTTTCTCGTTCGTGTCTCTAGTTCTCGATGTCCCGCTCGTCGAAGTTTTTTTGTAAATATATTTGTCAACGTTGAAAGACGAGTGAATTCGTTCGGTGTGTCTGTGTGTGTGTGTGTGTGTGTGTGTGATCTTGACGTCGATTGCAATCGAAATCAAAATTGTATTTCCTTCGAGGATGTGGGAACGGACGCCAAAAAGAAGCGCCTCATACAAATCTTTCGGAAAAAAAATCCCTTCGGGTGATCGGATGTAGGTCACATCGAGAGGTGCTGCATCATCGTGAGATTGAAGTTTGCATCGTTGCGGTGCAACGAAAATGATGTTTTTTTAAATATTTTCCAAATTTCCTTCGCTACAAGAATCGCGAAAACATTTTTAAGCATTCCAATTTAGCGATCTACAATCAAAATCTGCAAAATGTGATTTTGGATAATGATGAAAGTAATAAATTGAAAAGAATTTTCCTTGCATTTCAGCGATGCCAACTTCAACCCCACACGTTATCGTTCATTTTCAAATTGTTACTCATTGACAAAGGAGAAGAAAAAAAGCAACTCGTCGCTCAATGTAAGAGAATATTTGTACAATTATACGAACGTTCCATCGCAAAAGTTGTAATTTTGCAAATAATTGGGGCAGGAAATGAGAAACCACACTGGCGTTTTATCTGCCTCGTAGAAATAGTCTTGATTTTAGTGTCAAGCGTTATTTCTGGCATAGCTGTGAGTACCATGTTGAAGGAAGGATAAATAAAATAAAGAGCATTAGATTTTGTGACGAGTTTGATCGGTTCGTTGTTTCGCGTTCAACGACCATCCTGTAAATAAGAAATTTACCGATGTACTATAAAGACAAAAGATTGCGAGTGGAGCCTCGGACAGACGCTGCACTGCGTATTCATATGAGAATAGTAGATTCACTCCGTGGACTTTGGGGATTTCACGAGTGTCAGTTTCACGTTCGTGGGCACGCAACGTTGCTTCGTCAATAGTCGAGTCAAAAAGACGAAAACCCAGCACTCTTACCGTAGAATTGGAACGTTTGACCAAAGCTAGATGGTTGCATACTGAAAGTAACCCCAATGAAATTTTGCCGCTCAACTCGCCCCAACCCTGAGAAATAGGGGTTGAAGACTTAAAAATCGTCGTATCTCGATAATTAATGGCCCGCACAAATCAAACGTATCAAACAAAACTTGTTAGGAATAATAAAATACGTATAAAGTTGGGGGGGGGGGGGGGGTTAGACGTCAGATAACTTTATACGTATTTTATTATTCAAATCAACTTTTGTTTGAAACATTTTTTGATCGGGCTAGTAATTATCGAGATACGGCGATTTTTAAGCCTCAAAGTGTGAAGGGGTTTTTGGCACCTTCAAAGTGTGAAGGGGGGTCGTTTTCGGCGGCGCGCTACCAAGCACACAATTGTTGATGAAAAAATCTGTAAAAATTCATGGTTCATCCTTAGGATGTCCTTTCGAAGTGCGAACAAGAGTTTTTCGGATATTGTTATTTTTAATATGTTTTTTTAAACAAATATAAAGCAATGCGCGTAAATAAATTTGAACAAGTAATTTGGGCCCGGACACATTCGACCCCCCTTCACACTTTGAGGGTTAAGCTTCCAACCCCTATTAGGGTTGGGACGAGTTGAGGGGCAAAATTCAATTGGAGTTATAATCAGTATGCAACCATCTGGCTTCTGTCAAAAGTTCGAATTCTACGCTAAAAGTTCTCGGTTTTCGTCTCGTTTACGGGAATACAATTGCGCGGAGACGAGCGGATCGCCTGCGAGACGCGAAACTGGCAAAATATTGTGTAAATAAGAATTCGTAACGTTTGTAAAGTAATACCGATTTCTCCAGGGCTCCACGGTTATTCTAAACGTCAGTCCGCGTGTGCGCAAAAATCGCCTCGTTCGAGATTGCCGAATGAAACATTAACGAGTGAAGTATTTTAAAAAAACGACAAAAAAGATTATCTACTATTATTATTACTCACTATTACCGCTACGACTCGATAATTTACTACTAACTGAACTCACTTTACGAACTATCGTCGCTACTATTGAACAATTACCGAGCTAACTATATTTAATATTGTTGTAGGGTACTAATGACAATTTTAACAATCTGTATGTGTGTGCGAGGTGATTTCGACTTGATATAGATTTTGTATCACCCTGCGTATCTCGAACTGTTCGTTTATTCGCCTTTTTTCATCGCGAGTTAAGGTAAAAAAGCAAACGAGGCTGGTAGTTTCGAATCAATCCAGCTCGTAGATCAAACCCAAACAAACTTCCACTCATTTTCGCCGCGATACCTCGTTCTTCATCTTAAGGGAGGACACCACTGTGACGGACCGAACAATCCGTTTTTCCGAATTCTCCTGACTACTGGATTATTTATTTGGGATTCGGAAAAAGGTATATTATTGAGCATACATTGAACTATTTCGTGTAAATTATTATTTCAAAAAATTTGAAGACTTACGTTATGGGGTATAGAGCCTCTGTTTAAAAAATGTGGTCCACCGGCCGGATCGAAAACTTGTTGGTCCAAAAAATAAAATCGTTTCATAATCCATATAAATGTAGTTCTCGTTGTACGTAGCCGTTATCCGAGAAAAAAAATCACAAAATGGGTGTAAAAAAGTGTAATTTTGGCGAAATTTTTACTTCTACCCGGGGGCTTAAAAAAGTACTAAATTTCAAACGAACAAAAATGGCTACGTACAACGATAGCTACTGCAGTTACGGAAATTTCGGCTTTTAGAAATTGAAAACTCAGGAAGAAGCGCGATTGTAAGTTTTAGCATACGCAAATCGTTGCGCTACCTGCTCTCACCAAATCGTCCGTAACTTGGTCAATTTTCAATATTTCAACTCTACGTTCTTTTCATATTTTCTACAATGACATACGCAAGCAAATGCAAAAAAAAATGGTTTTTCACGGTCCGTCAGAGCAGCGTGCCGCCTTGAAGACTTATAAAACTTTTTGGTTTCTTCATTCGCACGTGCCAAAATTCGATCCGAGATGAATATTTTTGCAGGCAAGACACGACGCACTTGCCACGCAAATGATCGAATCCAGGCACGTTGTATTTGAACAAAGTGATCTTCCGTATCCGTTATCGAGAATCTTACCAGCCTTGGTTACCTCAGAAAAACAATAGATCGGGTCCTCCAGCTTGGAAAATCCATTCCTGAGGCTGGTGGAGCCGCGAGCCCTTTCTGGCTCTCATACACATAATATCGTGCACGTGTTGTGTAGATGTGATCACGCACATAGACGGAGCGGTTCTCCAATCGAAATGCAAAATCCGGTGGCCGATGATCGTTACGCTTTATCAACTTACGATTGAATTAAAGAATTAAACAAACACACACACACACCCACACACGCAAATTCAATCTTAATCGACACGTCAGTTGAAAAAAAAACTCCTTGGAAACGAATAATTGAAATTGTACACGAATCGCTGATGAATTCGAACTGAGACAAGCATGCGAATAATATTTCAAGAATATTATCGGATAATGAGAGCGAACCGTATACATCGCAATGAGAAAAGTCTCACGCAAATGGCACAACAGAGGAATTGTTGTATCGAGTAGAGAGAACCGTCGTGAAATAAAAATGGAAAGAATCCTGGACGAAAACAAAACAAGAGCATTGAAGACTGGCAATCAAAATGTAGATTAAGCGACTCCACGCGTACGATCGTAGATACATAGTTTGTATAGAGTGTGATCGGTTCGTCTCAAAATGTATACCCTGGCTCGCTCATTTATATGTGTACATATATACACACGCGTATATTACACGAGAGGAAAAACCACAACGGACTCTGGGAACTCGGGTAATCTGTGTTTATTGAAAAATTCGACAAATAATGATGGCACACGTGTGCATTTTCCGCCGTTGAGATAAATATAATTAGATCGTTTAGAGCGCTGAAATTGAGACGAGCCGATAATGGAAATATGATTTTTGGAAAATATGAGTATCGCGCGTCCGATTGTAAAGCACTAAGTAGAGCTGGATAGATACCTGCATATTTCAGGGAAAAAAACGTCTAAACATGCTTGCATAGGTCCTCAATAAATCGTTATACATGTTTTGATAAAACGTGTGACTCGTCATTGACTCAATTCATTTTATTTAACCCTGGAACCCCAAGGTTGGGTCATCTGTGCCCATGGTAAATATTTTAGCAGTGAGTACTGCTAGACCCTTGCACGTGTGGGAGGGTGACCCTGCCGAAGATAAATGGCCGTATTCATAGTCTCTCCTTATCTCAAGGATAAAGGACGCCTTGATGAAGGCTCCCTTGAATCTCAGAGGCGTCCTTGTTTCATAGTCGCAACTCGACTCTCCCTTCCAGAAGGAAGACATATTTAGGGATATGTGATTGCTTATGGTGGTGAAACCGCTGATAGAAGCGCCCCTCGGCTATATTTGAAACTAACTCAAACCGCTTGGCTCTCGATTGTATAGCCTCGAGTGTATAACCTCAAAGTTCAAAATTAGAAATTGAGTTGCGACGAGTACAATTATGGATGAAGGAAAGAATGTTCATTATACAGAGCGCGAAAGGCTGTTATTAGCTCAGCTTTTTTTTCAACTCCGTTCACTGCGATACGTTTCGAAACTTTTTACGTGCTCCACTTTCAACTGTTTTTGAGGTTAACCTGTAGACTGGTCTGTGATACAGGTAAAAACTGCATAGACGCCAAGCGCAAGCGTTAGTCATATGAAACGAAACAGCCAATCACAGCGCCGAAGGTTTCCTCAAGGAAGCTCGAGACCTGCCTTGAAATAAGGAGGCCAATAAGGCTCCTTGTTCTGTCAAGGAAGGTCTGTGAAATGCGAAATGAGGAACAAGGAATCCTTGTTCCTCAAGGAAGGACTATGAATACGGGTAAAAGTTTAGGGCAGCGGTAACATAAGCCTCAAGCACCGCCAGTTTATGTCAGTTTGTTCACTAGGGGCAGAACGATCGAATCGAATGCGGGCACGAACGGCTCATCGTTGGGGTTTAGATGTAAACTCACTTCCTATAAATTGTTTTTTTTTTATGAACAACTTTTTCCGTAGGTGTAAAATAAAAGTATTTGGAAAGGTTGGAAAGGTCTTGATTTTTGTACAGCGAACTGACGGTTTGTTCTCGTGATGAATTAGCGCATTCGCTTCGGCTCCGAGAACAAGTTCTATATTTTCGTGACGATGATTCGGAAGAAGGCGATAACGTCGAAGCATCCATATTTGCGCGATTGTTTCTATTTTTTAAATCTCTCCTTACTTTTCTTTTTTTTAGTACTGATGTTGCTATACTCTTTTTTTCTACTGAAAAAAAAAACAATAAATAATTTTTTCAAATATAATTTTGTAGCCGTCTAAAATAGTCCCTTTCTTCATAGAGCATATATATGCCGGTCTCAATGGCATTTTTGAAATTGGAGAATCAATATCTTTGTTTTCACCCTCGAAGTGTCCCACATTTTTTCTTGAAAAGTATGTCATTCTTTCTTAAAAATACGGTTTGACTTTTTTTAACCAAAAATAATGGAAGGTCGGATTTTATGAACGTTCTAGTGTAGAATTCCCACACGTAACCGAATTGCGCAAAAATTATTATCAAAAAATGTTTTTTTTTGCAGCACGGCACAAATTTTATTATTTAGTTAAGAATGTAAAGAAGACCCGTGATGTTTTTTAAATTTTTCCGTACACTATACCATATCCAAATACGTAATCAACGCAAACGACCCATGGTTTGGGGCTACGAGTACTGAAAGCCACGTTCAGGTTCTAAGGTAGGGTTCAATCGATTCACCATTTTTACATCTTTGCCATAATCTCTTTTTTTTAATAGCGAGTTAGAATCCTTCGAGCTTTCACGCTGTGTAGAATTCGTTTTTCATGCTATGGAAATTGCCAATCGTTCCTTTGTACTCAATGGTTTTCGAAATGTTCTATGCATTTTTTGTATAACTTGTTCTATTAGATCATCAATTTGTTCGAATTGTACCTTTGACATCCGAAAATACATGAAAAAGCGAGCTTCATCTGCTTCTAAATCTTTCACGAACGTATAGTATTCACCAACTTCCTCTCTTCTTAAGTTTGTGTTGTGAACCCAGTGTTTTCTTTTTGTATTTTTTCCCCTTAATGCTCTGAAGCGAGTTGAAGCCATCAAGAAAAGTAAATCTTCAAAATCACTGTCCGATTTATACAATTTTATCTCCCTGATAACAGAATCCTCACTTGATCGACGACGCGTGCGTCGGCCTAATGTAGTTCGTAACTGGATTGTGTCTTTTCATCCAGCGCGGCGTCCGGCACGACGTTGACCACATGCGAAGTGGAAACCGTCGTATTTTGCGTTCGATCTCCACTCAGCGATGTTTTTCTTTATAAAGCTCGTGAGTAATTTGAATCTAGAACAAATCATTTTTGTTCTTTTAATATGATTTATTCAATTGATTTTCGTACTCATAACACGCAACCACGTTTTGTATGATCAAGTTTTGGTTATGTTAGGTTAGAGGTTATGTTTAACAATCATGGAGGCGGCAGGGTAACGGGCCAGGCAAAGGACACCCCGCAACAGCAGCGCCTTGGACACTGAGCGTACCTACCTCCACCAGGGACAGCCCCCTGGCACTGCTGGGTCTACCGTGTCTCGTTATTGTCGCCACGTAAACTAACCCACCATGCGGCGCTAGTAGTCACCAGCATGACCCCCACTTCAGTCGCGCAGCGTCTGCATAATTTGCATTCGACGCGTCTGGAAAATTCATTGTTTAGAATAGAATTTAAAAGTATATGTGTATATAGGAACGGATGCAATATTTACACTTGTTGCAATATTATGTATTTAAAAATATTTATTGAACGAAATAAACAGATAACATTAATATTTTTTAAATACTGGATTAGTCACGTTGTACAATGTTTTGCGAATTTTTTCTTGTCGAGATTGCTTTTTTTTTTGTTCTGCGTTGAGACGTGCAGAATATTGATGCATCCGCATCAATACGTAATATTGTATTATATGTAAAAGAACACTATCGGCGTGTTCTATACACGGAAAAGAGAGCTTTTCATAGTTATACACGTCGTCCAATATAGACTCGAAAACACGCGTTGAATTGCGATGAGCCACAAATCGCTCTTCTAATGTGATAAAATAATTACGATTTTACCACACTACGATTTTTTTTATTCGAGAACAATGACAGATCGAGAAAAAATGACGAAATAATACGGAGAGGTGCTTTGCGGAGTGGGGGTCATGCGGGTGACTACTAGCGCCGCATGGTGGGTTAGTTACGTGGCGACAATACGGGGACACGTTACTGTTAAGAGAATTTATCCCAGTGTCAGCCCCCTGACCAGGGAGCGTACACAAATTACGTAACGCCAAATTCCCCAATTTTCGACCCCTCCTCCTGCTCACGTACCCGGACCGTAACGCCTGGTCGGACCCCACCCGCTCCTATTCCGTCACGTAGCGGGTGCTTTGTCGTCAATAATTGCCATTTTTTCTTACACAGACATAACTAATTATGAAAGGATCAGGACTCATTCTATAAAGTATATATTCATCTATTTTTGTACAAATTTTTATGAAAAAATCTTTAAAATTAACCGAGATATATCGTTTAATTTACCGACGAAAAAAAAAATTCTCTTCATTGTTCCATCGATATCTTTATGAAAGGTTATCTATAAATAAAAGCCGTTTTCTTTATTTTGGTTTATTGTTGCAAAATGCCAACAGTTTGGACATTTTTTTCTATTTTGAAGACCCTTTTTTATATTTAAGCAGTCTTTAAAAATAGTAGTTATCAAAATTTTAAAAATCAACTACGTTCAACCTTAGTCACTACGATTACAAAAAATGTTAAAAAATAATTGAAAATCGGTTGATAAGTTTTTGAGTATTCGCTGGGACAATGTCGAAAAAAGTAGTTTCGAGAAAAACGCGTTTGAAGTTTTCGTTCCGTTTTTCTTCATATAAAGTTATCTTTTCTCTAGAATATACTTACATTAAAGTATCTAGTCTTGGGCGATATGACGGTTCTTCATCTGCATTATATTTCACAAAATAATAGCCTGTACTTCATCTATTGTGAACGATGCCACACCTGAAGGAACTGAGGACACTAAACCGTCGCGCTACCTGTTCTCACTAAACTGACTCTAACCCCGTCAATTTTGGGACTGGTGACTAAAAATTTTTCCAACATATTTTTGAATACTTTCTTCAATACTACTTTCAAGAATTATAAGAAAACAATTTTTTTTCAAATTTTACTTGGGAAAAGTGGGAAAGTTATTGTGCAAGTTCTTACAGTGTTTCCGCCCTTAACTGACATTTCGTATAGAAAGCTGTCAACTTTCCGCGGTAAAATTGTACGCGAGTTTTAAATTCAATACTTGAACATGCAGAAATTTTGCTATTTCTAGCAGCTCTAAAATTATGACGCAACGCGAACCTTGAGTACCCCTCCCCCACGTACGTAGACCTTCACAGCTGGCCGAAACCCCCCCTCCCCCCAAATTGCGTTAGGTAATTTGCGTACGCCCCCATATAGTCCAGTCATTTCGTCCGAAAAAAAGGCAAATAAAAGAAAATGAATTTGCGCTTCTAATTTTTTAATATGTTGTAGGGGATACCTAGAAAAGCTTAACTTGAGATTGTCGACCAAGCTTTCCTAGGAGCTTTCGCCGCCATCTTGGAAAACGCTTAAAATTTGTTTTTCGGCAATAACTCGGCTATCCGATGAGATTCGAAAATTTTTGTAAGACACTTTTTGTAGCTTTCTTTGTGCTCTACAATAACGCCTGAATCATTTTTAGCGTATCATGCATCGTTATCGAGATATCGATCGATAAAGTCAAAAATTTAGGACACAATTTTTGTTTTTTCCTTTTTTTTTCTTTGGGTCTTAATAAATATGAAAAATTGTGGAATTCAAACTTGTAGAGCATATTCAGACCTACAATTTCCTTCTTGGATTTTTTTATGTTGGACAAAAATTACGATCTCCAGCGCGCCGCAAAGTCGGTGAATCCACGCTCAGCGTCGAGCGCGCTCAAGTTAGTATATCGTATCGTGTTGAGTTTTTGCTGTGCGTAGTGTAAATCGAGGGTTCCGATATTCTGGGCAAAAATTTCGATATCTTTCGAACCTTTGACCGAAAATTTACAACGTTCCAACAGACATCATTGCATAATCGACGGTGGATTCCTTCTCCACAAAGTTGTGTGGGGTCGAATCGAAACGTTTGACCTTATCTGCCAGAAATACGTCAGATACGTACAACATAACTTCGAAGGAAAGGTTGCAATCATATTCGACGGTTATCCGACTGATATGACACTCGCTGGAACCAAAACTTCGGAAAGAGTACGACGTTCGAGAAAAAACCAATCGCCGGAGTTCACATTCGATGAGACAACTACTCCAAAAGTTAGCCAGGAGAAGTTTCTCACAAGGGATCAAAACAAGAACCAACTAATACAAATGCTTTGCCGTTACTTTACAACGACCGGAATAAAAGTGGAGCAGGCTTTTGAGGACGCGGATACTCTTATTGTGAACACGGCAATTAAAGAAGCGTCGAGTCATGACTCCGTGGAAATCGTCGGCGAAGATATCGATCTTCTGGTTTTACTCGCCGGGCTTGCTCCGGATAAAAATAATATATTTTTCCGCAAACCAGCAAAAGGAAATACGCCGGAAAAGTTGTACTCGCCGCACAGTTTCAAACACAAGTCAGTTCTGGAGCACATTCTTTTCATTCACGCTTTTAGCGGTTGCGACACGACATCATCTTTCTATAACATCGGCAAGTCGAAGTTCATTAACACTCTCGAGAAAAATCCAGAGCTACGGTCATCGGTGGAATTATTCAAACAAGAAAAGGTCGATCCGGAGGTTCTCACTTGCGCGGGAGAGCAATTCCTTATCGCCCTATATGGTGGTGATAAGCACGAGAAGTCCATAAATATTTTGCGATTCCATCGCTTCGCAAAATCAATGACAGCGAATAAAGTGAATCACCTCTCACTACTCCCGCCAACCAAAAGCGCTGTGCGTCAACACATTTTCCGGACGTATCTCCAAGTTCAAACCTGGCTCGGATTTTTCAAGGATCCACAAGGATGGGGTTGGCGACAGACCAATCGAGGGCTCGAACCAATCACCAGCACCGCCGAACCCGCTCCGCCTGAACTATTAAAGCTCATTTCCTGTAAGTGTAAAGGAAATTGTGAGGCCGCCTGTGGGTGCAGAAAAGCGGGAATCAGTTGCTCCGTTATTTGCATGCACTGCAGTGGGCAAACATGCAGTAACGTCGCCAGAGTCGACATTTTGCTTGACGACGACGACGACGACGATGTCTGTAACGATGATGATGACGATGCTCTCATCGAATCAGCATCATTTCCAACGTTTCAACAGACACAACAACTCGAAGAGTTTACGGAGGACGAAGATCTTCAGCCTGGACCATCCAAGCGAAAAAAGACATGAAAAAAGTCCATCGTTCGTGTCTCGAGTGCAGAAAAAAATATTTTTCTTTCCGTTTATTTTGTTTTGTTTATTTTGTATTGTAAAAAAATCATATTTTTTACTGCACAAACAAATTATTTGTTTAATAAATTACTATTGTGTGATCCTTAATTTGTTGCTCTATGTACTTATTTTTTATCCCATCAATTTCCTGAACAATTTCCCATTCGATTCGACATCCAGACACAACCGAGCGAGCAGCTCGCTCGACGCTGAGTGTGGATTCACCGACTTTGCGGCGCGCTGGAGATCGTAATTTTTGTCCAACATAAAAAAATCCAAGAAGGAAATTGTAGGTCTGAATATGCTCTACAAGTTTGAATTCCACAATTTTTCATATTTATTAAGACCCAAAGAAAAAAAAAGCAAAAAACAAAAATTATGTCCTAAATTTTTGACTTTATCGATCGATATCTCGATAACGATGCATGAAACGCTAAAAATGATTCAGGCGTTATTGTAGAGCACAAAGAAAGCTACAAAAAGTGTCCTACAAAAATTTTCGAAATCTCATCGGATAGCCGAGTTATTGCCGAGAAACAAATTTTACCCCTTTTTTCAACATGGCGGCGAAAGCTCCTAGGAAAGCTTGGTCGACAATCTCAAGTTAAGCTTTTCTAGGTATCCCCTACAACATATTAAAAAATTAGAAGCGCAAATTCATTTTCTTTTTTGAATGTACGTAATGACTGGACTACATAAAAGATCGTGAACTATGCCCGCTGTGTCGACGCAAGCGCATTAGCGTGCGCCTAGTATCGCTTTCTGTACACATTGCGCGGCGCTGAACAAACCTCCAATAGCGACGCTTCCGCCATATTGAGACCGCAGGCGTCGTCGCTCAGCTAGTGCAAAATCTTCAGTTGGTGAGTACTCGGCTATCCCGTTAGTATTCACATGGAGCCTAGATACCAGGAGGTTCAGGGGCAGTGCAAAGGCGCTGGAAAAAGCGTCCCCGAAAATGACCCGAAGTGATGGCGCTGGGGTGCAGCGGCACCTACATATATAGTGATATATTGGTCAAGGAGGTGAAAGTGATCGGATGAGTTTCTAACCTCACGACAGACCGATCGTGACATCAAACGTCGAAATATCCGCCGATTCATAATTTCCTCATGACGGTTCGAAAAAAAACTCAAAAGCGTGAAAAGATCTCAAACTCAAATTGAAAATGGCGGCGATAGAGCCCATCTAGAAAAACCTGTTTTTTTCTACTAATAGCTTCATGGGAAAACGGTTTTCTCGTAAAGTATAAGACCTGAAACAAAAACCAAAAGAATGATAATTTATATATTATTAGCTATGGGACCAGCTAGAAATTTTCTTTCAAACTTTGAAAAAATAGCGCACTTCGAAGGAAATAAATCGATTTTTTGCCAAAAAAGCAGTACTTTGTTTATAAAAAAAAAAATTTACGTTTAATCAAAAAACGGCTACGTCCTCCCATAGAGAACGTAATTGTGAAGCTGCTATCAAAATTTCAAGTCGATGTATGCAAAGGTGTTCGAATAATGCGTCTTCGGAGATTGAAAAAAGTGGTTTCGTGAAAAACGCGTTTAAAGTTGTACGAGCAACTCAGCGATCAGTGGCATCAAGTGCATAAGTGGGATCAATGGCATATTGTTTTTATGACACCAAAGTATATTTAGGCAAGACAACGTCTTTCCAAAACCCTAGAGTGGTGTCATCCATTAACACGAATTTTAAGGTTTACGTACATCATCTGTGATCTGTCTTAGATCGCACCCATTTTAGCGTATATCTATATACATATAGGTGCCAGAGCACGGCAGCGCCATTGTTTCTCGTTCTCATTTTGGGGACGAGTTGAAAGGCCTCGCTCAACCTCTTGGTATCTAGGCTCCATGAGTATTCACATCAGTGGGCACGGTCGGCACGGCTTACATACAGGCATGGAGGCTAGAGTAGGAGGAGGCCGATCTGTGCATTTCAAAGTGGCTACAAAAAGTGGACTAACCGGGATGGCGCCACTATCTCTAAAACCTCGAGCGGAAGCTGAGTATCGATGTCGTGTAAGAGAGATGGAAGAGGATCGAGTACGCATCAGTGCAGCCAGATCGTGCGCGAAAGTTACCCTCTCTCTAGTCCCTCGCGCGCCCATCACACAATCATAGTAGCGCGTGTCCGTGAGCGAGCGACGCTCGGACATCTTCGGAAAGAGCCGAGTGCCGTCGAACTGTCCCGACCGCGCCTTCGGCAGCTACACTAACACATAGACACGCTGAGCACGTTCATGTGCGGCCAAGCCGAACGAAGGCTTCGAGGGAAAAAGCAATCTGAGCACGACCCGCGCGTGACGTCATGCGACGGCACGCGTGAGGCTTTTAGATGATTTCAATGCTTATTTAGCTCTTGATTCTCTGCGTTATTAATGTATACAAAAGAATTGTATCGCGCACTCTGAACGCTTATTTTTTTAGTTCATACGTTAATTTGAATATAATAATAAATCTAAATTACAACTCATTTATCTTCTAAAAAATTGTTTACGCTTTACTCACACCCGTCCTTATGCCAAATAAATTATAATTCAGAAAAGTAAGTGAAAATATATTTATATTCGTATTATTATATTAATTCTCATACTTTCATCAAGCGATAAAGTATTATCTCCATTAACAAATCAATCATCCATTCGGCCGCCAATCGTAAGTGCCAGAAAATGCATTTTTAACACGAGCGATAGGATGGTCCCGTTGGTAGCGTTCCTGGCTTCGGTCCGTAGGGGCGCAGGATCGTTCCTCACGCTCGGCGCTTTTTTTTTTTAAATCATGGTTACTATTAAGGATGTTGAGTCCCTATAAAACATGTTAATGTTAATTGTTCAATAAATAGCTTCTTAATCGTCATGACATTTTTACACGACCTCCTGAATACGTCATATAAAAACATACCAAATTTTCAGAATTCTATCATCATTACTTCAACCTCCTTAAGGGTTGAAATAAAAAATGATAAGAAAATTCTGAAAATTTGGTATGTTTTTGTATGAAGTATTTAAGAGGTCGTGTTAAAATTTCACGACGATTAGGAAGCTCGTTATTGAAAAATTAACGTTTTGTTAAGAACAATTTTTAAAAGAAATAAAAAAAATGTATCAATAAACTTCGTTTTGTTTCCGTTGCTTTCAGTATATTGTAGATATTACAAAATTGAGAGGTCAAAAGAAAAACTTATTGCAAAGTTACATCAGTTTCCATAAGACAGCATTTAATTCGTGAATGTTAATTGTTCAATAACGAGCTTCCTAATTGTCGTGAAATTTTTACACGACCTCTGAAATACTTCATACAAAAACATACCAAATTTTCAGAATTTTATCATCATTTGCGATTTGGGACCCAACATCCTTAATTCTTATTTGATTAGTTACTTTTATAAGTTATCATATTTATTTTAATTAGTTATCTTTTAGTACCGAAAAATTTATCGCGCACTCTGACCGCTTATTTTATTAGTTTTTACGTTAATTTAAATATAATAAATCTAAAATACAACTTATTTATCTTCTAGCAAAATGTTTGCGCTTTACTCACACCCGACCCTATGCCAAATAAATTGTAATTCATAAAAGTAAGCGGAAATATATTTATCTTCGTATTATTATATTCATTCTCATATACTTTCATCAAGCGATAAAGTATTATCCCCAAAAACAATCATCCATCCGACCGCGAATCGTCAGTACCAGAAAGTGAACATACATTGACACAAAAAATTAAAGGAGCAAGAAAAGTTGAACTTTGTCAAAAGTGGTCGTACAAAAAAAAAGGATTTTAAAGCTTCAAGTTTCTAGTTTTAGATCCGACAATGATTTTTTTTTTGAGAATCACTGATTGCGCGGTCGGAAGAAATATCACGGCAAAAAAAATTTTGCAAATTTTTACGTTTTTCAAAGTTCTGCACGTGTTTTGGAGATTTTTTTCTGACTTGACCAATATCAAGGTCATTGAGCCCATTCAATTCACTTCAATTTGCTTTTTTTTCTCCGTACGACCATTTTTCGCTGAGATATCTCAGGAACTAATGGTCGTACGGGAATTCGATCGGTAGTTTTGGAAACTCGAATACTCTACAAGCTCCGATTATTATTGTGGTGTAACTTTTATTTTTTATTTTTGCCATTAGTTTTAGAAAAGTACAAAAAAACGATGTCTTCTTGGTTTTTATGAAATCCACCGCTACTTTGCAAATATTGCGATAAAGACTAATGTTTATGGACGCTCATTCAGCTCAAGATGTCCCCAAGAGCCATGCAAAATTCCAAGTTGATCCGATTATCGGTCTTTCTTGCCCGATTAACCAAAAATTGAAAAAAAATTAAAGGAGCAAGTTTCCTCCTTTTCAGACATCATTTCATGATTACTAAGAGGAAAAAAAACTTTTCATTACTTTTCGTACAATTGGGTATTGAGTACGCATTGAATGTTGGAAAAAAACCGTGAAAATCATATTGACTAAAAATTTTCGAAAAAAAAAATTTTTCATAAAAAAAATATTGAAAATTTTTTTTTTATAAAAAAATTTCGAATTTTTTTTTTTCGAATTTTTTTTTTTAATTTTGAAATTTTTTTTTAAATCAACATTGTACCGCCAGCATCAGAATTACCCATAGCATACCACGGGGAGGTACGCTTTGGGTAATTCTACGTACACTTTGGGTAATTCTAATGCTGGCGGTACAATGTTGAATCGAAAAAAAATGTCAACATTAAAAAAATAAAAAAAATCGAAATAGATTTTTTTATAAACAAAAAAATTTCAACATTTTTGTTATTAAAAAAAAAAAAATTGAAAATTTTTAGTCAATATGGTTTTCAGGGTTCTTTTCCAACATTTAATGCGTACTCAATACCCAATTGTACGAAAAGTAGTGAAAAGTTGTTTTTCCTCTTAATAATCATGAAATGATTTCTGAGAAGGAGGAAACTTGTTCCTTTAATTTTTTTTCATATTTTGGTCAATCGGGCAAGAAAGACCGATGAACGGATCAATTTGGAATTTTGCATATCTCTTGGGGACATATTGAGCCGAATGACCGTCCATAAACAATAGTGTTTATCGCAATATTTGCAAAGTAGCGGTGGATTTTATAAAAAACAAGAAAACATCGATTTTTTGTACTTTTTTAAAACTGATGGCAAAAATAATTTTTTTAAACCTACAATAATAATCAGAGCTTGTAGAGTATGCATTCACGTTTCCAAAATTGCCGGTCGAATTCCCGTACGACCATTAGTTCCCGAGATATCGATGACTGAAGACAAAAGGACGTTTTTTCATTCAGAGGCCGACGAGGAGGCCGATATCAGCGAAAAATGGTCGTAAGGAGATAAAAAAAGAAGCAAATTGAACTGAATTGAATTGGCTCAATGACCTTGATATTGGTCAAGTCCGAAAAAAATCTCCAAAACACGTGGAGAACTTTGAAAAACGTAAAAATTTGCAACATTTTTTTTGCCGTGATATTTCTTCCTACCGCGCAATCAGTGATTCTCAAAAAAAAATCATTGTCGGAACTAAAACTAGAAACTTGAAGCTTTAACATCCTTTTTTTTTGTACGAACACTTTTGACGAAGTTCAACTTTTCTTGCTCCTTTAATTTTTTCTGTCAATGTATGTTCACTTTCTGGTACTTACGATTCGCGGTCGGATGGATGGTTGTTTTTGGGGATAATACTTTTTTGCTTGATGCAAGTATATGAGAATGAATATAATAATACGAAGATAAATATATTTCCACTTACTTTCATGAATTACAATTTATTTGGCATAGGGTCGGGTGTGAGTAAAGCGCAAACATTTTGCTAGAAGATAAATAAGTTGTATTTTAGATTTATTATATTTAAATTAACGTAAAAACTAATAAATTAAGCGGTCAGAGTGCGCGATAAATTTTTCGGTACTAAAAGATAACTAATTAAAATAAATATGATAACTAATAAAAATAACTAATCAAATAAAAATTAATAGTAACCATGATTAAAAAAAAAAGCGCTGAGCGTGAGGAACGATCCTGCGCCCCTACGGACCGAAGCCAGGAACGCTACCAACGGGACCATCTTATCACTTGTGTTAAAGATGCACTTTCTGGCAGTTACGATTGGCGGCCCGATTGATGATTGACTTGTTTTTGGAGATAATACTTTATCGCTTGATAAAAGTATGAGAATTAATATAATAATACGAATATAAATATATTTTCACTTACTTTTCTGAATTATAATTTATTTGGCATAAGGACGGGTGTGAGTAAAGCGTAAACAATTTTTTAGAAGATAAATAAGTTGTAATTTAGATTTATTATTATATTTAAATTAACGTATAAACTAAAAAAATAAGCGTTCAGAGTGCGCGATACATTTTTTTGTATACATTAATAACGCAGAGAATCAAGAGCTAAATAAGCATTGAAATCATCTAAAAGTCTCGTGCGTGCCGTCGCGTGACGTCACGCGCGGGCCGTGCTCAGATTGCTTTTTCCCTCGAAGCCTTCGTTCGGCTTGGCCGCACATGAACGTGCTCAGCGTGTGTATGTGTTGGTGTAGCTGCCGAAGGCGCGGTCGGGACAGTTCGACGGCACTCGGCTCTTTCCGAAGATGTCCGAGCGTCGCTCGCTCACGGACACGCGCTACTATGATTGTGTGATGGGCGCGCGAGGGACTAGAGAGAGGGTAACTTTCGCGCGCGATCTGGCTGCACTGTTTTACATCTCTCTCGCACGCAGCCTACTTCTCAAGTTTCATTCTGCCTCATGCACAGCTCACTTCTCATTATTTACTTGTTCCGTCTCTGTCACACCCAGCTCGTGTCTCGAGGTTTTAGCGATAGTGGCGCCATCTCGGTAAGGCCACATTTTTGTAGCCACTTTTTTCAAGTCTCTCCATAAGAGATCGGACTCCTCCACTGTAGCCTCCATGCATACAGGTCTGGAAACTCCCGTCGTGTGGGTAGTTCGCTTATGGATGCCAGACGTGTAGTTCATATATTGCCCACTGTGATCGCTGCGATCTAAACTCCGGCGCGATGACGATGGGTGGGGGAAGTAAGATTGAGACAACGCTAGCTTTTCAATCTGTCTCACCTCAATGTATATTACTCGTTTTTAATATTATTGTAGACTATTATAACACGCGGTAAAACGCAAATGCTTATTTTACAAAACCTCCGATCTCAACCCTCTGCCCGCAAACGGGTGTGAAAAACATGAGCGATTTTGAGTTATTTGAACGAGATATCGAATTTGGCTCAGTGGCAAATCTCTTGTCGTATTACCGTAGCATTTCGTGTTCAAATCCACTTGTCTTTTTTTATATATAAATACGGTAGCTAAGTTTATTGGAGACCATTTTACCACGCAGTAAACCGTTCCAACTTTATGACGCCTGGAATTGCGTGTTCCCAATTCGCGAAAAACATTGTCATTAGGCACCCGGAAAAACGACACCTTTGCATTATCGGCTTTACGGCCGGTATTGCAATAAGGAACCGCGCACCGTCTTGGCATGTTTGCCAATTTTTCAAAAATATTTTCTTCTTTTATGAGAGCACAATATCCGCCACGGGGATTTTGAGGTTAGGTTTGAGAAAACGCAGTAGGCGTATAGATCGCAGAGACGAGTAGTGACGGGACTACGAACTAATCCAGTGCTTCAATAAGCGTCCTACCCCCACCACTTGATTTTGTGACGAGTGTCCAGACCTGTATGTAAGACCGTGTCAGTGGGCTACGTTCTATGCTTCGCCTTCTCTATGATTGTACCCGCACGTGTGGAAACAAAAATGGCCGACCTGTCAAAGATCCCGCTTGTTGCTCTATCGATCGACACGAGAATACTTCTTTCAACGCTTTTGAATCCAACCAAGTGGCTACCCACCGACGATGGACTACCAAGGTTGGTCCTCCACGAATTTGCGACATAAAATTCGTTTTTATCTGATCTTTTTCGCTCGACGAAATCTCGCATAACCTAAATGTCTACGATTGAGCAACAGTCGCACGACATTGTGAGATCGTAGCGATAGCCTTACATTGTCGTATGCAATGGCGTTTCCAGAGATTGGCGGGGACTGGCACATTTGTGGGAAATTAGCGGTGAAACTATACCATCGCTGGCGTCGCACTCCGATCCCACTGGACAATTGTTGACACTTCTACAAGACAGAAAGCCACCTTGTTACATTAAAGATCTCCAGTCGATCCTGGCCAAGATCGATAGATGGGACGTCGTAGACGATGCTCTTTCGTTGATGGGTTCTTTTCCCACAATTTGCCATATAAAACGATCACTGAACTTCCCAGAGTCCTCAATGATAATTCTGAATTTTCCTTAGAAAGAGACACGCTAAAGTACTTGGAAAGGATGGAACGGTGTGCAAGTTCCGTAAATGAAGTCCAGCCTGAGGTGGAGAAGGAGATTCTTACTATGGGTATGGATATTAATGCTTGTACGTTTTTATACAAATGGAATCGAAGATGTATGGAAGTACAGTCTTAGGACGAAGCAGCAGAAACTTCAAGTTCCTAAATGGGGTTAGGGAAAAATCGTTTGCACATTTATTTGTATGTACACTAGCGAAGTTGTGTACCAAATTTCATAAAAAATATTAATAGAAGAAGTTATAAACATTCTTGTAAAGGATCTTTGAACATGCGGTGCTCAACAATGTATTTGATTTTGGCCGCTGGATTGATTAAAAACCAAAAATAAGAATGTTTTCGTTAAAGATTACTATTCTTAAAAATGTGCACCAGCGTATGATACTGCTAAAAATTAATGGGCCAAGATTTCAGAAAGCGTTTTCTAGGTTTTCGTGCTTCAGTCAACGAAAAATCAATTTGAATTTTTCGATTGTTCCAGGAAAAGCGAAATCATTATTGTTAATAACTAATGAAGAAAAAATTTTAGAATAAAATCGTTGCTCAAGACTGAACTTCTATTACACTGAAAAAGTGTACTAAATTTCAAGTCAATCCGTTTATTAGATGACAAAAAATTGTGTACATCATTTTGAAAAACATAGATTCGAGAAAAACGTAAAGATCGTTTAAAGAACTAGCAGTTCTATTATTGTAATCATAAGTTTACCTTTAATCTGTGACTCCTGCGCACTATGTTGGAACTTCCTTTTCGATTTGAATTGTCTCAAGCGACGAACGATTTTTCTTAATTTTCCCAGTAACCAAACCCCTTAATTTCAAGTAAAATCGCATATTTCCAGTAAGAAATGTTTTCGTTATAAGCTGTTATACCTGCTTCCGTTAAGATTTATCTTTATCGGGCAAAGCTATAGAAAGCGATTGTGCAGTGTCTGACGACTGCTGCATTTTGCCAACTGCTTGTCTGTTTATAGCAATGTGCAGCAATCCCATACCCATATAGCAAAAACTGAAAAACAATGCATTCTCACACTGATAGAGTTTTTAAAGTTAATATCTTTCATCGCTGAGCATTCAACATCTTCCGTGCCAGCGTCCGCTTTCCTACGTTAGTAGTCCAGCTGCTGCACTCGAGGAGGGCACCTAGCGAGGGCTCTGCTTTCGCTAGGCCCTTTTCTTCAGTTCATCTCAGTCCCAAAATGTGTAAACTTTCACTCTCCTTCATCAATTACATTAACAAAATAGATACTTCAACATTATCCGGTTTTGAATCTAACAATTATTTCTTAATCCGTTTCGGTCATTACAATTTCCATATTGGTTGGTAATGGGCAAGCGAGAAGATAACCATAATTTAAGCATGTCACAGGTGATCACACTCCAATTATGTAGAGAAGGATTGTAAAATTTTCCAAAAAGTTCCTTCCGTACATAAATTACCCGTACAAGACATCTAAAAAATTGCGTACAATTTTTTCTCGACGTCTTTTCTCACCACATCCGACTATAAAACACTGTCGGGTTGAAACGCTACTACTACTAATTAGTAGTGCTAATTGACGAAATGATACGGCTGAATTAAATTAGCTTAATACTACTGCTAATTAAAAGTGTTTTGATTCTTGAATGAATGTGTGAATCAATTGCCTGCATAGGGGCTTAGAACAAACTACGCGATTCTATTCTTATCGCCATTGCAGCATTTCTGTAGAACCCACAATTTTTTTGCAATTATTATTATTTTTATACTGATTTATCAAACGGGTTTCTCTTTCAAGATGACTTGTACAGAGTAAAACAAGGGATGGAAAGCCAGAGCTACGACGCTTTTGTATTGTACGCGGAGGAAGATTTGGAATTCGTGAATGAGATGATAGATATTCTCGAAAACAAACATGCATTAAAGGTATTTAATCGAACTGATTGAAAAATTTGCTTCACTCTTGAGGCGAACACATCGAATTTTTGCGAACATAATTGACCCGTTAGTAATAGTTCTATGCTTGTTCTCTCCGATCAGTTGTGCCTGAAAGATCGAGACCTTGTGGGAGGCATACCGTTCGAGCACGAAGCCGTGATGCGCTTGATTTCGGAACGTTGCAACAGGCTGATCGTCGTGATATCTCCCGATTTTCTCAAAAGTCCTGCGAACTCGTTCTTTCTGAATTACGCACAGGCAGTGGGCATAGGTAACTGTCTTCATGCTCTTGAAATTCGCATCGTTGTTATGCAACGAAAATTCTCTTTTATATTTTTATTTGCTTCGCATTACTTAAAAAAAAAAAATTTATTGCAAATTTAGATTATACATCTTTGAATTGGCGAATAAAAAAAATTGTCGCGGCATTTTCGAAGCTAAGAACTGCCGGAAGAAATTTGGGCAACAACAAAGTCATAATGTCCGTTGTATTCGAACGATGAAAATTTAAACATAGTAACTGTTCATACTGACATACCTTTCCCATAACCAGGGCATGAAATCTTATCAATGACATTTATCCTCCAGGCACTGGTCAGAGAAAAATAATTCCTTGCCTTTACAAAAAATGCCAGCTACCGCCGCAACTTGCGTATCAATTTATTCTCGACTATGGCAGAAAGGGCCTGTACGATTTTTGGGGAAGACTCAACGCGTGTGTGCAAGTGATAGTTCCGGATAACAGTACAAAGAGGTACAGTGAAAAACAACGTTTCCCATCACCTCTAAAAAGATCGGACAATTTTAGAATTGGAAAAATTGATTAATTTCTTTCCAGGCCCCTGCCTACGCAGCAGTCGTCGTGTCATTCGGAAAAGCGTAACTGCCAAAGGAAAACCTCTGCGGAATCAGTGGAAAATAGTGTTGACTGCTCGGACGTCACTGCTGATTCACTGAAAAAAATTAACGGACTGAAATGCGCCCCTGTCGCCGATAAAAAATCCGCGAAACCGACTAAAACGAAAAAGATCATGATTTGGTCGAAAGGCAAACGAGGGAAAAATGGGTTACGTGGTCAGAAGGAAATCGAACCAATAACGGAGTCAGTTTCGATCACCCTTAGTCTACCGTCACTCGATAATCTTTCGTCCCTCGATACTGTAGAATCACCGGCGAGCCATAAATCATCGAAACGGTGGAAAAGTTTAGTCGATACGTGTATCAACAAAGTGCAATCGCTCGTATCGAAGTAGCGAAGACTCAGATTTTCACTGAAAATCAATGTTCTCTTCAACATTTACCTTGTAAATTTGTATATAAATTTATATATATTTATAGACACGCTATGTATAGAAAGTTAAGTTATCGCAATAATCATGGCTTCAAGTCGTACAAGTCAATTATTTTTTTAGGTAAATGCAAAAGTTGTAAAGCACTTTAGCAAATTTGGCAATTTCATCAAGGCGTTCTAATTTAAAAAAAATTGTATTGAATTTTCCCCAAAACGGTCGAGTCAAATGTTCACAATATATATATTTGGTTTAACTTGAGCTGATTGCTTTGACGCTGCGGCGTTGCTGTATTTGTCCTTTCTCGATATTATTTTACTGCAACGATGGCAAGTTCCGCCTGCACTGTCATGCCGAATGATCAATCCGAAAATACAATAAATACGTGAAAAATACATCAATCAATATTCACAACGAAACTTTTCACAATACTATGGATGTATTTGCTCTGAAATAATATTTATAATTAGGTTATTACATTTTTTTCTTTTCATTGTAAAGGTCATGTGCCGTTTTTATAACAAAAGTGTTTTCTTTTTTTCAAACAATAAAAATTATATTTAGCTCTTTGAAATTGTTATTCTATTGAGCGTTTGTGAAGTTACCTGAGCATGCTGAGACGCCACAATGTTATGGGAACTACTCGTATAGTAATCTTTCAAAAATGGCAATGGTATAATTATATAGGACTTCTTTCGTTCTTCTCTGAATACCGCGCAACGTAATTAGTCCAGTCAAATTACCGAAAAAAATAAACACAAAATTATGTAGTTTGGAGATTATGAAGGATCGATAGGGGCGTGTATTCTGAGCATACATTCGAATTTGAGGCGTTCTCCGGAGGTCAGCTCAAGGTCATTTCGATGAAAACGCGTTTAAGGGGGGAATGTCTTTTTTTTCGCAAAATTTACCGCTTTTTGGGAATTTTTTTGTGAAGAAAGTATACAACGGAAAACTTGTGAAGCTTGGCATATAGTTTTATTGATCTGTTTACTACATACAAAAAAATTTTTAAACAATTTCATCAAAAAATCCGCCTCCCACCCCCCTCGACGCGCGATGGTCCTTTTTTGATGGTGTGCACGATTACAGCCTTCACGTTCATCCTGCAACAAAAACCCAAAAAGCATTTTACTTTAGACACATATAGCTATTGTTTGATGAAGCAAAAAAGCAATACGTTTAATAGTTTTTTATTTATAACAAAAAATTGATCAATTTTTTTCGAAAAATCGATACTTCAAGTTCAACACGTCACCAAATCGTCAATTTTTTTTTTCCCCTTCATCGAACGATAGCTATATGTGTCTAAAGTAAAATGCTTTTTGGGTTTTTGTTGCAGGATGAACGTGAAGGCTGTAATCGTGCACACCATCAAAAAAGAACCATCGCGCGTCGGGGGGGGTGGGAGGCGGATTTTTTGATGAAATTGTTTAAAAATTTTTTTGTATGTAGTAAACAGATCAATAAAACTATATGCCAAGGTTCACAAGTTTTCCGTTGTATACTTTCTTCACAAAAAAATTCCCAAAAAGCGATAAATTTTGCGAAAAAAAAGACAATCCCCCCATAATTCGATATCTCGAGGACGGTTAATGTTAGGCCAAAAATTGACCTATGTGAACTTGGCACCCGAGTATCTCCGATCTGAATTTTTTTTGGTGATTTCGGAAGGTTTTCGTTTGTAGTTGATTGTAGTAAACTTAATTTCGTTTGTAGTAGCGCAGAAAAAAAATTACGACCACCAAAAAAAACGGCATCTCCCGGAATAAAAATAAAAAACTTTTAGCAATTTATTTTTTACTTTCTCTGCAACTACAAACGATTAAGACGGAACTACAAACAACTACAAACGTTTTAGAAGGGCGGGCGTCGTTTGTAGTTATCTAGTTTACTACTACAAATGATCTATCCTACCGTACGATAGGATAGATCGTTTTCCTGCTTCTGCGGTGCATGCAACGAATAAGCTGCTGAGATAAATCGTGAAATATTGCATTTCCGTAATGCCTTCGTTTTAATTTTTATCTTTTATGTCAGATATATGTTAATTAGTATTTAGGATTCACTCAAAAAATTGTTACAGGTCGTTTCATTTTTTGGAGTTCGTTTTTTTGGAAAATAAAAAACCCTTCAACTACAAACAAAAAAAAGTTTACTACAATCAACTACGAACGATTTTGAATGAAAATAAATTGCTAAAAGTTTTTTATTTTTCTTCCGGGGGATGCCATTTTTTTTGGTGGTCGTAATTCTTTTTCTGCGCTACTACAAACGAAATTAAGTTTACTACAATCAACTACAAACGAAAACCTTCCGAAATCACCAAAAAAAATTCAGATCGGAGATACTCGGGTGCCAAGTTCACATATTTCCAAGTTCACTATGAGAACTTGGCACCCGAGTATCTCCGATCTGAATTTGTTTTGGTGATTTCGGAAGGTTTTCGTTTGTAGTTGATTGTAGTAAACTTAATTTCGTTTGTAGTAGCGCAGAAAAAGAATTACGACCACCAAAAAAAACGGCATCGCCCGGAAGAAAAATTAAAAACTTTTAGCAATTTATTTTCATTCAAAATCGTTTGTAGTTGATTGTAGTAAACTTTTTTTCGATTGTAGTTGAAGGGTTTTTTTTATTTTCCAAAAAAATGAAACGACCTGTAACCATTTTTTGAGTGAATCCTAAAAACATAAATTAACATATGTCTGACATAAAAGATAAAAATTAAAACGAAGGCATTACGGAAATGCAATATTTGACGTTTTATCTCAGCAGCTTATCCGTTGCATACACCGCAGAAGCAGGAAAACGATCTATCCTATCGTACGGTAAGATACATCATTTCTAGTAGTAAACTAGATAACTACAAACGACGCCCGCCCTTCTAAAACGTTTGTAGTTGTTTGTAGTTCCGGCTTAATCGTTTGTAGTTGCAGAGAAAGTTACTACAAACGAGGAAATCACCTGTAAATGATTTTTCAATTATGTTAGAAGGATGTGTTGGTTTGTAGTAGTAAACGAGGTAACTACAAACGTCGGCGGCGGTTTTTAAACGTTTGTAGTAGTTCGTAGTTTCGTATTTATCGTTTGTAGTTGCAGAGAAAGTAACTACAAACGATGAAATCACCTGAAAATGATGTTTTCACGATTTTTAAAGGAAATGTTCGTTTGTAGAAATGGAGTAAGTAACTACAAACGCTGCCCGCGCTTCCAAAACGTTTGTAGGTGTCCGTAGTTCCGTATTTATCGTTTGTAGTTATAGAGAAAGTAACTACAAACGAGCTAATCACCTGAAACTGATTTTTCCACGGATTTGGAAGGATATGTTCATTTGTAGTAAAGGAGCAAGTAACTAGAAACGACACACGCGCTTCTAAAACGTTTGTAGTTGTTTGTAGTTCCATATTTATCGTTTGTAGTAACAGAGAAAGTAACTACAAATGAAAAAATCACCTGAAAATGATTTTTCCACGATTTTGGAAGGAAATGTTCGTTTGTAGTAATGGAGTAAGTAACTACAAACGACGCCAGTGCTTTTAAAACGTTTGTAGTTGTTTGTAGTTCCGTATTTATCGTTTGTAGTTATACAGAAAGTAACTACAAACGAAGAAATCACCTGAAACTGATTTTTCCACGGATTTGGAAGGATATGTTCGTTTGTAGTAAAGGAGCAAGTAACTACAAACGATGTCGGCGCTTCCAAAACGCTTGTAGTTGTTTGTAGTTCCGTATTTATCGCTTGTAGTTGTAGAAAAAGTGACTACAACCGAGGGAATGACGTGAAAATATTTCTTCAGCAATGTGAGAAAGAATCGTTCGATTGTAGTAATAAAGTAGGTTACTACAAACGATGCCCGCGCTTCTAAAAGGTTTGTAGTTGTTTGTAGTTCCGGATTTATCGTTTGTAGCTATAGAGAAAGTAACTACAAACGAGGAAATCACCTGAAACTGATTTTTCCACCGATTTGGAAGGATATGTTCGTTTGTAGGAAAGGAGCAAGGAACTACAAACGACGTCGGCGCTTCCAAAACGTTTGTAGTTGTTTGTGGTTCCGTATTTATCGTTTGTAGTTGTACCAAAAGTGACTACAAACGAGGGAATGACGTGAAAATATTTTTTCAGCAATGTGAGAAAGAAACGTTCGATTGTAGTAATAGAGTAGGGTACTACAAACGACGCACGCGCTTCTAAAACGTTTGTAGTTGTTTGTAGTTCCGTATTTATCGTATGTAGTAACAGAGAAAGTAACTATAAACGAGGAAATCACCTGAAAATGATTTTTCCACGATTTTGGAAGGATATGTTCGTTTAGAGTAATAAAGTAGGCTAGTACAAACGACGCCCGCGATTCTAAATCGTTTGTAGTTGTTTGTAGTTCTGTATTTGACGTTTGTAGTAGTACTACAAACGACGCCGGCGGTTTTAAAACGTTTGTACTAGTTCGTAGTTCCGTATTTATCGTTTATAGTTGCAGAGAAAGTAACTACAAACGATGAAATCACCTAAAAATGATGTTTCGACGATTTTTGAAGGAAATGTTCGTTTGTAGTAATGGAGTAAGTAACTACAAACGACGCCAGTGCTTTTAAAACGTTTGTAGTTGTGTGTAGTTTCATATTGATCGTTTGTAGTTGTAGAAAAAGTGACTACAAACGAGGGAATGACGTGAAAATATTTTTTCAGCAATGTGAGAAAGAAACGTTCGATTGTAGTAATAAAGTAAGTGACTACAAACGACGCACGCGCTTCTAAAACGTTTGTAGGTGTATGTAGTTCCGCATTTATCGTTTGTAGTAACAGAGGAAGTAACTACAAACGAGGAAATCACCTGAAAATGATTTTTCCACGATTTTGGTAGGATATCTTCGTTTGGAGTAATAAATTAGGCTACTACAAACGACGCCCGCGATTCTAAATCGTTTGTAGTTGTTTGTAGTTCTGTATTTATCGTTTGTAGTAGTACTACAAACGACGCCGGTGGTTTTAAAACGTTTGTAGTAGTTCGTAGTTTCGCATTTGTCGTTTGTAGTTGTAGAGAAAGTAACTACAAACGAGGAAATCACCTGAAACTGATTTTTCCACGGATTCGGAAGGATATGTTCGTTTGTAGTAAAGGAGCAAGTAACTACAAACGACGTCAGCGCTTCTAATACGTTTGTAGTTGTTTGTAGTTCCGGATTTATCGTTTGTAGTTGTAGAAAAAGTGATTAGAACCGAGGGAATGACGTGAAAATTTTTGTTCAGCAATGTGAGAAAGAAACGTTCGATTGTAGTAATAAAGTAAGTTACTACAATCGACGCACGCGCTTCTAAAACGTTTTTAGTTGTTTGTAGTTCAGTATTTATCGTTTGAAGTACCAGAGAAAGTAGCTACAAACGAGGAAATCACCGGAAAATGACTTTTTCACGATTTTGGAAGAATATGTTCGTTTGGAGTAATGAAGTAGGTTACTACAAACGACGCACGTGCTTCTAAAACGTTTGTAGTTGTTTGTAGTTCCGTATTCATCGTGTGTAGTAACAGAGAAAGTCACTACAATCGAGGAAATCATCTGAAAATGATGTTTCCACGATTTTTGAAGGAAATGTTCGTTTCTAGTAATGGAGTAAGTAACTACAAATGACGCCAGTGCTTTTAAAAGTTTTCTCGTTGTTTGTAGTTCCGTATTTATCGTTTGTAGTAGCGGAGAACGTAATTGCAAACAAGGAAATCAGCGGAAAATAATTTTTCCACGATTTTGGAAGGAAATGTTCGTTTGTTCTAGTAAACTAGGTAACTACAAACGATGCTAGGGCGTCCAAAACGATTGTACTTGTATGTACTTCCGTTTTAATCGTTTGTAGTTACAGAGAAAGTAACTACAAACGACGCCGGCGCATCTGAAACGTTTGTAGCTGCAGGAAAGTAACTACAAACGAGGAAATCACCTGTAAATGATTTTTCAATTATTTTCGAACTATATATTGGTTTGTAGTAGCAAAGTAGGTAACTACAAACGATGCCGGCGGTTTTAAAACGTTTGTAGTAGCTCGTAGTTTCGTATTTTTCGTTTGTAGTTGCAGAGAAAGTAACTACAACCGATAAAATCACCTGAAAATGATGTTTTCACGATATTTAGAGGAAATGTTCGTTTGTAGTAATGGAGTAAGTAACTACAAACGATGCCCGCGCTTCTAAAACGTTTGTAGTTGTTTGTAGTTCCGTATTTATCGTTTGTAGTTATAGAGAAAGTAACTACAAACGAGGAAATCACCTGAAACTGATTTTTCCATGGATTTCGAAGGATGTGTTCGTTTGGAGTAATAAAGTAGGCTACTACAAACGACGCCCGCGATTCTAAATCGTTTGTAGTTAATTACTCCATTACTACAAACGAACGTTTTCTTTTTAAATTGCTGAAAAATTATTTTTAGGTGATTTCTGCGTGTGTAGTTACTTTTTCTACAACTACAAACGATCAAAACGGAAGTACACACGACGACAAACGTTCTAGAAGCCGGGGCGTCGTTTATAGTAACTTAGTTTACTTGTACAAACGAACATATCCTTCCAAATTCGAGCCCGGGCGTCGTTTATAGTTACTTAGTTTACTTGTACAAACGAACATATCCTTCCAAAATCGTGGAAAAATTATTTGCCGCTGATTTCCTCGTTTATAGTTACTTTCTCCGCAACTACAAACGAGGAATACAGAACTACAAACAACTACAACCGATTTAGAATGGCGAGCGTCGTTTGTAGTTACCTACTTTATTACTACAGACGATCATTTCTTACTCGAATTGCTGAAAATTATTTTCACGGCATTTTCTCATTTGTCGGGGCGTTCTCTGCAACTACAATCCATAAATACGAAACTACACACAACTACAAACGTTTTAAAAGCACTGCCGTCGTTTGTAGTCACTTACTACATTACTACAAACGAAGATTTCCCTCTCAAATTGCTGACAATTTATTTTCTGGTGATTTTCTCGTTTTTAGTTACTTTCTCTGCAACTACAAACAACCAAAACGGAAGTACATACAATTACAATCGTTTTCGACGCCCTGGCGTCGATTGTTGTTACCCATTTTACTTACTCCATTACTAGAAACGAACATATCCTCCTAAATTCGTGGAAAAATTATTTTCCGCTGATTTCTTCGTTTGCAGTTACTTTCTCCGCTACTACAAACGATAAATACATAACCACAAATATCGACAAACGATTTAGAATTGCGGGCGTCGTTTGTAGTAGCCTACTTTATTACTACAAACGAACATATCCTTCCAGAATCGTGGAAAAATCATTTTCAGGTGACTTCCTCGTTTGTAGTTACTTTCTCTATTACTACAAACGATAAACATGAAATTACAAACGCAAACAATCGTTTTAGAAGCGCCGACGTCATTTGTAGTTACCTACTTTATTACTACAAACGAACATTTCTTTCTCGAATTGCTGAAATTTATTTTCACGGGATTTTCTCGTTTGTAGTTACTTTCTCTGCAAGAACCAAATGTAAATACGAAACTACACACAACTACAAACGTTTTAAAAGCACTGGCGTCGTTTGTAGTTCTTATTACAGTACTACAAACGAAGATTTCCTTCTCAAATTGCTGACAAATTATTTTCAGGTGAATTACTCGTTTGTAGTTACTTTCTCTGCAACTACATACGATCAAAACGGAAGTACATACAACGACAATCGGTTTAGGATTAGGATAGGATAGAGCATTTAGGATTCACTCAAAAAATTGTTACAGGTCGTTTCATTTTTTGGAGTTCGTTTTTTTGGAAAATAAAAAAAACCCTTCAACTACACACGAAAAAAAGTTTCCTACAATAATCTACAAACGATTTTGAATGAAAATATATTGCTAAAAGTTTTTTATTTTTATTCCGGGGGATGCCATTTTTTTTGGTGGTCGTAATTTTTTTTCTGCGCTACTACAAACGAAATTAAGTTTGCTACAATCAATTACATACGAAAACCTTCCGAAATCACCAAAAAAAATTCAGATCGGAGGTACTCGGGTGCCAAGTTCACATAGGTCAAAAATTGTAGAAACCTTTTCTCTTCTAAATTAAATTTACTAACTTTTTTATCTGAACATTTTTTTTTATCATCAATACTTTTCAATTTATTACTTCCGAAAGGCAAAAATTTTACTTTTTTTCTCCCTATTTCTCATTTTTCGCCATTTTCCCCCCAACCGTTCAATTTTATGAAATTTTACTGTTCATCAAAGTTGTAGATGCTTCAATTATGAACAACTTTTTCTAAAACTTTTTTTTTGTAATACCAATATCTTCGGAGTTATATATTACTTTACCGAGCGAAATCCGCGCCAATGTCGCAATATCATCGACATCAGTGGGTATTCAGTACTCGAAAGAAATATGTAAGTATTCCATGATAATTTATTAGCCAACTTACCTGTATCAAAAGGTGAATCGATTAAACTATTGAAAATTGTACTTCATTTAAATATTAAATATTGTAATCATTCAAATATCATTTAAATATTGTACTTCTTCAATTTGGGTATTTTTTATTCCATTCAATGGGATAATAATTTGAATAAGGATTACAAAAAAAAGTAAGGGAATAATTGAAACTATTGCACACATTTATTGATAAAAAAATAGATCATAAAATTCGTAAAATTAAGCACCCGAGGTCGATGGAAGTGATTCGTTAATATTAAAGGCCCTGACGGTATCGGGGCATACGTCGTCCTCGTCCATTGCGTCAAAAATATTATCGTCGACAACATTGGCGATATTAGAACAATAGTTCACTTGGCAATTAGTGCAAATTACTGAGCAAAACAGACCGGCTTTTCTACATCCGCACGCTTTGCCGCAGTTGGTTTTGGATTTGCACGAAATCGATCTGAGTAAATCTTCCGGAGCTGGTTTCAGTGACATTGGTATCGGCTCCAATCCACGGGGGGTGCGACGCCAGCCCCACTCCTCGGGTTCCAGATAATTTTCGAGCCAGTATTGCACTTGGTAGTAACACCTCAACGAGTGAAAAAATGCGGCATCAGAGGCAGGAGGAAGGGATTCTAATTTAACCCTCCCACTGCCTGCCATTTTTTTGCATCCCTTATAACGGAGCTCGTTGAGATTCGTACAATTCGTGTCACCTGAAGCCTTGCGATACAAATTCAAAATGAATTGTTCGCCGTTTGAAGCGGGAGTTGTTTTATCTTCGTGACCTCTCTTCGGCTGGGTTTCCTTTTTTGGCCTTATAAAACGAATCGCTCAAAATGTTTGCACACGGAGAGAATTTTTAAGTAATTTTTACTGTGAAATCACAGTAACTCGGTGACAAATGTGCAATTCTTCAGGTTTTTAGGAAATAAATTATAAATTTTCATGGAAATGAATCAAAATTTACTTTTGCTTAACAGAAATTTAAAATATTTTCCAGAATTTTTACTGAAATTAATAGTAAAGTTTCATGAAACGTAAAGATTACGACAATAAGTTAAAAAAGTGCTAATATAAATGAAATTTTTCAGTGGAACATTGAGAAATTTGCGTGTTTTCCATAAAAATTTAAAAAAGGAAGCCGAAATTTTCCGTGCGTCCACCGGAATTTTACGTTCTTTATAGTAAAATCAGTTAGGGCTAGGTCGCCTGACCGTACACGTGAGTTCTGTGTGCGAGCGTGCGTATACGTGAACGCAAGCTGTAGAGTGCGCTTGTGTATGACGCAGTATGACGAGCACGATCGACGCCGACCCGCGTTGCTTAGCAACACCGGTACCGCGCATGCGCATTATAGTCGAAGCATGGGCCAAGAAAGCCTCGTGGTCTCGTGTAGTCTAACGTGTTCTACGCAGTTCTACGCAAGAAAGCAAAGAAACGTGAAAAGAAACTTCGATAAAGGACGTCTACAATGGTACGGAAAGATGATATGCTAAAATATGTAGCAATCAAGAACACAAATGTTCAGAAATACAGTATATAGAGTATTTATTTATTCATAGGGAATTAATTTTTCGCTAGGGATTTTAGAAATTTCAAGTTTGTCCAGGTTATTTTTACTGTAGAAACTTGGAATTTTTGAGGCAGCCCATTGTTAAAATTCTACATGAGAATGTGTCAGAATTTTTACTGAAAGAAATGTAAAAAATTATGCTACTTGCTTAAATTTTTACATGAATGAAAGCAAAATATTAAAAGCTAGTGTCAATTTTTGACTATGTGCACATTTGTCACCGGTTTCAAAATTTGTATGCAATTTTTACGGAGATTTCACCGTAAAAAATACTTAAAAATTCTCTCCGTGCACCTGAATTCGTTAAGCAAATAAATGTGCCAAGACGTTGTCGTTCGAATATTATGATATGATCACGGTACTTGTTGATTAAGTACTTTTTTATGGTACGGATGTCCAGTTCTTCAGCACCATCGATTTGGTCGATTATGTCGGAAAGTTGGAGTTGGCAATCATCATCATTCGTTAGCATGTAACTGTATATTGCGTCAACAACTTCGTCGATGTTTTCACAACTGCGTCCTCTTTTTACTCCCCTTTTCGGTTCCGCCGTTAAACGGAGCCAGCATTTTTGATGGTATCTTGCACCCTCACCGACATCATCAGAAACTTCTCATATACGCGCAATAACCGACTGTGATAATTCATCATTTCGATGCTTTAATATCGAAAACAAAGATTTCTTCACCGCTGAAAATGTCTTCACCGTACTATTCGTATTCGTTGCTTGAAGCGTACGCGTTGGTTCATTTCTCGAACGTTTTCCGGGATCTTTTCAGTGCAAATGAAGCACGTATTTTGAAAATCGAATTCCTCTTCTTCTGCTGCGGGTGAACGTGTCGACGATTGCGATGACGATGAAGAGTTCGACGACAGTCTTCGCCGTACAACAGCTGCTGCAGCTCTCTCATCTCCACACTGTCTTTGACGCGAAGAATGCACCCTAATACAAAAATGAATAACAATAAATTTTAATATATCTATATTAGATGAAATGTAATTAAATGTAATTTTTGAACGCGGATTTTAATATTAAACTACTTTCGTGGGAGAGTCAGTTTTTGAGGATGCTTTGTCCCTACCGCCTCAGCCAAAAATTTTATCTGATTGAAATTTTCCTATTTCTTGATAGAATTAAAATGTGAAAAAATTTCGAAACATTTGGCATTCTATAAGCAACAATTATCAATAATAATATTGCCCAAAAGTTATTAACAAATTGTTGACACAAATAATTATTGAACAATTACTCCATAAGTTCTTTTTTTTCTTGAACAAATCGAATGCGTTAATTTTTCTTAACGCATATGAATTTTTTCAGAATTTTTTCTCTATTTTAAAATATTGAAATAAATATTCTAAATATAAAGCAAAAATTACCAATTTTGTATATACTTTTGCACACAAGTTTATCGCTGGCTTTGGAAATTTTCGAAGGCACTAAGCCAAAATATACATAAATACATACAAAAAAGTACATACAAAAATACATAAATAAATTTGAAATTAAAAAAATTCAAAACGGGAATTTGAAAATAGAGAGAAAATTCTGGAAAAATGCATATGCATTCAGAAAAATTGAGGCATTCGATTTTTTTAAGAAAAAAAGAACTCATGGACTAATTGTTGAATAATTATTTGTTAATACAATTTATTTAAAACTTTTAGGCAATATTATTATTGATAATTGTTGTTTATGGCATGCCAAATGTTGCTGAATTTTTCCACATTTTTATTGTATCACGAAGTACGAAAATTTCAATCAGATACAATTTTTGGTTGCGACACAATATGGGCAAAGCATCCTTATATTCGATATACGTTTGTCAAGAAAAATGAATACCAGGAGTAAACACCTACTGGAAGTGATATTATTATTGTGAAATTTTGTAATTCTGAAAAATATTTTTTATAACCTATTTTCACACATTATTGCATGAGTATTACAGTAGCTTTCGACTTTCCAAGAGTTTTCGAGTCACATTTATTACACCGAGGCGTAAGCCGTATAACCTATAATTCTATAGCCTACAACATCGTGACGGCACACCTGCTAGCGCCAATTGCGCGGCGTTTCACGTAATCGTCTACGATTGAATTTTCGTAATAATAATAATAATAATAATCGAGTTTTATTTGCACAACTTGCTTAACAAGTTTTTTACAAAAATGAATTTTCGTAACATAAAAACAATTGTTATTTTTAAAATTATTCTTTCTTAAGGAGTAAGGCCACTGTAACGGCCCAAAAAAAAAGGTTTTTTCACTAATTTTTTGCTCCCGAAATTGAAGGTATTTGAAAAAAAACTTTTAATGGTGTTATCGGGCATACATTAAACTTTATTATAAAATTTTTTTACAGTAAAAAAAAAAACAAAATGGCGGTTCCACAGCTATCTTCCCGGGACATGTTTTGCTTCCAGGGCTCCGCGGCACGCAGCACCACTGGTGCACTTTTGAATCTAGAACAAAAAAAAAAACCATTAATCTAGAGGGCTATAGCTAGAGAATGTCGATCGGATTTTAAAAAGTATCAATTTTTGTGGATTTGGCGTGCGTTTAAAAAAAAAATTGATTTTTGACGAAAAAAACGGCAAGTTTTTTGTTAATAAAAAATCAATATATAAAGTTCTTGAAAATTCCGATCGACATTCTCAAGATAATGTAAATGTTCACATCTGGTTAAAATTTCAAGTAAAAAAAATGAAAATTGTTCGAGTTATGCTGCGTGCCATTTTGAAAAACCATGTTTCGAGAAAAACGCGTTTAAAGTTTTGCGAATAGTTTTTTATTGGAAAAAATTAAAAAAAGAAGTTAAAAAAAATTTTTACCGTTAGTCTGCAATCCCAGCACCATACATTTGTCCTTCGATAGCCAAATTTTCGTCTTCTTCGTCTTTCCTGGTTGATTTTTGGAGCGCGCGCGCACTTTTGGCCGCGTCGCTCAGAGATGTCTCCGCGTGCGTGATGCGTTTGGCGTCGGCTTCGATGCAGAAATTATATAACTGTACACCAATTTCCACCTCCAACATCTTGAATATTTGCAAGACGTTGGTAAGGCCGCCATTGAATATGCAAACAGCGATATCCGTCGCAATATCTAGTACAGTTTTTCCGCTTGAGGATGATTTGGGGGCCAAACTCCAAACGGTAGCGTTGAAACTTTCGTTATTGTTTTGAGTATAGGCCCCTAAGCAACGCTCCAGCAACTCGTCCCGGCTCAATTCCATGTAGATGGGTTTGATGGCTTGATAAACCTCCTCACTCATTGGCTGATTGTGATGATACGCATCCAAGGCATTTTCTGCTTTCGCTTTCTTCCAACTGCACCAATTCTCCGATCATTTTTCGTGCTGAGGCTTTTCATCCGTTGACATTTTGTGAAAAAGGGTTGCCCAGATCTCACTTTTCATATTTTTGATGGAATCGGAATTTCGACGGATTGCTAAGCCGTAATAAATGCTTAGTTCGTCAATCAATTTGGCAGTGAGTTTTCCTCTTCCCCCGAGACCTTTTGTTCCTTTTTTTAAGTTTCTCAATCGAGTGCCCATTCTTTTTTGCACGTGATCTATGCACTCTTTTTTTTTAACATCAACGTTTTCATAAGGCTTCGAATCCACGATGCCTTTGAAAGTTTTGGAATCGCCATCTCCGATATAATTGCTGTCGTTTCGGAGCAAGTTTTGACACGCTTGGCGGCGACCTTCATTTCCTAAGGACAACAAATTTTTTTTCGCACAGGACCTTTTTTTTCTTATTCTAGAGGGTTTAAACTATTTTTTAAGCCAATAAAAAAAAATCGATTTTTCAAAAAATTTACAGTGGCCTTACCCCTTAATACCTTCGCCATCCGGTTTTATTATTTACGTTTATCAAGCAGAATCAGGCAAGCAAAAGCAGAATTCTAGAAGAAAAAAAATTGAACTCATTTTTAACACCTTCATGAAGAAAATAAATTCATCTAGGTCCATTAGGAACCCAGTAGGCCTATTCTGTAACTCGGTAACGACAGTTTTCGCTATCGTTAGCTAGCGACACCCAATCGCATATACGATTACAGAAGAAAGGGAGCCTCTTATTGGCTGTCGCTAGCTATCGATGAGTTGTCGTTACGAGTTACAGAATAGGCCGACTGGGGGTATCTCGTCGTTTATGAATTTGCTTATTTTCTCACACGAGTTACACCTAGTTCGTGGTTGGAAAAAAAGGAACTTTCGTGAATGCTTTTGGGGAAATCATATGTCGGTTGTCAATTTGTTTAAAGATGAATGTGTATGGTTTTCACTATCTTTTACAGTTTTTGTGTTTAAAACTATTAATAAATGTGGTAGATACAATGGTTTGTGCAGATCGCTTTTTGAAAAAAGTCTTTCACGGTGACAAATGCTGCTCGGGAACAAAACATCCGGAATAAAAAATCAAACATTAGTTTTTGCATGAAATTATTTAGTGCTTGGACGAAGGATTTAATAAAGTATTAATTTTTGAAAAAGTACCCTTCCAAGGTGGAATTATCGATTTTCGGCAAAAAAAGGTTTTATTTTCGTTGATAGAGGAAATTCGAGGAAGATAGAGGAACGTCGGCATTATATATTTCGAATGTGCAAAACGGGGGAAAAATATGTCCGGTGGTTATAAGTGGCGGTCCTTCGAGTTAAACATTGTTGTGCATGGCTGATACTCCGAGTGGCGATCGCATAGTCGTACACCGGCTTGCAGATCAACCAATGAGCGGAAGGCCAGTACTTCCGACACCTTGGTGCAGCTACTTGAGTTAACGGGTCATCCCATGTGACCGCTATTTTTTCGCTTTTTTGGGATTTTGTTTTTGAACCATTGAAACGCTCTATCTTTGAATTTTTACCACACATTTATTAACATTTTTACAGTACCTCAGAATCTTATCAAATAAAAAAAACTAGTTGAATCGACTTTACACTGTACGGAAGACACTCGTGTGTAAAAAAAAAGTTGGTTGACAGCTACCATGATTGCGGAGGTTCCGCTCATCCGAAACGAAAAAAATCAAACGGCATCTCAATTTGTCAACACGAGGCTATCGTCGAAACTAGATTAAAGTAAAAAATATTGAAAATTGAATGTTTGGCATGGTTTTAAAAGTTAAGTTCCAAGTTTCGCAATTTTTTTCGACTTTTTCAGCTTCCAAAAAATCAATATCAGATATCAGAAATATTCCAGTTTGGGTGGGAACTATAGATGTGCTGACTATACCACGAAAATTTAATCGAAATCCGTTCAACAGTTTTTAAGATATCATGGAAGACAATTTGAAAAATACAGTTCTGAGAAAAACGCGTTCAAAAGTTCAAGCACGATTTACACATACTAAATGTTGACTTACCTTTAGTCTGCTATGCCGGGACCATAAAATACGCACACATTTTTTTGCAATTTGTGCAAGACAACAATTTTCGATTTTTTGGACCTGTCACATGGGACAGACCAGAGAATGAGAAGAATATGGGGCCCTCTATACCGTTACGGATTTTCCACAGTTTCCCCGTACCCTCGGCAAATACGGTAGAGTGTAGCTTGAGACGGTTGTGGACGCTACGAAAGTTAGGCTGTATTTTCGAATTGCGGTTAGGGAGTGAAAGGAATATGTTCAATTTGAAAGGGTAACACGCAAAAGCCCGCAAGGGTATGTATACGTTGGAACTCAAAAAAACTACATCTCTGTTCATAACAATCTCAGGGGTAAATTGTTATTTATTATTTTGCTCATATTTATTAATTGGTAACGATTCATGAGCTGATTTTTTTCTAATAACTTTAACTCACAAGATTTTGTATACCTATACACCTATGTACCTATATTGTACGAGGTTTGTTAAAAGAATAAGGTGACTTTTCAAATTTCGCAGGCTACGTACATTCGATTTTCAATTCTTTTTTTGTTATGTTGGTACACATGTCCCCAACAAGTGTTGACATTATAAGCCATATTCCATATGTAGTTTCTTTTCGGCAGATGTAAAGGTTAGACGTGTTTTGGTGTGCCTGGCGATTTTTTTGCCATCGATTTGTGGCAAAACAATTTATGGCTTTTGCTTCACGATAACGCACCTGCTCACACATCGTTGCTTGTTCGTGATTTGTTGGCCAATACCAGGGGGCTGACACTGGGATAAATTCTCTTAACGTAACGTGTCCCTGTTATTGTTGCCACGTAAACTAACCCACCATGCGGCGTTAGTAGTCGCCCGCATGACCCCCACTCCGCAAAGCGCCTCTCCATATTATTTCGTCATCTTTTTCGTCGCATCGACCAAGTGGATATTTTTTTTCGTTTTCTCGATCTGTCGTTGTTCTCGAATAAAAAAATCGTAATGTGGTGTTACAAAGTGATAAAATAATAAACAATTTTAGTCTGATAAGGACATCAAATGTACCTCTGTGTAAAAACCCCTAAGGGGTATACCTGGAAATAAATACTACTAATAAACAATTTTAGTGTAGCGATAAAATAAAAAACAATTTTTGTGGTCGTTGTGCTTATATTTAATGATGCCTGCGTGCGTGGTCCTTGGCTGCACGTCAGGTTATCAATCAAACGAGGAAAGATCGCATTTTTTCAATGTACCAGAAGATCCAGAAGCGGATGCAGCAATATTCTGCACGTCTCAACGCAGAACAAAAAAAGCAATCTCGACAAGAAAAAAATTACAAAGCATTGTACAACGTGACTAGTCCATTATTTAAAAAAAAATAATGTTATGTGTTTATTTCGTTCAATAAATATTTTTATAATACATCATATTTCAAGAAGTGTAAATATTGCATCCCTCCCCATATACACGTATACTTCTAAATTCTAATCTAAATAATGAATTATCCAAACGCGTCGAATGCAAATTATGCAGACGCTGCGCGACTGGAGTGGGGGTCATGCGGGCGTCTACTAGCGCCGCATGATGGGTTAGTTTACGTGGCGACAATAACGGGGACACGGTAGACCCAGCAGTGCCAGGGGGCTGGCCCATACCAACATCGCAATCATGCCTCAGCCACCGCATTCACCGGACTTGGCCCCTGCGACTTTTTTCTGTTCCCAAAACTAAAACGACCCATGAAAGGACGAGGATTTGCCACGATTGAGGAGATGAAGACCGCATCACTGAGAGACCTCAAGGCCATACCAAAAAGCGCATATCAGAAGTGCTCCAAGGATTGAAAAAAGCGCCGGCCCAAGTGTATTATATCTGAGGTGGATTAGTTTGAAGGGGACAAACTAGATATTGATGAATAAATAAATCCTTTTTGAGAAAAATAAAAAGTCACCTTATTTTGTTAACAAACCTCGTATACCTATACTAACTAATACTTCAAGCTACTACACAGGATTTTCAAACGAATTTTAATTTCATAGTGAGTGTCGTTAGCAGCACATTTAGGACTTCTTTTTCAATTATTTGCTCTTATAAATGAATTCAGTGATATGTCAATGGCAGCTAAGCGAAGACCAATCCGTTCGACTCACCCCAATACATTTTGTTATAAATAAATGCAACGAGTATGTTATAAAAAAATTGGAAAAACAATTAGATTCCTCGAAAAATGCTTTTTTCTTCTCATTTCGAGATAGCAATAAAGGACCAATTTCGGACCAATCAAGGACCAAGGATCAATTCGCAGAAAACATTGGCTCCTTCAGTGAAGAGCAAAAAGAGTGAAAAAGATAAGCGTGCAGTGAGATAGGTGCTATAGTTGTAAGTTCTGGAATATTGAAAGAAAGAAAATAGCTAGTAAGAAGATAAGAGATGTAAACAGTAATATATATGTAGTATTGTTGAAGCTTTGTGAGAAACTTTATTCAAAGTTCTGCAAATAAAACTCTAATAATAATAATAATGTGAGAAAAAGCTTTGTCGAATACGGGCCTAGTGACGAGCGAGTGCCGCGCGGTGGCGCAACGAGCACGGGGACGGTTCCCCCTCCTCTGCTGACTGCAGCAAGTTCGAGGTTTACGCTTCTAGTAAGGAGACCAGTGCAGCCAGATCGCGCGCGAAAGTTACCCTCTCTCTAGTCCCTCGCGCGCCCATCACACAATCATAGTAGCGCGTGTCCGTGAGCGAGCGACGCTCGGACATCTTCGGAAAGAGCCGAGTGCCGTCGAACTGTCCCGACCGCGCCTTCGGCAGCTACACCAACACATAGACACGCTGAGCACGTTCATGTGCGGCCAAGCCGAACGAAGGCTTCGAGGGAAAAAGCAATCTGAGCACGGCCCGCGCGTGACGTCACGCGACGGCACGCGTGAGGCTTTTAGATGACTTCAATGCTTATTTAGCTCTTGATTCTCTGCGTTATTAATGTATACAAAAGAATTGTATCGCGCACTCTGAACGCTTTTTTTTTTAGTTCATACGTTAGTTTAAATATAATAATAAATCTAAATTACAACTCATTTATCTTCTAAAAAATTGTTTACGCTTTACTCACACCCGTCCTTATGCCAAATAAATTATAATTCAGAAAAGTAAGTGAAAATATATTTATATTCGTATTATTATATTAATTCTCATACTTTCATCAAGCGATAAAGTATTATCTCCAAAAACAAGTCAATCATCAATCGGGCCGCCAATCGTAGCTGCCAGAAAGTGCATCTTTAACACAAGTGATAGGATGGTCCCGTTGGTAGCGTTCCTGGCTTCGGTCCGTAGGGGCGTAGGATCGTTCCTCACGCTCAGCGCTTTTTTTTTTTAATCATGGTTACTATTAATTTTTATTTGATTAGTTATTTTTATTAGTTATCATATTTATTTTAATTAGTTATCTTTTAGTACCGAAAAATTTATCGCGCACTCTGACCGCTTAATTTATTAGTTTTTACGTTAATTTAAATATAATAAATCTAAAATACAACTTATTTATCTTCTAGCAAAATGTTTGCGCTTTACTCACACCCGACCCTATGCCAAATAAATTGTAATTCATAAAAGTAAGCGGAAATATATTTATCTTCGTATTATTATATTCATTCTCATATACTTTCATCAAGCAAAAAAGTATTATCCCCAAAAACAACCATCCATCCGACCGCGAATCGTAAGTACCAGAAAGTGAACATACATTGACACAAAAAATTAAAGGAGCAAGAAAAGTTGAACTTCGTCAAAAGTGTTCGTACAAAAAAAAAGGATGTTAAAGCTTCAAGTTTCTAGTTTTAGTTCCGACAATGATTTTTTTTTGAGAATCATTGATCGCGCGGTAGGAAGAAATATCACGGCAAAAAAAATGTTGCAAATTTTTACGTTTTTCAAAGTTCTGCACGTGTTTTGGAGATTTTTTTCGGACTTGACCAATATCAAGGTCATTGAGCCCATTCAATTCAGTTCAATTTGCTTCTTTTTTTATCTCCTTACGACCATTTTTCGCTGATATCGGCCTCCTCGTCGGCCTCTGAATGAAAAAACGTCCTTTTGTCTTCAGTCATCGATATCTCGGGAACTAATGGTCGTACGGGAATTCGACCGGCAATTTTGGAAACGTGAATGCATACTCTACAAGCTCTGATTATTATTGTAGGTTTAAAAAAAATTATTTTTGCCATCAGTTTCAAAAAAGTACAAAAAATCGATGTTTTCTTGTTTTTTATAAAATCCACCGCTACTTTGCAAATATTGCGATAAACACTATTGTTTATGGACGGTCATTCGGCTCAATATGTCCCCAAGAGATATGCAAAATTCCAAATTGATCCGTTCATCGGTCTTTCTTGCCCGATTGACCAAAATATGAAAAAAAATTAACGGAACAAGTTTCCTCCTTCTCAGAAATCATTTCATGATTATCAAGAGGAAAAACAACTGTTCACTACTTTTCGTACAATTGGGTATTGAGTACGCATTAAATGTTGGAAAAGAACCCTGAAAATCATATTGACAAAAAATTTTCGATTTTTTTTTTTTTTTATAACAAAAATGTTGAAATTTTTTTGTTTATAAAAAAATCTATTTCGATTTTTTTTATTTTTTTAATGTTGACATTTTTTTTCGATTCAACATTGTACCGCCAGCATTAGAATTACCCAAAGTGTACGTAGAATTACCCAAAGCGTACCTCCCCGTGGTATGCTTTGGGTAATTCTGATGCGGCAGTACAATGTTGATTTAAAAAAAAATTTCAACATTAAAAAAAAAATTCGAAACTGATTTTTTTATAAAAAAAAAAATTCGAAACTGATTTTTTTATAAAAAAAAAAATTTTCAATATTTTTTTTATGAAAAATTTTTTTTTTCGAAAATTTTTAGTCAATATGATTTTCACGGTTTTTTTCCAACATTCAATGCGTACTCAATACCCAATTGTACGAAAAGTAATGAAAAGTTTTTTTTCCTCTTAGTAACCATGAAATGGTGTCTGAAAAGGAGGAAACTTGCTCCTTTAATTTTTTTTTCAAATTTTGGTTAATCGGGCAAGAAAGACCGATAATCGGATCAACTTGGAATTTTGCATCGCTCTTGGGGACATATTGAGCTGAATGACCGTCCATAAACATTAGTCTTTATCGCAATATTTGCAAAGTAGCGGTGGAATTCATAAAAACCAAGAAGACATCGTTTTTTTGTACTTTTCTAAAACTAATGGCAAAAATAAAAAATAAAAGTTTCACCACAATAATAATCGGAGCTTGTAGAGTATTCACGTTTCCAAAACTACCGATCGAATTCCCGTACGACCATTAGTTCCTGAGATATCTCAGCGAAAAATGGTCGTACGGAGAAAAAAAAGCAAATTGAAGTGAATTGAATGGGCTCAATGACCTTGATATTGGTAAAGTCAGAAAAAAATATCCAAAACACGTGCAGAACTTTGAAAAACGTAAAAATTTGCGCAATTTTTTTTGCCGTGATATTTCTTCCGACCGCGCAATCAGTGATTCTCAAAAAAAAAAATCATTGTCGGATCTAAAACTAGAAACTTGAAGCTTTGAAATCCTTTTTTTTTGTACGACCACTTTTGACAAAGTTCAACTTTTCTTGCTCCTTTAATTTTTTGTGTCAATGTATGTTCACTTTCTGGTACTGACGATTCACGGTCGGATGGATGATTGTTTTTGGGGATAATACTTTATCGCTTGATGAAAGTATATGAGAATGAATATAATAATACGAAGATAAATATATTTCCGCTTACTTTTATGAATTACAATTTATTTGGCATAGGGTCGGGTGTGAGTAAAGCGCAAACATTTTGCTAGAAGATAAATAAGTTGTATTTTAGATTTATTATATTTAAATTAACGTAAAAACTAATAAAATAAGCGGTCAGAGTGCGCGATAAATTTTTCGGTACTAAAAGATAACTAATTAAAATAAATATGATAACTAATAAAAGTAACTAATCAAATAAGAATTAAGGATGTTGGGTCCCAAATCGCAAATGATGATAAAATTCTGAAAATTAGGTATGTTTTTGTATGAAGTATTTCAGAGGTCATGTAAAAATTTCACGACAATTAGGAAGCTCGTTATTGAACAATTAACATTCACAAATTAAATGCTGTCTTATGGAAACTGATGTAACTTTGCAATAAGTTTTTCTTTTGACCTCTCAATTTTGTAATATCTACAATATACTGAAAGCAAGGGAAACAAAACGAAGTTTATTGATACATTTTTTTATTTCTTTTAAAAATTGTTCTTAACAAAATGTTAATTTTTCAATAACGAGCTTCCTAATCGTCGTGAAATTTTAACACGACCTCTTAAATACTTCATACAAAAACATACCAAATTTTCAGAATTTTCTTATCATTTTTTATTTCAACCCTTAAGGAGGTTGAAGTAATGATGATAGAATTCTGAAAATTTGGTATGTTTTTACATGAAGTATTCAGGAGGTCGTGTAAAAATTTCATGACGATTAAGAAGCTATTCATTGAACAATTAACATTAACATGTTTTATAGGGACTCAACATCCAAAATAGTAACCATGATTAAAAAAAAAAAAAGCGCTGAGCGTGAGGAACGATCCTGCGCCCCTACGGACCGAAGCCAGGAACGCTACCAACGGGACCATCCTATCGCTTGTGTTAAAGATGCATTTTCTGGCACTTACGATTGGCGGCCGGATGGATGATTGATTTGTTATTGGAGATAATACTTTATCGCTTGATGAAAGTATGAGAATTAATATAATAATACGAATATAAATATATTTTCACTTACTTTTCTGAATTATAATTTATTTGGCATAAGGACGGGTGTGAGTAAAGCGTAAACAATTTTTTAGAAGATAAATGAGTTGTAATTTAGATTTATTATTATATTTGAATTAACGTATGAACTAAAAAAATAAGCGTTCAGAGTGCGCGATACAATTCTTTTGTATACATTAATAACGCAGAGAATCAAGAGCTAAATAAGCATTGAAATCATCTAAAAGCCTCACGCGTGCCGTCGCGTGACGTCACGCGCGGGCCGTGCTCAGATTGCTTTTCCCTCGAAGCCTTCGTTCGGCTTGGCCGCACATGAACGTGCTCAGCGTGTCTATGTGTTGGTGTAGCTGCCGAAGGCGAGGTCGGGACAGTTCGACGGCACTCGGCTCTTTCCGAAGATGTCCGAGCGTCGCCCGCTCACGGACACGCGCTACTATGATTGTGTGATGGGCGCGCGAGGGACTAGAGAGAGGGTAACTTTCGCGCGCGATCTGGCTGTACTGGTTTACGCTTCTAGTAAGGAGACTCGCGTAGAGCAGAGTATAACGAGAACGTGTATAAGAGTTTAAGAGTTTCGAATAAAGAGTGTGTGTGGACAAAGGAACGTCGTCATTGTTTATTTAATCCTATAAATAATAATAATAATATAGTTTTGCGGTACCAAATCGGCTGTTGAGTTGCGTAATGAATAATACGAGTTAACAAAGACAATTTGATTGAAATAAAAAATAATCATAGCGCGATTTCTACCAAACGGCGCACCGCTTTACGGGATTCATTAACGAATTCTCCTTGCAATGAAAATCCTTCGCGAATTCCGGCATATTCGACATCGCCCCGATCACGCGAAACGGTGCGAGAGTGTGCATTTCATAATTGATCAAGTCCGGTATCCATTCTGCTCTGATTCTGTTGCACCCAACACTGGCGGCGCTTATCCAGAACATCTGTTCAATCGAGTATTTTTCGAGTCCCGGCATTCTGCGCGAGTCGGGATTACTCTTTGACCAATTTTTGTGGGCATCGTGAGCCAGCCTCAAACCTCCGATGTCGGCTAAGTCTTCCTCCAGCGTTTTTTTTCCATTCAGCTGTAACAAGATAATGGATTCAGCCCACACTTGTCACTTCAATGTTTCCATGCTTGATTTTTTTCTCGAAACTTTGGAACGCTGATTGACAGTGACGATTTTTTTTTTTCACACATTCTCACCGATGGAAATTCTTTTTGTAAATGACAACTTTCTTAGGGGGAAAGAAGAGTGTGCAATGAGAAAAAAAAATATACGCATTAACAAAAAAATCAACGAACTTCGTTCAGACGAAAGATTTTCCGATTAAGGGAAATCTAGATAAAATTAATAATATCTTGGTATGAAATGCTTGATATAAAATTAGTAAAATCTAGATCAAGCGTATCTAGATAAAATTAATAAAAAATGTTGATTTGGGTTTTTGGCGAAATTTTCAAATGTCTGTTACATTTGAAAATTACAGAAAAAGTTTTTGAAAATTGTTCTTTTGACCGCTGATCGTTGAATATTTTCCCTCTGAAAGAATTGATCCACAAAATTTGCGTATCGGCGTTGTTCAGAGTCAATCCTCTCAGCATCTTACGCATACGCTGAATTCTTTCCATTTATTGGTGTTATAGGGTATTTTATGGATGTTATAGGGTAATTCAAATCCCAAAGTACGTCTTTGGGATGTTAATTTTTCTCTGTTTCCCTCATTTTCCGTCCCTTTTTTTCCAAGTTGTGTACTTTTCGAGAAGCTTTCGCAGTCTATCCCCCAGAAGAATTGAATTTTTCTATACTGGCGCCCTTGAGCAGGATTCAACGTGAGCATCTGTTACCTTGGTGCCCTTATCGTCGACTCGGAAACTTTCATACTGATCGATTATGCATCGGGCACGCTCCTCAAAGTTTCGCTTCGTCGTTGCTCCCCACCAATCCTGCGGTTCGCCATTTTTACCGTAACGACTGCCAACCTCGAAGAAGCCGTGTGTCATCTCGTGGGCAATCGTAGCCCCGATCGCAGCGTAGTTCATGTAACTCGGTCGATCCTTGCCGTAGTACAGACCTTGGAGTATGGCAGCTGGAACTCCTGGAGCAGAAAAGCACACAAAAGTAGGAAACAATAAATGGTACGTCCACATTGGACTGCACGAGATTAAGAATCTTACGAATGCTGTTCGTCGTTTCCGAATAAGCAGCATTTGTAGTGATGGCTTCAAAGCATTCCTTCCAGTCAGACCGCTCTTCGGGTTGTCGCAGTTCCGCGATACCCATCCCGAGATCTTGACTGGACAGTTGATTAATGTTGCCGAAATAATCGTCCTCGGTGAATTCAAGATCGCCGTAGTATTCCTCGAGCTTTTGGTGGTCCAGCAGCACTTCCGGATAACCGACATTGAGCTTCATTGCGGCGACTTTATCCAACGCTACCTGCCTCGTCGGCTCGTCCATCCAATCGATCTGCGCAGGCGGAAAGCAATAATGCTTCTTCGTTTTGAAAACTAACGGTTGGGTGGAGCGGGTTGTCGGCAGAATCGCGATTCGATGGTGACTGGCATTGGCGTAAACAGAATTTATTTTCTGGAGAGCTGGTAAGGGGGGGGGGGTGACGAACAAGTGGTTTCGTTCACAATCATCCTTTTTCCAAATAAAATTCACATAATCGTTGATAATCACGTACCACATATAGTGTGAAGCTTAAAAAGTGAATATCAAACCCTTGCAGTACCTTAAAAAAATAATAAACTAATCTTTCATCATTCTGTTACCGTTGCCCAGTTACCGGCTGTAAACTTTCATTTCAGTAGGTACTCAAATAAATAAGTCTTACAAGCAACATCACTTAAGGGGCTAGCCCCACTTGCGATTTTGAAAAAATCGATTTTTTTATTGCATTTTTTTGAAGTATAAGTATCTGAGAATATGTCCTGAAAATTTCAAGTCGATCCGAACAAAATTGACTGAGATATGAGCGGTGAAAGAGAAGAATCCGTGAACTGAAGAACTGAAATTGAAACTTTAAACGCGTTTTTCTCAAAATGGCATTTCTGAAGTCGGTGACCAAGATTACTCGAACACTAATGAACCGATCTTCTTGAAATTTTGCAGGCTTATTTAATACATAAAAATATAGTCTTTAATCGTTCGATTTTTTTTTTCGAAAAAAATGGCCGTTTTATAGCCAAAAAACGGCCGTTTTTTTCGTTAAAATCGAACCATTAACTTTGACTGTCCGCCATTTAGTGAAAAATGAATATTTTTTAAAATCCTTCGATTAAAGACTAGTTTATACTTATATTTGACTAAATCCATCCGCATTTTTTTTTCAGATGATCCACTTCGCCGCAATGTTGGTCACCGCAAACCGTGTATATAAAAACATTATTTCATTGACGGCCATTTGCCACTAAACAATGTAATATTTTTCAATAAAAAAATTACTGAAAGTTCTACAAGATGTGTTCTTTAAGATGGTATATTGATCGATTAAAAAAGTTTTGTAGTTTTCTTTAAAAAAATTCATGAAAAAGGCCTTTTTTTGCGCTACAAGTGGGGGTAACGCGTTAAGTGTCCACCTTATATTTTGTTGAAACCCATATACGTATGCGCAAATCATATATATCTCAAGCATTGCAAACTATTAGACGCGTGATTTTTTATCACCGGAAAACGGCTTTGAGGCGTATCGCCCCTCAATTTAATTATCTTTTCAATATAATGCTGTAGTGCATGTTTTATCGTTTTACATTTGAAGAATTTTGGTTTTCGATACATGCAGTTGGAATTTTCGTTTAACAATGTCATTATCTATGTTCGGTAGTGACATATGAGAGAATCGTTCCTAAATCATTATGCTTTTGAGCCACCTTTTTATCCATCGCATGGCAGGAAAACTCCTCTCACAATCGGCGCAGCTCACTGGGTGTACTATTTCTGCTCGGCAAAGTTTATGTACGTTAGGGCAGTACCCCATCTTAATATGCCTTCTTAAATTTCCAGCATTCAAAGGGGGTGTCTGGGAGAGGGGTCGTGTCCTCCTTTGACTGGTCTATCTAAGCCTTAGCATGACCGCGACGATAAAGTAGTGTGATCCCTAATATTAGCTGTAGTAAAAAGAAATCCATTATTTTTGCCTTCAATTTCATGCAAAAATAATGGATTTCTTTTTAGTACACCTAATATCATCATCCCTCATCCATGTTACGTTGGCTATCAAGAAATTTGACGGGTTGCTTAACAGGGTAGAGGCGCAATTGCAAACTGATCTTACCGATAGCAATGTCTCGTTCAGTTGTAGCTTGATCTTACTCGTCATCCTGAACACATTTTCCCTTGTCTCTTCGCTGAAAAAGACTTTCACATACATGGCAGCAACGGCCAGTCGAAGATTGTCCATTGTTTGGCCCAGGCAATAATCCGGTCGATTACGGATCGAGGGGGAATGCACGATCGTGGCTAGAAATTGGTAAATCGTGTGGCGCATCAGCTCGGTCGAGAAAACGGCGTTTCGCAAAGCGATTCGGGAGATGACGTAGTTGGCCTGAGTCCTCTTGGACGTCGCGGCCATGAGGGCTTCCAGTTTGACGTAGTAGCTGGGCACTTGTACGTTCACGATTTCTTCCTCGGACACGTTGATCCTCGAGCCCACGAAATACCTGACGTACGTCATCCACGGTACGCTGGGATACTTCTTGTTTAATTCGGCAATGCTCATCGGATTGTACAGGCTGAGCGGATCGTCATGTTCCATTTGGGCTAGCTCGTCTTCTTCCATCTTGATCTGCGCAAAGCCAATCCAACCAAGACAATAAAGTCCGTGGTTCATTGCAATTGCATTGTCCTTTTTTATTTATAAAAATGCACTTTTTACTCACATTTGCTACTTTCATTTCGAAAGATAGCGTATCACGAAGTTCTGACTTTGCCCGATCGCTGTCAGCACCGAGCATAGTGGCTATGTCCACCATGACGTTGTAATAGTGAGGCAGATGGGGCTTCCGCCCGAGCTCAAAGTCCTCCTTCGTAACACCGGGACGCATCAAACCGCTTGGTTGAAAAAACTGTTGGCGGAAAATAAAGCTCGAATCATAAAAATAATAATAGCAGCAATTCGGCTGATCGCCGATAGAATGATAAATGGACGAGTGGTTATTTTTTATTATGGTGCCTCTTATTTTTATGATTTGATATAACAATAGTTAGCGTCAACTAGTAGTGCGAATGCGAACATGGCGATCTCCCGTGTCAGACAGCGTTCGCCTGGAGCAACACACGGATGGGTGATCGCACAGCCGAACGTTGGACCGCGCAACGAGTACAGTGCGGAAGCACTTTCATCGATGATAAACGTAACTTAAACTGACTGAATGTCGATACGGGTTTTCCTCAAGGATATAAAAAGGAACATAGATAAAATACTGTTATCGCCCGAATAAATGCTTATAATTAGCAAATGTGGCAACACTTTTGAGAGCAATATATGCACCAACCGTCATAACTCGTTTCAATGGATTGCGTTTGTCAGCGTCAATGCGAAAACCGATCAAATAACCGATCCCGTCTCCAATTATCAAATCTTCATAGTCGCCATCGTTGCGGAACTTGTAGATCGTCCGTCGCCAATCGAATTTGTCTTCGTTCCACGAATCGCCATCAACCACCGGCCATCCACCGAATGTTTGCAGATAATCTAGCAGAGGTTTCAGCCCCTTGGCCTCTAGCGCGGCTGAAGAAACAACAGCTATTCTGTTTCTTTCTCTTTTTTCGAAACACTCGACCGACATTTTTATTAAATGAATTTTCATAATTTCAAAATCAATTCAAGGGTGTAGTTCCGAAAACCCCATACCTCTGATTCATTTGGAATTTCGTGTACCCATGTATTTTGACTCGCTGATTACGAATATCATAGTAAAAATACCTGCAAATTTGATTTTCAATGTCAACACTCACGAAAACTGATTTGTTAACAGTTTTTCTGTTTTATTTTAGTAAATATTCGTTTTAGAGAACAATGTTTCCTACAAAAGTCATAGTCTATGAAGACATTGATCTTTTATGTTCTATAAAGTTTTTATCTAAAACCATTTCGTTTCGAGAAAAATGGGATAATGGTCCAATAAGTGAAAATTGCTTACAATTAGCTTCATTAGTTTCGATATTATCTACTTACGCACTTTACCGCGGGAAGGTTGGTATTTAGTCTTTAAGTGCATGTTTTTTTTTTGCTTTTTTGTTTTTTTTTAAATTTTAGTTTAGTTTTTTTTTTGTATTAAATACTATTTTTGTATTTTTTGTGATTCAGTCAATTTTAAAGTGCGTTTTTTTGCTTTTTGGTTTTTTATTTATTTTTTTCCTTTTGTTTCAGTTACTTTTTGTATTATATACTATTTTTGCATTTTTTGTTTAGATTGTTTGGGTTTCGTTTTTTTAAATTGAGCTTGCTTGGGCTTTGTATTTAATTTTGTTTTTTTTTTACTTCGGGTTGTTTGAGCTTTTTTGTTTAAATTTTTTTGTTGGTTTTGTTTCAGTTTGAATTTGGTTTTTTTCTTTGGGTTTGATTGGGCTAATGAACATTATCTATATTCTTGCTGTTACCGATCCGTTGCTATAGATAAGTAGATAATATCGAACCTAATGAAGCTAAGCAGTTTTCACTTATTGGACCATTATCCCATTTTTCTCGAAATGGAATGGTTTTAGATGAAAATTGTAGAGAACATAAAATATCAATATTTTCATCGGCTACAACTTTTGTGGGAAACATTTTTCTCTATAATGAATATTTACTAAAATAAAACAGAAAAACTGCTCAAAAATCAGTTTTCGTAAGTGTTGACCTTGAAAATCAAATTTGCCGGTATTTTCAATATGATATTCATGATCAGCGAATCAAAATACATAGGTACACGAAACTCCAAATTAGTCAGAGGTATGGGTTTTTCGGAACTTTATCCCAATTCAATCTGCATTTACAGTTACAATTCAGCAGAAAAAGTTTCAGAAATATATATTCATTGATATATTATATTCAATTTAGTCAGAGACTACGATATTCCTAGACTTTTTTAATAAATTGAATTTATTAGCTATTTCAACTAAATAACATTTAATAACATTAAATAACATTTAATGACTAAATAACATTAAATAACATTTAATGACTAAATAACATTAAATGACATTTAATGACAATTTGAACATTAATAAAAAATGACTTGCCCGTGTTCATGCAACTCTTGTATAATTTTTTGACGAGTTTAAAGATTTTTGGTTCATTCGGTGCGACCTCGTCTTTGATCATTTGTCCGAGATCGTTGTTTATTTTTTTCTTCAAGATCGAGAAGTAATCGCCACCCTCCCCACTCTCCCACGCTTTGGTGAAGTTACCGCAAGCAAATTGGTAAAAGTCGGTGCAAGGATCAACTTCTTGATCCATGTTCTCCAAGATTGTCGTTGCTAAAGATCAAAATATGACTGTGATGGCTTTGCGATAAAAATTATTTACAAGAACTTGGACGAGCTTGAATTTCAAAGTTAAAAAATTTATTTCAATCATCGTTCATTGTTACGAGTTCCGGAATTTTTCGACGTACCGGTAGAAACCCATTCCTTTGACGAGCAGACGTTGTTCACGTTCACAGAGGCGCCTTTGGTTGGCAGAGCTCCGACTGTGGGCAGCACATTTTCATGTATTCTAGCGACTGTCTCGGTATTGTGTTTTTTTTGTAAGTTATCACCGTGAAAAAAATCTTCTCTGCAGTGTCGTATGAAATCGGACGCTCACATGACGTGACATACTTACTCGAAATAGTGCTTATCGCAATGATGAACGGGAAAAACCTTCGAGGTCCCATTTTCATTGTTGCGAGATCCGCGCTGCGTTGTGTTGGATATTGGGCGAATCACTCGAATATATCCGTGACCAAATTTCCTCGCTGCTCGTTGCCCGGCTGCCCGGCAACGCCGAAAGAGTGAAAGAACCCGACGAGCCCGCGGGAAGCACTTTCGAAAAAGTCGATCGCACGAGTAGTGGTTGAATTATTAATCAGAACCGAAGAAGATTAGTATTCCATATAGTTGCGTGGAATGCTTCGCAAAATTCCCGCGCCAACGTTTATATGGGCGACCATGTTTATCGATAAGACACAAACGTGACGATAGCATTTTTCCTTCGTAAAGAAAAAAGCTGCCGTTTCGTCGGAAAAAAAAAAATTTCCGACATTTATTGCAAATGGAAAAAAAATCTATATGTACGTGTCTCTACAGACTTTCTTGCACACGCAAAAAATTCTAAATGAATTTAGTGAATATGAGTGTAACGCTTCTGATTTCTAAGGAGTTTTAATTTTCCGATAAAGAATTGTGCCAAAACATATTTTTTTTTAATATTTGAATTTTAGAAGGCAAGGAAATAAATTGCTGATTTCCATTATTTCTTTTTTAAGGATGTTGAGTCCCTATGAAACATGTTAATGTTAATTGTTCAATAAATAGCTTCCTAATCGTCATGACATTTTTACACGACCTCCTGAATACTTCATGTAAAAACATACAAAATATTCAGAATTCTATCATCATTACTTCAACCTGCTTAAGGGTTGAAATAAAAAATGATGAGAAAATTCTGAAAATTTGGTATGTTTTTGTATGAAGTATTTAAGAGGTCGTGTTAAACTTTCACGACGATTAGGAAGCTCGTTATTAAAAAATTGACATTTTGTTAAGAAAATTTTTTAAATGAAATAAAAAAAAATTTATCAATAAACTTCGTTTTGTTTCCGTTACTTTCAGTATATTGTAGATATTACAAAATTGAGAGGCCAAAAAAAAACTTATCGCAAAGTTACATCAGTTTCCATAAGACAGCATTTAATTGGTGAATGTTAATTGTTCAATAACGAGCTTCCTAATTGTCGTGAAATTTTTACACGACCTCTGAAATACTTCATACAAAAACATACCAAATTTTCAGAATTTTATCATCATTTGCGATTTGAGACTCAACATCCTTAAAGAAAAGATTTCTTTACCATTTTTGAGACTTCGGGTATGCTTTATTACTACTTTTGGCTGTTGCATGCTATTTTTTAGATGATTAAACTTTTAAAATAGCAGAGGTATTGCGCGGTTTTCCAAACTGCATTTTCGAAACTGACGTGGCGTGTAGCTAAAAAACTAATCGACTGATTCTGATGAAGGTTGGTATAATTATTGATAACCTTATTGTCTAAAACACGATCCTAAATATTTTTGCAAATTGAAAAATGAAGTATTCTTTATTGCCAAATGTAGCCACCTTTTTTGGAAAATTCAATCTTTTTGTTTCAAAGCGTACCATTCTATAGATTTTCAACATTTCTTACTTTTTCTTGGTTCGTATTTTGCGTACGAGTGCAAATGGAAGAAAAATCTTCGTTGGTTTTTTTCAGATTAATGTCACCGACGCTACGTGCCACGCCGTCTGACAACATCCGCCACAACCCATTTAAGCGACCATAAAAAAACGAAAACTTTTAAAGGTCAATAAAAAACATACTGTGTAACAGCCAAAAGTATTAATAAAAGATATCCTAAGTTTCAAAAATGGTGAGGCTACCGTTCCTTTTTTTTTTTAATCATAAAAATCAGCAGTTTTTTCCTGGTCTAAAGATATCTCCCCTCTTAAATTCCCAAAATTTGAGATATAACTTCTTTCAAAGTGTATAATTTTTTTACGGTAAATAGAATATTACAGTACAAATAACGTGATCAATTTCGCAAAAATCGGTAAACGTGCTCAGATTTTAGGGGGGTTTGAATTTTCAATGAGAATTTCCACGACGTAACTTTATTAACACTTGGGATACGCGGATTATTTTTCACACGTCAATAAAATATTGAAGAGGAAGTGCAACGCAATTAATTTAGCGCAAATTGGTGAGAAAGCACAGACTTTTTATGCGTTTGATTTTTGAATAATTCCTAAGTGAAAAGAAAGGATGATGGTGGAAAAAAAATATTGCTTAGCTTTATTGTTTAAAATTAAATTGCGCACGTTTGCAATTTGCACATTGCTTGCACAAATTTTTTTTCAGCTACGAAGTCTGAGCATATAAGCACGCTTGCTTTGCTTTTTAGGTTAATCGAAAATTGGGGGAGAAGCTAAAATTAAAATCGCGGCAAACGTTGTGTCAAGACAGCACACTTGCTGATACGATCGACTTTTTTTCAATTATGATAATGGGTATGGCAGAACACGTTTTCACTCATTACGACTGGCATTCCAATGTCTTCTTGCATTTCAAAGTTTTTTTTCTCGTATCCCATTTGGTCATGAATCTTCGCGTTCTTGCCGTTGCCTGTCGTGCCAAACTATTCAAGTGTTAATTACTGCAAAATTCTTTGCAAGGCAAAATACAACTTCTAATGAGCATGTGTTGAAAAAAATGAAAGACCGGCACGTTTTTTCATATTTTACGCCGTTTTAAGATCCGACGCCACGATTATCATTATGTAAACTAATGTCGTAGCTTACTCATCCGTGAATAGATCGAACGTCCTTCAATGACGAAAAAAGCGAGATCTTCGATTTGTATATATTTGCTTTTTCCGCCTGTATCAGACGGGTATATTGTAAATTGATTGCGCAAGAAGGCGGAAAAGACGAATGTAACGAGTGATTGGCCACAGTTATCACTCACAACACGACAGAATTACTATTGTGAAAAGTACAGGAAAGACGTACTGAGAAAAAATATCGTTCGTCGCTTGAAACCACTCAAATTGAAGAGGTAGTTTCAACATATGGTGTAGGAATCGCAGATTGAAGGTAAACTTATTATTACAACGTTGAAACTGCTAGTAAAACTTTAAACGCGTTTTTCTCGAAACTATTTTTTGTTTTCAAAACGTCGTTGAGGATTTGTTGACGTCTAATGAACGGATTGACCCGAAATTTTCTACACTTATTCAGTGTAATAGTAGTTTAGTCTTGACCAACGTTATTCCTCCTAACATTTCTTTTTCATTCGTCATTAACAATAATGGTGCCATTTTTCCTCGAAAATTCGACCAAAAATTCAATTTTTTTTTTAATGTTTGGAACACGATATCAAATAAGCTTAGCGAAGTCATAGCCAATACTATCTATTTTGAGTTTCAGGTCAACCTGGTGGCCAAAATAAAGTACACGTTGAGCCTCTCACGTTCAAAGGTCTTTCACGAGATTGCTTTTAACTTCTTTAATTTTTTATATTTTCAAAATAAAATTTGGCACACAACGTTGTTAATGTACATATAAATTAGTGTCCAAAGGATTTTTCAATCATTTTACTTATTCCTTAGAATTTTTTTAATGACCCTGATTTTTTTGTTGTCGCATTTCCTTAATCTCTTAACTAGCTCATGGCGGGAAAAAGTTGAAACTTTCGTGAATTTTCGCTGGGAAAACGTGTGCAGGTTTTCAACTATTTTTGTTTTCATTACGTTAAAGATTATGGTTTTAAGTAACTTTTGTAATTTTTGTATCAAAAAATAGTGATTAATGTCGCAGATCCAATGGTTTGTGCAGACCGCTGTTTAAAAAACACCCTTCGCGGTGCCGACTGCTCCTCGGAAGCAAATCATCCGAAATAAACGCATTTAGTTTTTGCAAGGAATTCAACAACAATCCGAAATCGAGCCCATGCAGTTTTTGCATAAAATAAGCAAGCTCTGGGACAAAGGATTTAATAAAATACTGATTTTTGAAAAATGGCCGCTGTCTAAAGTAATCGTATCGATTTTCGGTGAAAAGAACACTCTATTGTCGTTAATAAAAATAAACATGAATCGAAAAAGAATTCCTCCGTTCAAGTGTTGCTGTTTGATATGTAAACGAAGTATATAAATTTTAAGTTGATCCGTGTTTTTTTGACATATCATGGTCACCGATTTCGGAAAAGTCATTTTGAGGAAAACGCGTTAAAATTTTGCGGTTCGCCGGTTCACAAAACCCACCTATAAGCGCCCATAAATCTCTCAATTTTAAACGGATCGACTTGAAATTTTCAGATAATATTTTCGCAATGTTGTATTTCGAGAATGCATGGAAAACCAAAGATCGCTGTTTAAAAAAACTTCAACTAGGCAGACCAGACCTAGCAGACTTCAACAACAAACAGACCAACGAATCGACGAACGAACGAATTTACTAATATCAATTTCAAAGCGAATTTATTTGAATGATGAATAATAAATTTATTCATCATTCAAATAAATTCGCTTTGAAATTGAAATTAGTAAATTCGTTCGTTCGTCGATTCGTTGGTCTGTTTGTCGAAATTATTATATATGTACGAAAATATATTTTATACGCTCGAAATATGTACTCTTGCAAAGAATTTTTAATGCGCAATAAATATTTGTTATAAGCTAAGCGCCAAAGTAGAAAGATCCCTTTCCTTTTTGCTCCGAAATTTAAGTGATTTTTTAAAAACGGTATTTTGATAAAAAATTATCAGAAAAAAATGAAGAATTTTAAAAGGTAATCGATTACGATTGAGCAAAAATGAATGTAATCTCCCAATTTTGGCGCTTAATTTATAAGAAATATTTATTGTGAATGGAAAATTCTTTGCAGGAATATACATTTCGAATATGTAAAATACATTTTCACGCACATAATTTCGACGAACGAGAGAATGAATTGACCAATTCGTTTCACATCGGATGGATTTAAAATTCCAACCAAATTTATCCCAGTAATAATTAAAGATGTACATACATATAATAATTGTATAAGCAGGTAGTCAAGAAATATAATTCTCATGAGTGAAAAAATATCATTACTTGGACTCGATCCCGGGCTCTTCCGCGCATTGCACCAGCGTGCTAACCACAGCTATAGCGTGCACGCTATCGCTTCCATCATCATAAAAGATTGTTTTCCAATATTTAAGTAGTAGCCCCGCTTGGGGTTTAAATTCGGCTTGGCTGGTTGGTTGGTTTGAGATATTAACTGGAGGTGAACGCGAAACGGTACGAATAGCTACTCTCAAGTATATACTGTAAAATATATACTGCAGCTCAACAGTAGAGCTGCAAAACTTTTCTTCTTTGTACGATAGTAGATCGTACATAATAATTTACCTGCTCGCTAAACTATTTTTCTTATAAAGAGATAAAAGAACAAATTTTTGTTGAATTTTTAAGGGGGAGAGAGAGAGAGGGAGAGAGAGAGAGAGAGAGAGAGAGAGAGAGAGAGAGAGAGAGAGAGAGAGAGAGAGAGGGAGAGAGAGAGAGAGCGAAATTGATGATTTGTTTATTATTTATTTATAATACACGTCTTCAGTCAAGAATGACTTTCAATATATATTTTATTAAATCAATATTACATGTAAAGTACTGCATCCGTTTAAGGGCGGGGTAAAGTTAATTCGGTGAAAAAAAGGCATGACTTTAAGATTTTTTTTTGGCGTAACGAATAGTGTTCGTTTATTGAAAAATTTACATACAATAAAGTAACATTTGAACACCATTCTCCTAAATTTGCATTGCAAAATATTCAAAATTGAGCGAGTGAAAATTAAACCCCGGAGGCGCCTCGAAAAAAAGTTGGTTTGCGGTGTGCACCATAACTCGCAACAGAATCATCTGAAACAAAAAAATCAAAATGCATTTGTTAAAGGAGATGTTTCTCGAGGTAATGACGGGAGGATTTTTTTTTCTTTCGATTTTTCGATTTTTCGGAGCACTTGGGAGCCAAAAACCCGATTTTCGCTAAAAAAATCGGCTAATTTGTTGTTGGAAAATTAGTAATTATTTTTAAAAAAACAAAAAAGCCCTCGACAATACCTGGTCAATTATGTGAAGAAGTACTGTGCAAAATTTCAAAGCGATTGGTCCAGTAGATTTTGAGTTATCGTGCACACGGACTTCAAATATGACAAGTCTCAGAAAAACGGTTTGAAAAACGCAGAAGAGTTTGGTCGCTTAGCGCTCATTGCACATAAGTTTGAAAACACTTCTCGATTGCATAAAAATCTGAGAGAATTCATGCATATTAAAGGTACTCAAAAGATTAATTTTGCATATTAATAATTCCAAAATGTTATTAACAAAATGATGAAAAAAAAATTAGTCAACAAATTTCCCCGCAACCCAATTTTTTTTCGTGATTCGTTCATTTTTCTGAATACGTATAAATGTTTTCAGATTTTTCAATTATCTTTGAATTTTTAGAAATTCAAAATACAACTCGATAATTTTCTTATGCTCACTCAAAGTCGTCGATGCCAGGTCCGTAGAGCAAAAGGCTTCCATCAAGATGATCGAGAGCATCGTTTTGCGTTTGTCTACGCAAAACGAACGTCTACGTCTACGAAAAATACAATAGCGCGCCGCGCAGCTGCCGCCCAGGTATAAAACCCGGCATGGAGCAATAGACGCTGAAATACTCATAACTTCGTCAATTTTACTCCGATCGACTTGAAATTTTAACACAATATTCTTGATATATTATGCATTCGTTTAAAAAATGAAAAAAAAATTTTAATATTTTACCCCGCCCTTAAGACGGAATGACACCTCATCGCGGTCGGTATGGTAGAACAGAATTATAGATACCCAAAAATCTCTGAAACGGCTCTTCAGATCCCGTCGAAACTTTGCCAAACGACGTCAAATAGATAGACGAACAGCTTCCAGCCCCTCAAATTTTTTGAATTTGAGAAAAAAAAAACGTAGATTGGCTTATCATGCGGAACTCGAGACCGAAAAGATGAAAAATCAGATGTTTGGCTAATGTCACGACTTAGAGAAAAGCTAGACCGGGTAGCCACATAAAAAACGAACAATTTGAGCTCTCAATCACTGCACTTCGTTGCATATCTTAGGAGAAAAGTGGTAATCTAGATTTGTCGTGTAATTGTTGATAATTGCGAGCAAATGTCGCCCGAACTTCGACGTGCTCAGTTCACGAGAATTCCGCGCGCGGCGCTCGCCTCGTGGTCTGCAGACGACGCGCATCGAGGCCCGTGGCAGCGCCAATAACGTCTCTCCACACCGTGGTGTAGACGCGCACCGACACGCACGCACACATGCGTTGCGTAGCGTGTCGAGGCCCGTGGAAGGCGAGACGCAATGTCTCCGCGCGCGCGGTGACGAACGCGCGCGGTGACATCCGTTGGTGGGGCGTAGAAGCTCGATTGAGTTCTGCCCTACCGGTCGGAAGCCGGGGCCGCATCGAAGTTTCGCGTCGGGTGTCATCCGTCTTAAGAAGCAAGCTTTTATCTGATACGGCATTTCTGCAAGCAACTGAATCTTCGAGAAAAGCGGCAATGGCCAAGGGATACCGCAGTTTTACTTTGTAATATGCGCGCGTGTGAGCTTACATGTGTGGGTAAGCAAAACCGAGAGCTCAGCGGTGGAGCATATAATACAGAGCATACTTCTTTATCTGTATCCATCACTTACCCGCTGAGGATTTAGTTCACGGAACGGACAAACAAATCCTACGGAACCGAGCTCTACCAGTCTGTGCCATGCTTTTCGCTCCGTGGGCTCTCTCAGGTTTCTCTCTGGCTGTGAAAACTTCTACCGCGCATGCGCCGTTTGTCCGACTTTTTGCGCGGGAACGTGGGATACGGGTCGCGCGTGTTGATGTTTACTCCGAAGTCGCGGGAAGTAACAACATGCGAGCGGTCGAAGCTTCGGAGGTTAACACTTCCCCCGTTTAAATGATACACTAACAAAAGTTGAGCTCTTTCTTGTTTGATAAGAGTTTGAATTGTATACAACAGACTCGCCGGACGTAAATTCAAGCCGGTACAAAATGGTCCGGCGAAAGTCAACAGCGAGGTTTGTAGGTTATGCCCAAGTTCGAAGTAAATCCGAGTCCAGTGGTTTCGTAGTGCCTTCATAGCGTCCGATGTTTGTTTTTCAGATCGCAATCGGCGCGTTCGGGGTCGTCCGCAAAATCGACGGAAGCTGCCGGAAAGTCTAGCAGGGTAAAGAATAAAACGTCAACTTTTTACCGGCCCGATGGTCTTGCAACTTTGAAAAACAGTACTCACCGACACTGGTGGACGGGCGGCCGGGCTCCGCCTTCGCCCGTCCTTCGAGTTAAGCAGCTCTGTGCATGGCCGATACTTGCAGCGGTGACCGCCCTGCCATGCACCGGCTGGCGCAGCAACCAGTGAGCGGAAGGCCGAACCTTCGGAGACGTTGGTATAGATACTCGAGTTAAAGTCTGTGCATCGGAGAATACGCTCTGCAAATGCTGTATAGTGTAGCTCAACCCTGCGCAGTCACACTGGGGCAATTTTGGGCCGAGCCAACTGTTACCTTGAAATTCCTGATGATTATTAGAAATTTATAGCAACAAATATAACTTTTGCACTTGAACAATCGTGGATTCACATTCCAGAGGGATTCGAGAGTATTAGTGAATTTTTTTATGATTTCCTAAAACTCGATGAAAGGAAACATTGACGTTTTCGTCCCAGTACAACCATGGGAGTAGCGACATTACGGTGCGACCGTGCAGGGTTAAGACGGCTGTGGATGCAACGCAAGTTAGGTTGGATTACCGAAGCACGGGTCGGGGTTGGTAGGAAAGGTCTCGATCGGGAAGGGTTATGAGTAAAAATCTGCGAGGGTATACGTTTGAACTCGGGAAATGGAAAGAAAAAATAATCTAACAAAGTGCACGAATTTTCTAGACCGAAGTGGTAGTGAACAGAGGCAGAGCGAAAAGGCAGATGAGAGCTCTCCAAGAAATCAAATATCTCAGGAGGACGACAAAGCTGCTCATACCCAAGTTGCCGTTCTCCAGACTAGTCCGAGAAATAGTTTTGGATCTTTTTCCCAGGGAAGACATATCACGGTACGGCTCTTACTCTTCTTAAGCGCTTGCATACACCTGAGACGGCTAAAAGTAAGGTTAAATTTAAGAATATTTTTTGTGTATAAAACTGAATTTTATTGAACAACCATGATTATACATTTTAAAGTATAACATTTTATGTACATCGTGTGCAAATTTGATTAAAAAATTTCAAACGATACAAAAGTTACAGTCGTTTTCCTGGGATGTGTTTTTGTGGACAGGTAAAACGCTTCGGAGCATCTAGAATAAGGGCGATAAAGTTTGGTACCTGTAAAACAAAGGTTCGCAGGCCCGTGTGGGTTTGCGCTGGCTAGCCCGTGTGCGAGACGTCGACCGTTTTTATCGTAACACAATTTTTCAAAACGACATGCAGCATAACTCCAACAATTTTCATTCTTTTCACTCCAAGTTTTGAGCACATCGTTAAAATAACGTTCCGAAGGGAAATACGTACGGGTATTTCCACGAGTCAATAATAACATTAGTGTTATTGAGTAGTGAAAATTAGTGAAAATTGAGTTTTTACTTGAAATGCTTGCCAATTACACAAAAATTCATATTTTCCAAATCCCCCTACGTATTTCTTTAGCTATAGTCATGTCAATTGATAGAATTTGTTGAATTTTGTTTCCAAATTCAAATTTGCGTCAGTTATACTGCGTGCCACAGTGCGTCTCAAATTCAACATGCAGCAAGCTACACGGACTTATATGGAATATTGCTTGTTGAAGAAATGCCGCACACTAGTATATTTCTCTTTTCAAATAATTGGAATTTGGAGAAATTCAAACATGGAGGGCACAAAAAAGAAAATAGCTTCAGACAAAGGCTATTTTCCTTCGAAACAAACAATCTCAAATCGTTCGTGTTTCCTGTGAATCGACTGTTAACTTTTAATACAATTCATAAACCTGTTTTTATTGTCAGGCGACTACGGCGACCCGAAAATCAGGGTTATTCTACAAAGTTAATTTTTACGGAACCAGATGATTGAAAAATCGTTTGGATTTGTATGTACATCAACAACGTTGGGTACCAAATTTCATAAAAAAATATAAATTATTGAAAAAGATCGTCATTTACACAGTAGCCAACCCCCTTAATTCAACATCAAAGGCTCGATCATTTTTTCCTTCAAATTCGCCTGGTCTTTTCTTCGCTGCAACAAACAATTAAATGTTGGTGAATTTTTCAACCAGAATACAAGCGTCCGCGCTGGAAGCGCTCCAAGAATCCGCCGAAATGTACCTCACACAATTTTTCGAGGACGCCGTTTTGCTGGCGTTTCACGCTAAGCGCGTGACCCTGATGCGCAACGACATGATACTCATGAGGCGTCTGAGGGGACGGGACGACGTCATCAACAGATAAGATACGTAGACAACAGCGATTCAATTGATTCGATAGAAATTAATGAAATCTTGAACCCTTTCGCCAAGCCTGACGTTGAAGTGTTCCATTCAATTTTTCATCCGCCTGCGAGCTGTGCTTCGACGATTAAAATAGTACATTATTTACGGACGATATGTCCAGCGCATCGAGTAGAGCTAAACAAAAAACGTTCGACAATCGACAAATATCACACCGTGCCTGACGTTAATTTAGTAATAATTAAAGTTACTCTTTGTTAATACTATTTTTGTAATTAGGATATTTTTTTATTTGACATCGACGAATGTGTATTAATGTACGGAAAGATAACAAATTGTGTCAATATATCTACGTCTCGCCGTTTTATTATAAAATACATTATCACTGCCAGACCACTTTAGTTTTCATTTAAATCGAAACGAGGACCAACATCTCATCTATTTCTTATCCGAAGTTTTTTCCAGGGGTACGAAAAATAAATATTAGATGTGGAAGTGTGGGATACAATAATAAAAAAATAAAAACTCGTGTTAATGCGGCGACATTGCATGATTCTTTTTTATTATTTTCGTTTGTTCCTAAAAAATCTTAACCGAGGCATTAAAAGAAAAAAATTAATTTTCACAAAAACTCATTTTCCACTGTGGTGAACCTTTGGTAAAATATGGATAATGGTTCTTAAATAGTGTATTATATATATATATATATATATATATATATATTTATTTATTTCTATAAATCTATATATAACGGTATCAACATCGTGACGAATATAGCGTTCCATTTCTTCCAAACTTGTCTAATACGGTCAAATAAAAATCGTCCAATTGTGACTAACGAATGTCTAAAATACAATTTAAAATGCCTATCGAACGCGATCGATACAACAATTTTAAATAACGAGGCAGTGTGCAAAATATTGACACCGCCGCGGAAATTTTACGGTCAATAGCTGCGACAAGGTCGAAACTCATAGTAATAATAAAAGAACAACGTATGTATAGATCGCGTTTGAAATGTTCAACCTAGAGGGAATAGAGGCTAGAAAGAATAACCAGTACATTGCCCTAACTACATAAGAATATTATAATACATTTTCTGTGTGGAAATATAAAAAGCATCTGTGAAAGCTGCCTATCTGTTGCCTCTTAAATTGTCGATAGTAAAAAAAAACAATATCTACGAACAAGACACATTCGTTTAGCTTAGGCACACAAATTTGTCATCCTCTCAATGCTGCCAGTCGTTGTACATTCGTAAAAGATTCTCAGATCCCCGATAATCGAATAATGCTACATTGTATACATAATAATTAACAATTATTGAAGAGGCGTTACCCGCGTCAGTCGAGCCGCCGCAGCGTTTCGCAAGTCGCAATATACGGCGTGATGTTGAAGTTTGCATCGTTGAAATGCAACGAGCATTCGAAAGAAGAAACCATTCTTTTTTTCAATTTCATCGTCCAAAATTTTATCCAGCAAATTTGGGCTTGACATTTCTTACAAGAAACCTAAAAAAAACATTCAAGTGTTTTTTGCAGCTCGAATTTGCCAAAAAGAAGATCGGGCTACTGAACTTTCGTTGAGTTCCAACGATGCAAACTTCAATATTGTTCTGCGCGGAGGTGACTCGAGCGACGGCGGGAACCAAAGGGACTTTCTCTTCGCGCTCGGACGCTAAAGCACTCACTTTCAGCACTTCGTGTAGAAAATTTAATAATAATAAGTCTATATCACTTTTTCCGTGTTTTCTAGCGCACGAGGGAAATTATTTTTTGATCAACGATCTGACCTTGTTCACGCATTTGTTCATGAAATTGCGTTTTCTCTTCGGATCGGCGGCGCACGTTGCGTGCAAAGAGAGCAAGGAGCCTCTCTGTTGTTGCTGTTGCGAATGCGCTTCCTTGCACGCATCGCCATGACCGCCGTATTCGTTTGACGAATAAATATCGTTGCTATCTAATCCCGCACCACAGCTCTTGGCTTTGAGTAGGAACGCGGAAGGCTTCTTCTCGTTCTTCGAAGGCGACGGGCCGCGAATCGTCGCTTCGTCGCTCTCGTCAGCTCGCGAATTCGCCTCGTCCCTATCACATATATCCGGTCTGCCTAGTTCAACAACGCGTTGTTCAGCGCTCGAACGTATCGGACATTCGTCGAGGTACGGCTTCTTCTCCGTGCAATCTTCGGACGAGGATGAAATTCTCGAATTTTGACGTCTCGTCGTTGCCTCAGCTGCCTCGTTGAATTCCAATTTGCCGGAAGTTATTTTGCTTCTCAGTCTCGGGATCGGCATCGGATTCGAGTCCTCGTCCAAAGTTTCGTCGTCGCTCTCGGCAACCGCTTTGGGATTTCCTTCCACGGTCGCGTTCAAGCTCCGAGTGCGCTTTCTCGTCGCCTCGTTCTCCGTGGCCGCGTCAACGACGAGGCCGTCGTCGTCGAGTAGCCCGTCGAGACTTCGCGACCTCGGACGCGGCAGTGGCTCCGGCTCGTCGGCGACCGGCTCCTCTCCGCTCTTGATCTCCGCTTGGTCGATCAACTCGAGAGATCGCGAGCGCGCCGACGGCGAGGACGGATGGCGCGGCGGACGACGGGGTATCGGACTTCTTCCTGGATGTGTGTGAACGAATTTTAGACGCGGGGACGTTGGTGGCATGCTCATCAGCCAATGGGACGGACTCGATGATTTACGAAGCCTGGAAAAACAGATCAACGCACGAACGTCAGTTATGGACGCAAAAGAACGATCACTTTGGTTATCACGGTGAGAGATGCCATGCTCATTCATCTAGCGACAAAACAAAACTACGGTAATTGACGACGAGGCCACTTTGTGCGGTAATTTGACGATTTACATGCTGACTGAATTTTGGGATGGGAAAAGGGTAAATATTCGGAAATGGGCCTCCTGCTAGAATCGGGCTATATTTTTGTTTGATGTTGTTTGGGGTTTCTTTGGGGTTGTTTGGGTTTGTTTGAACCCTTGAAGAAAATTAGCCTGATTCTCGCAGTGGCCCCACTTCCAAATATTTACCGGAAAAAAAGCCATGGACAACGATCGAATTCGAATTGCGCGAAGATCGAGACTATTTTGAAAGTTGTCCGTCGGGACGTTTAAGGCGGGAGCCTGAATAAGAAGGACCAAAAGAACGTTTTTTCGGACCATTTTTTCGAAGGGAAAAGAACAAGTAAGCTCAGTGAACATTGAGGTATCTTTTCGTATATGCGTGGAATGTATTTTTAAAAAAACTTTCCCCAACAGGCAACTATAAATCACTGCGGGTTTATTAGCCTATTCCATGTGCGTCTTGCCACTGCAGTTCCAAATCGACGGGCAAAATGCAGCTCGTAATTCTTGACTCAAACAAAAAACCCAATAAAATTTTCAATTGACATATATTTTTTGTCTGGGTGAATTGAGAAATCGCTGAAAAAATCGTGAAATTATAACTTTTCTCAGGTTTGAAAAAAGTGTGTTTAAAAAAACAGCTTAACGTGCTGTAAAAATGATTTAAAAGGACTTTTTTAACGACTTTTTTATTCACTTAGAAGGGATTTTCATATTGAAGAAAATAAACTTTGGTTTGATTCAATTAGTCGTTTAGTTTTTTTGCCATTACGCCCGCCAATTTAGAAAAATCGTGAAAATGAAAACAGGAGAAAATGCGCTTCAATGTTTTCAATAGGAGGAAATTTCAATGTTAAATATCAATTGCTTCTCTGATTTTGGCCTTGTGTCTTCGAAAATATTTACAATTGGCCTCTGTAACTTTGTAAATATATTGATGGATTATCTATCGATTTAAGCAATAAAAAAACGACTTTTCGGACCTTTTAATTCAGGCTCCGGCCTTAATGATGGGATTGAAGTTTGCGTCGCTGGAATGCAACGTAGTTTTTTTTGTATCGTATTGCCCACATTTTTTGGCATATTTAGGCTACGAAAAACACTGAAATGTTTTTGAAGATCGTTATCAGGGATCGTTAATCTAAACCTGCCTAAGCGTTTAGATAGTATTGGAAATAAAGAATTTTCATTGCCTTCCAACGATTCAAACTTCAACATCGAATTTAACGAAAAATACTTAACAAGGAATAAGAAAAACTTTTGGCTTCTTCAGCAAGCATTACAGTTATACCTTACGAAATAGCTACAAGAAAAGCTAAAGTTATCGACTTTTCAAACATTCAAAGAGCATGGTGACGGCTCGAAAGAGTATTTGCTTTTCAGATGCGGTTCGTAAAAATAACTAAACATCCGATCAATTTGTACAATTGCACTGAATTTAAGTATATTGCAAAAAGTAAAAACAATTATAATAATTGAGGGGCCATCGACGCGAGAGGGCGCTGTGCTGCTGGTCTTTTTTTTAGACGAACGTTGTGCCTCACAATTCGTTTCTGAATTATGTGAAAACAAAAGATTGTTCAAAAATTAAATTTGCTTTTACACGGCAGAATTACGACCCATTTTCGAATTTTTGGAAAATTTGTGTGGTAAGAGAGTTAAAAAAGTGTCGATTTTTGCGGATTTTATTTTCTCCACTCTGTTACTATGCAACTCTTTCAAAAATTCAAAACTTCCGCAGTGATGGCTCATGTATAACGGTAAACGTAATAAAAAAATATTCCATTTTGGTTTTAGACGACACGGCAACGAATTTATTATTATTATTCTTTTTAACTTTCTACAGCGTACTTCAATACAGTGCAAAACCGGTAGATCAGGTATTGACATTCGTTGCAAACTGCATCTGAAAATCAGTAACTTCCGGGCCGTCACAGTAGCCTGATTCTTCAACCGCTGGATTGCACATCATTCAGCTGCTCCGAACAAATATTTCACGAGGCCAATATTTTCTACATCATTTGTGCAGGAAAAGAAAGGTTTTTCTTCTAAACCACCGATTGTGAACTTGCTTTTGCACACCACCAAGATGATGTTGAAGTTTGCATCGTTGAACAACAACGAAAATTCTCGTTTATATTTTTCTTTCCTTTTATTATAACACCGAACACTTTTGTGCAAACTTTGAATGGAGATCTCCGAAGAACCATCTCCAAAAACAGTTCAGGGATTTTCGTAGCTAAAAACTGTCAGAACAATTTTGGGAAAGCAAATAAAAATGATGTTCATTGCACTCCGATGATGCAAACTTCAATCTCATCCAGCTCCGAGGGAAAAAACAAGACTTCGACGGTGGGTGGCGCAAAGGCGACGCGTTGAACAATTGATGAATGTAGCGACTGAAAAAACGTTGAGCATTAACAGAACGAGTGAATGACAACAATGAGACAACATCGACGGCGAAACAATGAGTTTATCGTTGACTGACCTATTCGATTCCGAGTTCTGATCGTGTTCTTTATCGATCTTTCCGGTCTCTCAGTTTTGCTTTTCTTTCCCTATCTACAGTTTTTATTCCGAACAATCCTCGCTGCCGGGAATGAAATTGTTACAACCGATTCAGTTAGTTCCGAGGTCTCGTGATGTAGAGTGCAGTAGAAGTGCGTTGAGGAAAATTCGAGTGTAAAAAATGGTTGTACCTGCTGGGTATGGCTGTGGGCGGGCCCTCTAGTCAATCTCTACCATTCGTAGAATCTTTGTCGCTTCCTCGGCTCTCGTTGCTGTGCATTCTTTGATAATTCGGCGGTTGCCGCATATTCGTGCTTCCCGGTGTGCCGGGTGTCGTCACGTCCTTGGATCCGATTCCACGAGGTATACCGCTCGACAGTTCCGAACGCACGGGTATTTCCCCTCGCATAAACCTGAACAGTTGGCGATCGATAGATACAATTTTCCGCCGCTACCAACGAAGAGCGATCGAGATAAGGCACAAGGGGAGTATCGTCAACCGACCTTTCTAATTTGTCTACGCAGGCGTCCTGATAGTCGTGGATCCATCGAACACCGTTGAAGTGACAAACGGACCTCATGTCCTCGGGCAATTCCTCGGGTTCGGGCCATTGGAAGTTGTCGATTATCGGAATAATGTTGCACTGGGACTGCAACGCCGCAACGATCTCCTAATAGAACGGGAATTACGATTATTCGACCAATTCACCATAGAACAATTCGAAAGATTTACGAGGAATCTTAAGGTGGTTCGGAAGAAACGATTCTAAAATCGACTGACGTTTAACCTCCTATTGTTTTGCGGGCGAGAGATAGTGTGTCATTAATCACGTTGAAATAACACATTTTAAGCCACTCCACTGTACCATTTCCGAGATATGAATGGTGAAAGTTGGCCTCAAGTACAAGCACTCAAACGTAACCTCCGAAAGATTTACCGGAAATGATAACTTTACGTAAAATTTTAACCGTTTCACCCAACAAACGAAACTTCTTATTCGAATATTCGATTAATACGGAATTCACCTGCAAACATTGTAGCTGATCCACCGTGTAATGTTTTCACGATAATTTATTAAATTTTGCTATGCGGCATCTCTATCTCTCTAAACGGTGATCGGAGCGTCAGCTGTGATTGCTAGGGGGAATTCCGAAACGGCAATTCACGCAGAATGCGATATGAATGAAGAAGAGGATAAACGTAATAATAAACCGAAGGATAAAAAATGGATAAAAATATGTTCATTGTGGATATTAATTTCTTAAATTGATTATTACGTATACAAATATGTTTTTGCTCAATGCGAGATTTTTTTCGCGAAACGACCCCTTACACGTAACTGTGCCACGTTTTGACATTTGTCGAGTTGAGAAATGATATTTGAATTCTTCTAAAGTGAGGTTATGTAGCGTTGCCAACTGCTCAAAACATGATATATTTTGTCCAATAACCAATGTCGATCGAAAGTATTTATGAAAATCATCATAAATTTTCATTCTAATGGGTACCACAATAAAAATACTTTTTTATGAGATTAAATTCGATGTATTTTAGACATTTGAAAGAAAAACATAAAAATCGTTGAAATTGTCAGTCTGACTTCCGGTTTTTCTTCCGAACTACCTTGAGGGGGTCACCAGTGTGAAATTTTGAAAAAATCGATTTTCTTTGCATTTTCCGACAAAATAGACGGTTATAAGCATGAATCTGGCATCGCCGATTGATCTTAAGTAGAAAATATGTATGAAAATTCCGCACTCGAAACTAAACGCGTTTTACTCGAATTGTCGTTTTTCAAAACCGTGCACACTCAAAGGAAGAGTTTTAAAGCTATCCGTCTCGAATTTCGACACAACATTCTTCACGTCATTTTCTATCTTGCTATGGGAGCCTTTTTTAGTTGCAATCTTCATATTCCTTTAACAAAAATCTGTCGAAAGTATAGGCTAAATTCACGTAACCGTCAACGATTTGAATTTTCGACATAAAAACACTTAACTTTAGAATTATCAAATATTATCACATTCGATATAAAAACACTAATCTTTAGAATTCCCATTTTTCAAATCCCTTTGCCATTCTGTTTCATTATCACAAAGCACGTTTCTAGGAGAAGAATACGGACTTTCTTTTTTCAACAACCTGACGGACCCATCCCTCGCTGAAAGTGGCACATAGAAGAAAAGTACCTCGTCGTCTTTGTTTTATTTTCACTACGATCGTGCCTCGAATGATGGTGAAACTTTGCAAAAAGTTTCATTCGCGAATAAAAATGCGGAACTCACTCTGTGCACCCAGTCTTTGCCCTCGACGTCCTGCGTGCATCGTTCGAGTGCTTTCGGCGTGAGTACGAGTAAAAAGTGTTTGGCCTGTCGGATGCTCTGGAGGAGATTGTTATCGAATTTGCCGGCTTCGAGTCGTTCGACGTCGATGAATACGGAAAAGCCGCGCAGTTGTAGATGGACCTTGAGTAAACTGGCCAATTGTGAGCCGTTCGATCGTCGATAGCTGACGAAAACATCGAGTGATTTGTCGGGTGACTCGTCCGGGCCGCACGGGCTGAAAGAATTCGATTGTCCGTTCTTGATGGCGTCGAGAATTCTCAGCCTGTGAATGCTGTTGGTGATGTTGCACTCCGTCAGCAGTTGATCCTCGGAAATGTTTCTTATGTAGTCCTTGTCGACGCCGGCGTTGAGCATTCCGTAAGTATAGATGGAAAATTCAGCGCCGATCTGTTGCAGAAAGCTGTTCAAATTGCCGATATCGCGACTGCTGTAGTCGGCCATTTTCTTAAGATTTTGCAGTTCCCGCGTGAATCGTCGTCGTCTTATGCCGTTCGTGAGGCCAATATCCTCGCGCAAGTTTTCCTCGGTGAGTTGTAGCAGTAGATCCCCGTCGACGCGCGACTCGACGAAGTTCGCTGCGTACTCGGCGAAGCCGATCTGTTTGACCCATTCGCGAACGTCCTCGGTCGACCAGAGTGGCACCTGTTGGCTGAGCTTGTGCGGTATCTCCTCGCCGATGAGTCTGAGCGCTTGTACGGCGTACTTCGAGGCAACGGCGTTCGGACAACTGGCGACTTTCTTCAGCGGCTCGATAGCGCCGATATCGCGAAATATTTCCGTGTTACCCTGCTGCTTCTTGATGCCGGCTTCCATGCAAAAGTGAAAAGCCGCAAGGTTTCTCGCCTCCTCGCGTTTCGAGCTCAAAACCGGTACGAGCCGTTCGAGCCAATTTTTGCTCTGTCCGTGGGCGTGAGCGAGGTTCGATTTGGCGAATTCGTAAGGATTGTGGGAAGTTACGAAGGGCTCGACGAGATTCAACGTGCCGGACTCGAGGACCGCGGCTTCGATTTCCTTGTTGGCTACGAGCACGGCGATCGCTAGACAAGCGTAATACTTGATATTGTCGTCGTTGTGAAACGCCAACGGGAACAGCCAAACGGGCACTTTTCTCTTTATCATAGCTTCCTGATTCTCGGCACCGCCGTACAACGACAAATTCGCCAGTGCTCCGGCACAATGACGCAACGTTTCGACGTCGTTTTTACGGCACTCGAAGAGCACCGCGTCCAAACCGCCCAGCCTGATAACGTCGCTGCACGTACCCTCGCTGTGCTTGAACAAATGCTCCAGTATGCCCGTGCCCACTCTCGCGTGATCGACCGAATTCGCGTTTTTCGTGCACACGCAAGCAACGTTTACGACTTTCTCGAGGCCGTTTTCCACCACGTGTGCACGATTCTCGGTCGTGAGGCATTGCTCGAGAAGACGGGCCGACGAGAATTGAAGCTCGTGATCGCTCGCGACGCAATTCGTCATGAGAAGATCCAGGCCACCCCTCGTTCTTAGGGTGTTGCAGAGGGTGTAGCCGAGCTCGTGACCGTGGGTAGGCACAGCCCATGCTTTTCGTATTATCTCGTTCACGCGATTCAGCAACAACGGGGCCTTCGCACTTTTGTTCGAATCGTTGCATTTCAAACGTTCGACGAAATTATTTAGGAAACCCGAGTATTTGGCGATCGCTGTGTCGACGTCCTGGGGATTCGAGTTCGAGCACAGCAGATCCAAATCGTCGAGTGGCAACGACAGGAGCTCGTCCTCCGGACGCATACCGTTCATCAACTGATTAACCGCCGTCGCGGCCGTTATCATCGACGACTTCGACGTCACGCCCTTCGAGGCTATCGTTATGCTCGACTGCGAGGATGACGCCATGTGCTTCTCGTGATTGTAGATACCCGATGAAGAGACCGTCTGTCTCTGCTGCTGAGCCGCCATTGATTTCTGATGGCAGAGAGAAGAAAAATTAGTTTTCATACGCTTTGGGATCGCACTTCCTCTTTCATCGTACAAGTGGGGCTGTGTGGGAGAGATCGCTCGATGGGAAATCATTATCGAGTATCGACGAGTACGTGTTTGGATGGCGACGAACGAATTTTCGGTCAGCCAGTGGCGTAGCCAGGGTGGGTGGAAACATCACCCCAGAAATCACGGTGAACCGCAAACAAAAATCGATCCGAAATAATGAAATACCAAGAGTCGATTGATTTGATTTATTTCATCCTAGCTAGCACGAAAAAGTGATTCAAGGGGTTACACCTAATTGGAATTTTCGAAAAATTCCATTTTTCGTTTTTGATGGATTCTTATAATATATTTTATTAATATAACTATTGATATAACTTAAAAAATATTCTTTGGAAATTTCACTTCGCTCCATTGAAAACTGAGGGAGATATGACCGTTTACGGGTGGGGCCGGCGAACCTACGTATATACTTGACGTTTTTGTCTCAAAAACAACTAAGCTGAGCTGCTTCAAATTTCACAGACATTTTCTGCATATCAAAAGGCAGTCCTTGATCGAAGGATTTTTTTTTCAATGCATACTTTTTTATATCAAGGAAAATAGAGTGTTTTTTCACCGAAATTTCGACGATCACGTTCTATCGACGAGGATTTTTTCAAAAATCATTGTTTTGTCGAATCCTTCGATTAAGGGGAGAGTAGGGGTTCGCACTTTTGAAAAATCGATTTTTTTCGTATTTTCTTGTAGTTAAACATTTCAAGAATATAATCCCAAAATTTCAAGTAAATCAGAGCGAAAGTCTCGAAGTTATTGACTATTTAGTCCCGCTCCTCTAACACTGTAGCTCGCGTTTCAAACTGTAGCTAACACTTCAAACGCGTTTTTCTCGAAACCACTTTTTCAAAGTACGTGTTCACTGCCATTTGAAAACTACATGACCGATTTATTTCAAACTTGGTGCACACTTTCTACATATAAAATACCTCCCCCCAACGGTTAGTTTGAGATTTTTGTTTACATTGAGGGGGTTTTCCACCCCCAAAATGGCAGAATTTTTCGCGAAAAATAGCACTTTTCACTTTACATGACCACCAAAAATTTAGAAGCGAAAAAAAAAATTATCAAAGATCGTTGGGGGGAGGATTCGATGATACTTTGACTAAATTTTAATGGTACTTGATTTCAGATAATTTCTAGCTAAGATACAGTGAACACCGAAAGTCGTGTTTTTCCAAAGCCGTTCTTGGAAAAGCTTTGTCACCGGCTTGTTTGTGGATATTTTCGCGTACAAATTTCACGGAATGTTCTTGAAATGACACTTAACAATGTACAAAAGATTTCAATAAATTTACTCTATCCATATGGATGAAAAAAATAAAGAAATTCGCAAAAAAGTATTTTTTTTCACGCTGAAACCTCTACCCTTCCCTTAAAGACTAGATAATGCGGTACAAAAACTAAATTTATTTGGGTTTTGATTTCAAATGATTTGTTCCCGAGCAGGAGTGGTCATCGCGAAGAATCTTTTTTGCACAACGGTCTGTGCAATTTACTGTATCTTCGTCGTTCATAAATATAACCCAATAAAAAAATTGTCAATGATACGTAAAATGATACCCTTGACTATGAAAAAAAGCAAAAAATCTGCACCCATTTCCCAAAAAAAAATTGACGTCGACACCTTTTTTTTTTCGGCCGCGAACTAGGTGTAAACGCGTTAATGCAACTTGAATTATTGTCTCCGTCGTAATTTTGTAACTCGTATTATAAAAAGTAGCTATTTCATATGGTATTGAAGTTTGCATCGTTAAACGTATAACCTGAAACTGCGAAGGAAGAATTTCGACAGTAATGAAAATAAATAAATGAACAAATAAAGAAGGATTTTCGGTGCACTCCAACGATGGAAACTTCAACACCATTATTTCGTTACGTAATTTAAGTCGATATTCAAATTGGACAATTATGTTAAGTGTGGGTGAAATAAATACACTCCAAACCAGAAGTATACTGGAAGATCAACATTTCCTACCAAGTAGTAGATAATATCATTGTAAATCTAAAACGCCGATTTGAGAATCTAACGTTAGCTCATGCAGTTGACGAATTTTTTAAATTAAATATGAAGAATAAAGAGGATATCTTTAATAATTATTTTGAAACCTTAATAACTGATGCGTCAGCCTTAAAAGCTGAAGTGATGGTCATGAAACTTTCATTTGAAAATAATGATATTAAAGCTGGAAATTTGGAAAAGCATATTAAGGGGTCTTCTTACTTTAGACGCTAAAAAAAGGATATTTTCATGAATTTTTTTATAGGTTTATATTATAGATATTGATATAAAAGTTCTTGCACTTAATAAATACACTTTCGAAATACATTTAAAAAAACATTTTTTGTATTTATGTAACCCAAACAAGCTTTAAACGCGTTTTTCTCGAAACAACGTATTTCGACGGCTTGTTGATAAAATCTTCGCAACTACTGATCCGATCCTTATGAAATTTTAACCACATATTCTTTACAACTATAGCTATAGCGCGCATCAAGAATTTTTTGAATTTGGATATTTGCGATTTTTTTTTGTCAAGAAGGGTGAAAAAACACGTTGTTTTCTGTTTTTTCGAAAACGTCCGCCATTTTGTTATTTTTGCATATATCAAAAATCGTACGATATGCGCTAAAGCCGTCAACACACCGAATCTAAAACCGTTTGAATTCTTTGTTTCGGATGATCCATCTCCGACATTTCCTCAACAGCGCAGGCCTCACAATTTTTTCAGGACATTTTTTAACTACCATTTGCGTCTATACACAGTGACTTAAATAAATAAGCAAAAACTTATTTATGTATTTCTTCATTTATTTATTTATTTCTTTATTTATTTTATGTATTGTAAAACTTATTTATGTAAAAACGTGGCTTTGAAGCACAATGCTTCAAGAATGGTTCTCTCATACTTCTCTCATAGATAATGACATTACAAAAAAAAATTCTATTTTAAAAGTGTCCGGCCGATTTGCAGAAAAAAAATAGAAGGCTAAGACTCATTTAATTGAGTACCTGCTGAAAGTAAAGTTTAAAGACCGGTAGCCGGATTAAAGAATGATGAAAAAATAAGTTGATTATTTTCAAAGATATTGCAAGGGATTTGATACTAACGTTAACATGAACGTGTGATCGAAGCTTCATATTTCATGTGTGCTACGCGCTTATCGACAGTTACGTAACTTTGATTGAAAAAGGAGACGATTGGGAACGAAACCGCTTTTTCCTACCCCCCCTCCCACGCCCCTCCAATGCTGGGTACACCAATGCGGTCAGGCCAATTTTCATAAAAAATGTTCTGAGAAATTGTTGCCCGAATTGAGATTGAAATAAACGATAGGTAAGGTGCAGGTGATTTATTTTATAGATGAGAGAATATTTTGTGTGACGAAAGATTCTGACTAATCGGAGGGCCTCCGAGGTATTCGGATTTATCGTCAAAGATAGACGGAGGCACAAAGATAAAGCACCAAAAAAAAATACCTTGACACTTTTCAATCATCCTTTACGGAGGTTTAATCTTTTTATTGTTTCGTAATCGCAAAAGCTGTTTCCATGAACGATATCGCAATAAAATTGACGACCTGCTTAATACGTATCGTGAAGAGTAATATTAAGGGGTTACCCCCACTTGCGATTTTGAAAAAATCGATTTTTTTTATTGCATTTTTCTGAAGTATAAGTATCTGAGAATATGTCCTGAAAATTTCAAGTCGATCCGAACAAAATTGACTGAGATATGAGCGTTGAAAGAGAAGAATCCGTGAATTGAAGAACTGAAATTGAAACTTTAAACGCGTTTTTCTCAAATGGGATTTCTGAAGTCGGTGACCAAGATTACTCGAACACTAATGAACCGATCTTCTTGAAATTTTGCAGGCTTATTTAATACATAAAAATGTAGTCTTCAATCGTTCGATTTTTTTTTTCGAAAAAAATGGCCGTTTTATAGCAAAAAAACGGCCGTTTTTTTTCGTTAAAATCGAACCATTAACTTTGACGGTCCGCCATTTTGTGAAAAATGAATATTTTTTAAAATCCTTCGATTAAAGACTAGTTTATACTTATATTTGACTAAATCCGTCCGCATTTTTTTTTCAGATGATCCACGTCGCCGCAATGTTGGTCACCGCAAACCGTGTATATAAAAACATTATTTCATTGACGGCCATTTGCCACTAAACAATGTAATATTTTTCAATAAAAAAATTACTGAAAGTTCTTCAAGATGTGTTCTTTAAGATGGTATATTGATCGATTAAAAAAGTTTTGTAGTTTTCTTTTAAAAAATTCATGAAAAAGGCCTTTTTTTGCGCTACAAGTGAGGGTAACGTCTTAATCGACGTGTCAGACCTAAATCTGTGACCGGAAGTACTAATTCTTAACCTCTCATGTCTGCCGCATTGAATTTTATTTTTCCCCCATGAATAGTCATTTTCCAATGACGGCTACGATTTGGACCGAATTTGTTTGACTTTTCTTTTTTTTTTCTTTTCTTTTATTGCACTTGGCATTGCGTCTGGCAGATTTGGCGCACTAAATCTGCCCGAAAACATTGGGGTATCCGACCAAAATCAATTTTTCATTGCTGCTAGGAAACGCCAGCGACGTAGGAAGGTAATTCTTTAGATAAGTGACTTCCGAAAAAGAGCCTCAATTTTTTCTCGCCATTTACTCATTTTTTTAATTTTTGATTATAGATGATGATATTCAGTAGGGGGAATCTGAAATTCATACAAATTTTATGGGGGGTGCCCGTAAAAAGTTATAGGGTTTTGAAGTTCGCGGAAACACGTGATAAAATGGGGCATTTTTGAAAATTTCGATGGTTATATTAGGGTGGAGGGTAGGGGGATTTACAAAAGAACCCTTCCAGACTGCAAACAAACCCAAACAAACCCAACCCCCTCCGGCGTGAGGGTTTTGACCGTGGGAGCATGCGGAGGTCATATGGACCCCACGGCCATTTCAAAGTACGCTCCTGAATCAGTAAACGGCTTTTTCGGGTTCGAACGAATACGAATAAATCATTATCGATATTACTTGCAAAAAAATTCTTTCATTGAATCATCCTTAACTTTACCCATTTCCGAATCTCTAGTAATTCGCAATATTTTTTCCGACAGTATATCGTCTCTATTTCAAAACCTCGTTTGATTTTTTCAATCGCTTGATTAGAAAAAAAATCACATTTTTGTTCGAAAAAAAGTCATTTTTTCATATTTTTTTACATTTCTTTTCGTTTACAGTACTTTTTCACGACTTTCGTTTTTTGAAAATTGACTTTAATACACACCATTCTCTTTCTCATGAAAGTAAAGTAGCCTGATGAAAAAAATCTCGCAAAAAAGTGTTTTTTTTTCACGCTGAAACCCCTCCCCTCTCCTTAAGTTCAAATACCTACAACCCTCGAATAAAACAATATTTTTTACATTCCCTACGTACTTCTCTAGGCATTATAATGTAGATTGACGAGAATTTTTGTTTTTCGTTCTAGGTAAAAAATTGTGGATGCTAAATGTCACGCCGCGGAGCGTAAAAAAAAAAGATAAAAGAAAATATTAGTTGTCGACCATTTGTTACATCGAAAAAAAATTCTAACATCTTGATATTAAAACTAAATAGATGTGTAATTAATTTTACGAGCGAATCACTCTTTCATACGAAAAAAAAAATTCATAAATTCGCACATGATTTAATACCCGTCACTGTGGCCTAAGGCCTTGATACACGAGTTTTTCAAAAGTTCGAAATTATCGTAAACGACCTTTGCTCGTAAAAAATGCATTGATGAAAAATTTCAGCTTCCCCCGGACCGAATATCATCGTTTACAACCCGAAGAGAAAATAAGAATAAGAAAACAGCAAAAAAAAAGAATTCGGCTCATTTTTGGCAAAAGTCACTTGTCCAAATCCCGTAGGAATTCGCGGTTCAATGATTTACCGGTGCACGCACTAAATATCGTTCCGAAAGAAAGGTCCACCTCGACGGAGCACGAGCAATGATTCGTAAACGTATTCTCACTATTTCACGACAGCCATGTGCTTGAAGAGTTTGCATCGTTGGAACGCAACGTCATTTTCTCATTTTCATTACGTCTTAGGTTTTATTTTGTAGAATTTATCAACCGAGAATTTAACTGTGAGAAAAAAATATTTCGTAAAATCGTAAAAATGAGGAAATAAAAATACGAAGGAGGATTTTCGTTGCATTCCAACGATGCAAACTTCAAGACCATCGACAGCTATGTACCGTTGTGAACAGAGGGAAACAATGGGCTTGAAACGCACCGAAATTTATTTTTCCATTTTCATTTTCTCATCCTTATTACTTCTCAGGTTTTATTTTGTAGAATTTATTATCCAATAATTTAGATGCGAAAAAAAATATTTCGTAAAATCGTAAAAATGAGGAAATAAAAATACGAAAAAAATACAAACTTCAAGACCATGAGAAACAAATGAACGAAGAACGAGTACAGAAGCGAAAGATTTTACAGCATCGTGGCGCGTGGTATGTAAGTTCGTACCATGTTGGAGTCGAGGCTCCATTTTCGCAGAGTCGCCTGTCTTCTCATGAGATAATAGCGATAACGTATCGAGTGTTCGAACGATCCACGGAGAGTGGCGAAGGTGCACAAGCGGAGGAAAAAAAAATACGTAAGCCGAGCGATGCTGTCGAAAGCGCGTACGTTTGTGAACTGATCGGGAAGTTGCTTTCGCGCCGGGTACAAAAAAAAAATCATTCCCGCGGCGATAGCGCGAATCGCTCGATTCGAACGAGTCACAAGCTGCGGCGGGAAAACGTGAAAATTACCGCCGGGTGATGTCGAAGGCCGGAGTTGGCGATGAGGAATGGACGCGGAATACAGAAGTCGAGGAACGCGATCATCATAGTGCCCCGGTAATAACGAAGAGTGCCAAACGTTTTTGCGTCAGTCGCTCTCTTGCTCGGCTCTGATTTACGAGCATGGCGAAGTGAAAATATTTGAACCGAGGCCAGCAAACGCGATCGACATCGATCTCACATTCGCGAAGCTTCGCGACACGAAACTTTTGAGGATCGAACGAAGTGCACACTCGAATTCGAACTTTGATCGATTTTTCGTATTCTTTTTTTTTTACGACAAATTGAACGGTTTAAATTGTTTTTTGGTTTTGCGAAATGGGGGATTTATTGCGAAAGATTTTTCGACAATTGTGAAATCGATAACGATAATTTTGGAGTGGAAATGGAAAATGGACGAATGGGAAATTCATTCGAATTGACTCGTCTCTTTTATCTGCTCGGATGGAGCAACGAAGAAACATCACGATAGATCGAGGGGTGAGGCTGCTGTGAAAACTCCGAAAAATCTTTCGTCGCCTGAGGCAACTCAAATTTAATTGGTAAACTTATTATTACAATGATAGAACTGCTAGTGAAACTTTAAAGGCGTTTTTCTCGACGTTATTTTTTTCGAAACGGCGTATATGATTTCTCGATATCTAATGAACGGATTGGCTTGAAATTTCGTACACTCATTCAGTGCAATAGTGGTTTGGTCTTAACAGACGTTTATGTTCGTCACAATTTTTTTTAAATTGATTATTGACAATGTCATTTTTGCCGCGAAAAATCGGGAAACAAGATTCAAATTTTTTTTGACGATTGTAACACGATAACAAAAAAAGCTCGGTCAAATCTTAGCCATTATTATCTATTTTAAGAAAAAGACTCGTTTATTGTTGTCGTCAAGTACATTCTTCTTTTTCTTCTTTAATTCTTTAACTTCTTTAATAATTAATATGTTTTGATGAAATTTGGTACACAACTTTGTTAATGTACATACAAATAAACGCTCAAACAATTTTTCAATCATCTTACATATTCCTTCGAAATTAACTTTTTCAAATAATGCTGATTTTCGGGTCGTCACAGTAGCCTAAAGCCTTAAGGGCGGGGTAAAGTATGTAAATAAAAAAAAAAAAATTTAAATGAATGCATAATATATCAAGAATATTGTGTTGAAATTTCAAGTCGATCGGAGTAAAATTGACGAAGTTATGAGTATTTGAGCGTCTATTGCTCCATGCCGGGTTTTATACCTGGGCGGCAGCTGCGCGGCGCGCTATTGTATTTTTCGACCCCGAATAAATTTCTTGATAAACGGGCCTGTTCCGGTCCCGTTATGTATATTCGAGGCATGGTGTATATTAGTATACACATTAGTCTGCACATCAGTTGACCGCTGTATGCAGTAAAGAAGAAGGAGTTTTGCGTAGACAAACGCAAAAAGATGCTCTCGATCATCTTGATGGAAGCCTTTTGCTCTACGGACCTGGCATCGACGACTTTGAGTGAGTATAAGAAAATTATCGAGTTTTATTTTGAATTTCTAAAAATTCAAAGATAATTGAAAAATCTGAAAAAATTCCTACGTATTCAGAAAAATGAACGAATCACGAAAAAAAATTGGGTTGCGGGGAAATTTGTTGACTAATTTTTTTTTTTCATTTTTTGTTAATAACATTTTGGAATTATTATTATGCAAAATTAATCTTTTGAGTACCTTTAATATGCATGAATTTTCTCAGATTTTTATGCAGTCGAGAAGTGTTCTCAAACTTATGTGCAATGAGCGCTAAGCGACCAAACTCTTCTGCGTTTTTCAAACAGTTTTTCTGAGACTTGTCATATTTGAAGTCCGTGTGCATGATAACTCAAAATCTACTGGACCAATCGCTTTGAAATTTTGCACAGTACTTCTTCACATTATTCACCAGGTATTGTCGAGAGCTTATTTGTTTTTTTTTAAATAATTACTAATTTTTCAACAACAAATTAGCCGATTTTTTTTAGCGAAAATCGGGTTTTTGGCTCCCAAGTGCTACGAAAAATTGAAAAAAAAAATCCTCCCGTCATTACCTCGAGAAACATCTCCTTTAACAAATGCATTTTGATTTTTTTCTTTCAGATGATTCTGTTGCGAGTTATGGTCCACACCGCAAACCAACTTTTTTTCGAGGCACCTCCGGGGTTTAATTTTCACTCGCTCAATTTTGAATATTTTGCAATGTAAATTTAGGAGAATGTTGTTCAAATGTTACTTTATTATATGTAAATTTTTCAATACACAAACACTGTTCGTTACGCCAAAAAAAAATCTTAAAAACATGTCTTTTTTTCACCGAATTAACTTTACCCCGCTTTTAACGGGAGATTAAGAACCCAGGAGCCGGAAAAAGGGTCATTTTTGTGAATTTTTTCAAGGAAAATTATTTGAAATTTCGGATTGGGGTTTTAATTATCCAAAAGTATATACATTCCAGCATATGTTTAATTTTATTTATTTAAAAATATCAAAAATATACAAGGATATTGTATGATTCTTGGAGCGTCGTAAAAAAATCGGTACCCAAAATTTCTCGAAAACCAATGAACCGATTGCCTTGAGGTTTTTTGTGGTTATTCTATACACCATTATCTAGTACTTGTCATAGGATTTTCTTTTTCCGTTACTCAGTTTTTTTTTTATAGGCAAAATAATAATTTAATAATTTTTGGCCCAAAAATCACTATTCATGTTCAAACGTCCGCCATTGTGTCATAAATCGATATTTTCAAAATCGGCAATGACAAGTACTAGATAATGGTGTATCGAATAACCACAAAAAACCTCAAGGCAATCGGTTGATTGGTTTTCGAGAAATTTTGGGTACCGATTTTTTTACGACGCTCCAAGGATCATACAATATCCTTGTATATTTTTGATATTTTTAAATAAAGAAAATTGAACACATTTTTGAATGTATATGCTTTTAGATAATTAAAAGCCCAATCCGAAATGTCAAATAGTTTTCCTTGAAAAAATTCACAAAAATTACCTTTTTCCGGCTCCTAGGTGTATATCTGCCCTCAAAACTGAATTTTGATTTTTGTCTCAGAATACTCCATTTTTTTCGGCAAATACTACTCGTCACTAAAACAGGCTATACTTTTTTTTCGAAAAAAACCTGAAAAACCATTGAAAATTCTATTTTTATTTCTACACAACTTCAGGCTAATTTCAATCAGGCGAATTTTCTTCAAGGATTCAAAAAAACCCAAACAACCCCCAACAACCTCAAACAAACCCAAACAAAAATTAGCCTGATTCTAGCAGGAGCCCCACTTCCGAATATTTACCAAACATACAAATAAATGTCCAAACGATTTTTCAATCATCCTACTTATGCCTTCAAAATTAACTTTTTCAAATTTTTGGGTCGTCACAGTAGCTTAAAACCTTAAAATTGAATTTTTGTCTCAGAATACTCCATTTTTCACTAAAATAGGCTATACTTTTTTTTTCAACGAGAACTTAAAAACCATTGAACATCATATTTCTCATTCTACGCAACTTCGTTAATTTGCATACAAATAAAAGTCCAAACGATTCTTCAATCATCCTACTTATTCCTTCAAAATCAATTATTTCCAATAACTGTCATTGTCAAGTCATGACAGTAGCCTAAAGCCTTTAAACTGAATGTTGATTTTTGTGTCAGAATACTCAATTTTTTTTTCTACCAACTATTACTCGTCACTAAGTCAGGCTATACGTTTTTTTTTCGAAGAGAACTTAAAAACCATTGCAAATCCTATTTGTCCTTCAACACAACTTCGTTAATTTGCATACAAATAAATATCCAAACAATTTTAAAATCGTCTTATTCCTCCAAAATCAATTCTTTTTAATAACTCTGATTTTCGGGTCGTCACAGTAGCCTAAAACTTTAAAATGGAATTTTTGTCTCGGAAAACTATTATTTCCGGTAATTACTACTCGTCACAAAAATAAGCTATACTTTTTATTAAAAGGACTTGAGAAACCATGGAATATATTTCAGGGTTGTTACGCATTATTGACACAGAAATTCCCTGACTTTTCCAGGTTTTGCATACTAGCCAGATTAGGGTCAAATGAAGAACACTTTCTTTCCCTCAAACATATATTTTTCGAGTTAAAGAGATATTAGTATTTGTAAACGTTACGAACTATACGGGAAAATTATATACGTAAAAATAGCAATGACTGATTTTTGTGAAAAAGAAACATTTTTAACCGACTTGAAGAAACAACGGAAATTCTCAACTCGATCCTTCTATTGAAGAATCATGTTGAACTGGATAACATAATTGTTTTACGACTAAATATATGGAAATTTGATAAAATTGATATTTATTTTTTTAACTGAAATTCGAAACATCATTTAAACATTATAAAGTAAACAAAATATAAATAAAATAAACAAAAAATAAATATAAATACTTATCTCTAATGATAATGATGTGTTTGTGTATCGACAGATCGAATACAAATGTATTTTTGTAGCTTTACTTTTAATTTACTTTAATTTACAAATGTAGCTTTACAGTAAATTAGTTTTCAGTTTCTTAAATCCTCAATGTTTGACACTGACATAACTTTCTTTTGTGTATAATGAGGAATAACATAAATATTAAAAGTATACAAAAATATTTATTTTTATTTTTATTTTTTTTTATTGACACTATATTTATTTATTTTTTATTTATTATTTATTTATTATTTATTTGTTATTTATTTATTATTTATTTATTATTCATTTATTATGCATTTATTATTCATTTATTATTAATTTATTATTAATTTATTATTCATTTGTTATTCATTTATTATTCATTTATTATTCATTTATTATTTATTTATTATGACTCAATACCCAATTGTACGAGGAGATCGTGGCAAACAGAGGTGCCGATGACGGGTGTGTCCATTTGGGGAATAAAAGTGATAGCATAAAAGCAGGGAAACAACTGAAAAGTGGCGGAGGAGGTAGCGGAGAGAGAGCGGAGGTAGTGAAAGTGTGGGTGAGCTGGAAGAGGGTGAAAAAGTGCAGTTCTTGAAAAAGGAACTTCTGGTCAAAAACAATGAGGTTATGTGGCGAGGACGCCGAGAATATGAGAGAGAGAGAGAGGGAAGAAGGCGGAAGTGAGGCGAATGACGGCAGCGACGGCAACGCGAGACGGCGTGCCACTGAAGGAGAGGAGGTACTCTACTCCGTCGACCAAGAAGACGAGATCGGCGTGGGTAAAGGAGGAACCGATCTGAGCGACGAAATCTGCGAGACACCGACGGGGCACGCGTACGTGAATTCGACAGGTGGAGATTCACCGAGAGTGGAGTCGGGCGAGGAACGAGACACGACGGATGAAATTCTGGAAACAGGAAAACGGAGGAGAGGAAGACCGAGAGGAGCTCTGGGTCGAAAAAAAAGGAAAATCCATGGCGTGAGATCGCTCATGGACTGCTGGGGCACTGGAAAACGCAAGAAAGGATACAAAGGAGGATCAAGCGAACGGTCAAGGAGAGGAGATGAAGAGGTGACGAACACATCTACATGGAAGGATGAACACTTGGAAAAAATGAAAAGCAAGCAGTTGGAAAACTGGGAGGAAAAATGGGAGATCAAGATAAGAGGTGAGGTGGAAAGGGTGGTAGAAAGAGCGGTAGAGAATAGGATGAACAGTTCGGGACAAAGACAAGGATATAAGGGAGGGGACAGGAAAGACGACGAAGGGGAAGACCTGATCCCAAGAGGAAAAGTAGAAGAACTGATAATTAAGGAACAAGCGAAATGGAGGGAAAAAGTGATCCAACAAGAGGTAATAATAGAACGATTACAACAAGAGAAAGAGCATTGGGCACCTTTACCTTGCAGATGCGAAAATATGAACGCGATCATAAAAGACCTGCTCGGTGAGGCCGAAGTATGGAAAATGGCTATATACAGGGACAGAGCGATTTGGGAAGAGGAAAGAAACGGATACGAAGGAACCATAAGGAAAATGGGGGACGAATTAAAAGCGCTAACTTCAAACAGAAACACAAGTGACGCATTCGTCCCGGACGCAGAGGAAGAAGATGACAATAACAACAGTAACAACGGAATGGCCAGCGCTTACATGGAAAGAGAGTCGGGAGATCACAACAATCGTGAACCAAGCGATGGGGGTGAATTCGAGGAAGTGGTATCCCGGAGACGTAAGAAAGGGAGGAGACCGGGCGGAGAAGGAAGGCCGATAGGAGGTGAGAAACACTACCGGGAGGGGTATGAGAGGAATGAAGAAAGACGACCTGATGCGCTGTCAGCAGGTGAATGGGAATTTGAGAAGATCGAAAGAGCAAAAAGAAAGAGGAATATCAAGGTGAGAGGAGTGGGCAACGGGGGAAGTGAGATAAGGAAAGCTCAGGAAATCACGGGTATCCTAGAGGACTGGCTAGGAATAGACCCACAAATTATGAAGGTCCAAAGGCTAGGTGGAGGTCCCGTGGTAACCTGTAGATCAGCAGAAACAAAAAAAGAACTGATGAGGAGAAAGAGGCAACTGAAAGGATCAGGGGTATGGCTCGAGGATGATTTAACGCCGAGGGAAATCGAAATTCGAGACTGGCTGCGGAGTAAGGCCGAGGCCGAACAAAAAAGAGGAAATAGTGTGGCAATCGGGTACATGAAAATACGCATCAACGGAGTCTGGTGGCGATGGATGGAGGACGAGGGACGCCTTGAGGAGATGCTTTTTCGTGAAGAAAGAAGAAGACTACCTGAACGTCGTCACGTGGAATATCGCTGGATGGGGGAAAATCCGGAAGATCGCCAAATTTCTCAACGATTTTGAAATTGTGCTATTACAGGAAACCTGGCTGGAAAGGGGAAGCGAGAAAGAAGCATTAAAGACATTAAACAAAAACTTTAAGTGGTGGGCGAAACCAGCAGAAAGAGAAAAGAAAATGGGAAGGGCGAGCGGGGGCCATCTTATAGGAGTTAGGAATCACCTAACAAACCGCTGCAAAATAAAGGAATGGAAATTCGGAATGATAATAGAAATCGACCGCAAACCACTGTATAAGGACTTATGGATAATCGAAGCATACAACAATACGGGGTTTGCACGAATGAAGGAAGAATTGAGAAAGCTGATAGAAAAAGGATCAGCGGACGGAATAGGGGTAATCATAGCGGGAGATCTGAATGCGAGAGTGGGTACGGATAAGGGAATAGTAGAGTGTGAAAAAACTGGAGGGCTGGACGATAAAAGACGCTCAGAGGATAATGTGATAAACACCGAAGGTAGAAAATTATTAAGGTTTTGTGAAAGTCTGGGATTGGCAATACTTAATGGGCGACTGGAAGGGGATCGAAAGGGGAAAATTACTTTTATAGGGGGAGGCGGTGGCAACTCGGTTCTCGACTTGGTGATTAAAATGGAAGACGAAGAAGAAAACACGGTAATTTCGATAAATGTACTACCTAGAATAGAATCAGACCACCTACCAGTAGCGTTCAACATTAAAGGAGGGTCGAAACAGAAAACAAAAAAGAAAAATGAAAGAAATACGAAAGAAAATAGCAAAAGACTTAGGTGGATCGAAGAGGGATACAAAGACTTCGAAGTAGAAGTGGACAGATTAATTGATGAAACACAAAAAAGAAACGAAGGAGAAATGAATTGGGAGCGATTAAAGAAAACCATTTGGGAAGCCGCGCAAAAAGTAGGAATGGTAAAGAAACATAAAGAAGTAATTAATGAAACAAGTTGGTGGGATGGGGAGTGCAAGGAGCAGATTGTCGTCGCGGTAGCCTGACCCGTGCCAGTTCACGTGTTCACCGGGGAATACCCAACTCGAGCATGGAAGATCAAATAAATTGTTTTACCCTTTCATCAGCGCGCGTGGGCGAGACGTGGAATTTCATCGAGGATACGATCACAAGCAGTGGCCCCCGGAGTACGTGATAAAATTTACCATAGACAAGTATTTGATGAAGACAAATGTTTCGACTCATAGTGCCTCGATGAGCTTCTCTTTAACACCGATTACGAGTTCGCCGTAGTGATTGGAATTTCTCTACTCTCGCGCCGTACCTCCGTCACATTTTTCGCCTCCACGCACGAGTACGAAGAGCCAAACGGAAGTCAACAATTACAAGGGCGATCGAAAGCACCACCGTTGTTTTCTTTCACGAACTTATCGTCGTATTTGCGAATGGGGCCGAGTTCTGAAACGGTTCAACGAATCCTTTCGCGTCACTCACCTTTTCCGAGCTGAAGGAATCACTCTGGAGTTTCATCGTGGAGGCGGCCACGTTGTTGCTCTCCTGGTGCGAAAGATCGCCCGCCTTCAAGCTTCTCTGCTCCTGCAAACATCGCGAAAATTTGCCAAGTCCGTTTGAGCGTGTTTCTTTTTTCTTAATCGAAAGATTTGCGTGAAAAAATATTTTTTTCGGCATTAAAACAAACGAGAAAAGTCGTGAAGTAGAACAGAGCCGTTTTGACGAGCCAGAGGGCGCTCGAAGAGAGTTGGGAGGAAGAGCAAAAACAAACACTGCTCCGGCAACGAAACAGAGATTCGAGAGCTTCCGTCGAGTTTGATATCGCTGGGTGCAACGATAATAACGAAAAGATCTCGAGCCTCGTGGAGAAACTGACGAAATTATTTGCAGGAGAAAAAGAAAGGAGACAGGGATAAGATGATAACGATAACAAACCTCTTAATCGGTAAAATAAAGATTCGTGAGGAGCGAAACAAATCTTTTCGGAGAAACTTTCGTGCTTTTTTCGCGTGAGATCGACGAGAGTAGAATGAAGAAAGAAAAAAGAGAAAAATCCACGGCGAAGTACCGGAAGCACGATGTATTTCCAAAACGTCTCTAATTTCCGCGATCTTGTGGTATCGAAGTTTGCATCGTTCGTACGCAACGAAATTTTAGTTTTACTTTTTATTTTCCATACTTTTATTGTCATAAAAGATAATTTTTTTCAGATTTATATTGCAGACCGCAAAGTATCTTAAAAAAAATGGCCAAAGGCTTGTGTTAGGCAACATCGATCGAAACATTTTAAAGGAACTCGCAAGGAACATCCCTCAGGTGACACCCTTCGATTTTGTTGAAATTTGGATATGTTATAAAGCATCGAAAAGTAAGCGATACGTATTTTTTTTTTATCGGCGGAAAAACAGTTTTAAGGGGTGAAACGCACCCTCAAAAATGGGGATGTTTTTCGTTTTTCGTCGATAACGTTTTAGTGGTACGAGATATAAAAAAAATTTCAAACTGCAACAATGTTTATTTTTCGTGTACTATACATTGGATATGAGAACGATAACGTTATCGAGGAAAAATGAAAAACACCTCTACTTTCGAGGGGTGGTTTCACCCCTTAAAACCGTTTTTCCGCCGATCAAAAAAAATACGTATCGTTTACTTTTCGGTGCTTTATACCATATCCAAATTTCAACAAAATCGAAGAGTGTCACCTGAGGGATGTTCCTTGTCAGAAATATTCATTTCCGTTGGGTCCCATCGATGCAAACTTTTCTCATGGTTATCTCGAGGGCCATGTTCTTTTCCTGCCCCTGTTCGAATATCGACGGCGTTGAAGTTTGCATCGTTGGAACCCAACGAAATGTTTTTTCTTCCCTTACTTATGGTCTTGAAGTTTGCATCGTTGGAATGCAACGAAACATTTTTTCTGAATTTTTATTTCCTCATTTTCATTATTTTACAACATCTTTGTTGCTGATTGAAATTTTAGGTCTCTAAATAAGTGACAGAAAAAATGATCGAGGGTTTTTCGTAACGAAAATTTGGCAGAATAAATTCCAGCGATTAAAAAACAATTATTCTCATTGCATTCCAACGATAAAAGCTTCAATCTCATTACTTCTTGACCTCTATTATTATCGAAAATATTTTCTTGCCAATTTATAGTGTAGATTTTCGATGAGGATCCCGAAAACCGTTTGAGTGATTTTTCTAACCCAAATCCGCCAAAAATATTAATTTTGGCAATAAAAAAACGTCCGATGCGTTCCAACGATGCAAACTTCGACATCGTGAATAATGAGCGTGGGTGTTCAAGAGGAGCTTCTTCAACACGCTCTTTTTAAAAATCTTTTTATAATGAAGTCGAGTTTGCGTAGCTCTGAAAAACACGCAACGAAAGATTTCTCACGATTTCCCGCGAACAATTTAACGAACAGAATTGTTCCGTTGAAAAATAGCTGATCTTCAAGATTGATAAAGCAATTTCGAATACGAGAGAGGGTTATAGGCAAACTTGACCCCCGATTCAAGATCACTGCGCAACTCTCGCGGACCTTGAACTTCACTGGCTCTGCAAAGACCACAATGCAACACCAATAAATATCCGTTCTTGCGTCTTCCAAACGAAATTTCAGAAATTGGAGAAAATAGAGGAAAAAAATGAAGCAGCAACCGTACACCCAAAACGAATTACTGATCGACGAAGCTACGACGTTAAGGGGTTACCCACACTTGCGATTTTGAAAAAATCGATTTTTTTTATTGCATTTTTTTGAAGTATAAGTATCTGAGAATATGTCCTGAAAATTTCAAGTCGATCCGAACAGAATTGACTGAGATATGAGCGTTGAAAGAGGAGAATCCGTGAATTGAAGAACTGAAATTGAAACTTTAAACGCGTTTTTCTCAAAATGGCATTTCTGAAGTCGGTGAACAAGATGACTCGAACACTAATGAACCGAACTTCTTGAAATTTTGCAGGCTTATTTAATACATAAAAATGTAGTCTTTAATCGTTCGATTTTTTTTTCGAAAAAAATGGCCGTTTTATAGCCAAAAAACGACCGTTTTTTTTCGTTAAAATCGAACCATTAACTTTGACTGTCCGCCATTTTGTGAAAAATGAATATTTTTTAAAATCCTTCGATTAAAGACTAGTTTATACTTATATTTGACTAAATCCATCCGCATTTTTTTTTTCAGATGATCCACTTCGCCGCAATGTTGGTCACCGCAAACCGTGTATATAAAAACATTATTTCATTGACGGCCATTTGCCACTAAACAATGTAATATTTTTCAATAAAAAAATTACTGAAAGTTCTTCAAGATGTGTTCTTTAAGATGGTATATTGATCGATTGAAAAAGTTTTGTAGTTTTCTTTAAAAAAATTCATGAAAAAGGCGTTTTTTTGCGCTACAAGTGGGGGTAACCCCTTAATTCGGCAAAGAAAAACAAATGGGACGAACAAAACGATTCGAACGAGGAAATTTCGTTTAGGGCGATGATTGTTTTGTTTCTTAAACGAAGAAAACGAGCAATTTTTTTCATTTCTCGTCTGGGTTTGTTCGGTTTTCATTGAGGGGAAGCCAAGTGAACATTGTTTTCAGGATTTGTTTTATTTTTCGTTTGGATTTAGTTTAAATGAACCCAAGGGATTGTCGAAAAAGGAAATTTCCTGAGAAAACGTCGGAAGACCAACAAGATTTTTACGTTTACTTTGGACGCTCATATGGGTTTGTTTGGGTTTGTTTGGAACGATGCCAAGAGATTGTCGAAAAAGGAACATTCCTGAGAAAATATCAGCCAACAGTGTTATTTGGATTTTTGAGGTAGTTTGTTTGGGTTTCGTTGAAATGAACCCAAGGGGATGTTGAAAAAGGAAAATTCCCAAGAAAACATCGGAAAACCAACATAGTGTTGAAGTTTGCATCGTTGGAATGCAACGAAAATTCTTCTCTATTTTTTCATTTCGTTATTTTTATTACTATCTAATTCCTTTCCACCAAGCTTAGGTTATGGAACTCCAATGGGGATTCATAAAAATGTCTCAGTGATTTTTGTAGCCTAAATGTGCCAAAAAAGTTGAGCAATCCCAAAAAGGACTATTTTCGTTGCATCCCAACGATGCAAACTTCAATACCATGAACTAACGACGTTTTTAAAATCTCTCGTCGCTCGTTTGGGTTTGTTAGAGCTGCATTGAACCGAAGTCAAGGGATTGTCGAAAAAGGAACATTCCCGAAAAAACATAACGCGACAGAGTTTTGGGTTTTTTAAAAATGATTTGCTTGGTTTTCATTGAAATGACCCCAACGTGTTGTCGAAAAGGGAAAATTCGTGGGGAAACGTTGGAAAACCAAAGTTTGAGGTGTTAGTTTTAGGTTCACCGTGTGAACTTTCGCCGCTGTTCCACTCAAACCTATTTGTTGAACTTTTTATCAACTTCTAAGGCATTTTCGTTGGTATCCAGATGGTCATTTATTTATTGTTCAGCAGTGCACTTCACAGGAATAAGAAAAGTAAAAAAAAGCACGAGGAAAGTACGTACACGAAAGAGAAAAAAAAGAATGCTTTTTTATCGAAAACTAAACGAAGCAGAAAAGAGATTGAAGTTTACATCGTTGGAGTGCCATGAAAATGATTTTTTTCACTTCTCCAAAACTGTTTTAGCAGATTTTAGCTACGAAAATCCTCCAACGGTATTTGAAGATGTTCCTTTGGCGATCCGATATTCAAATGGTATTCAAAATGGTATTCAAACTTTGGTATTCAAAATTATGGTATTCATAATGGTATTCAAACTTTGGTATTCAAAATTATGGTATTCAAAATTATGGTATTCAAAATTATGGTATTCAAAATTATGGTATTCAAAATTATGGTATTCAAAATTATGGTATCCAAAATTATGGTATTCACAATTATGGTATTCAAAATTATGGTATTCAAAATTATGGTATCCAAAATTATGGTATTCAAAATTATGGTATTCAAAATTATGGAATTCAAAATTATGGTATTCAAACTTTGGTATTCAAACTTTGGTATTCAAAATTATGGTACTCAAATATGGTATTCAAAGGTGTAGTATTCAAATTTGGTATTTAAAATTATAGTATCGTATTCGAAAGTATGGTATTCAAAATTCGCACAAAGATATTTGGTATACTGTTAAAAGTAAGGGAAGGAAAATGAATTTTCTTTTTAAATTCGTTTCGCTTCAGCGAGACAATCATGTTTTCTTCGTGTTTGTTCTAGTCGATAAAAACACGGTCGAATATAGTGAAAGATGATGTGCTTTTTCTTGCATCAACGGATAGCCGAACGCGATCGATTGTCCCTCATTGGCGTAAAATAGGCTCCAATACCATTTTGCATTCGCGAGTAACCGGGAATTCCGCGACCGCGGTGTCATTTGAATTTTTCTTCAGAGCCCCGTCATCGCCGCGAGTGATGGCGTTGCGGGGATTCGACTCGGGGTAGAAAACCCTCGCGACACGTCCGAGTCGCAGACCCATCGCGTACTGCGACAATGCCGAGAACTTTGAGAGCTCGAAACCTCTACACGGTGGATGGCTCGTACGTCTATGTTTTTCTATCGACCGAGACGCGAGGTTGCCCCTCGCGACGCCCTATACCCCGTGACTCAACCTCGCCGTACGCGGCATCTTTACTTTCTCCAAGAAAACTCGGTCAACCCACATTTCGATTTTTTTGGCCAATCGAATGATAGAAAAAATCGATGCGCCCGTAAACGAGTACGTGGAAGACCGACGCTCGTCGAGGGACGAGATCGCCTTGTAACGCGAAGAAGGGTTTCACGAGGAAGCTGAGGCCTAATTTATGGCCGAGGAATCGTAGCTTAAGGGGGCGTGGTGTTGAATCCATGGTGTCGAAATTTGCATGACGTTGAAGTGTGCATCGTTGAAATGCAATGATTTCTTTTTGCTTAAAATTTACTTCTTTATATTGTTACTTTTTGTTATTTTTTGTTATTGTATTGTTATTGTACATTGTGTATTTTTCCATGTCGGTTTCTTTAGACGAATTGAGGTCATAAATTCCTAATGGAAGTAGGTGAGACTTTTCAGTGATTTTCGAAGCCTAAACCGTCCACAAAATTCAGCAAGTGAAAAGCACACGGAGAGAATTTTTAAGTATTTTTTACGGTGAAATCTCCGTAAAAATTACATTAAAAATTTGAAACCGGTGACAAATGTGCACATAGTCAAAAATTGACACTAGCTTTTAATATTTTGCTTTCATTCATGTAAAAATTTAAGCAAGTAGCATAATTTTTTACATTTCTTTCAGTAAAAATTCTGACATATGCTCATGTAGAATTTTAACAATGGGCTGCCGCAAAAATTCCAAGTTTCTACAGTAAAAATAACCTGGACAAACTTGAAATTTCTAAAATCACTAGCGAAAAATTAATTCCCTATGATTAAATAAATACTCTATATACTGTATTTCTGAACATTTGTGTTCTTGATTGCTACTTATTTTAGCATATCATCTTTCCGTACCATTGTAGACGTCCTTTATCGAAGTTTCTTTTCACGTTTCTTTGTTTTCTTGCGTAGAACACGTTCGACTGCACGAGCCCACGAGGCTTTCTTGGCCCATGCTTCGTACTATAATGCGCATGCGCGGTACCGCTGTTGCTAAGCAACGCGGGTCGGCGTCGTTCGTGCTCGTCATATTGCGTCATACACAAGCGCACTCTCACAGCTTGCGTTCACGTATACGCACGCTCGCACAGACCTCACGCGTACGGTCAGGCGGTCCTGCCCTAACTGATTTTACTATAAAGAACGTAAAATTCCGGTGGACGCACGGAAAATGTCGGCTTCCTTTTTTAAATTTTTATGGAAAACACGCAAATTTCTCAATGTTCCACTGAAAAATTTCATTTATATTAGCACTTTATTAACGTATTGTCGTAATCTTTACGTTTCATGAAATTTTACTATTAATTTCAGTAAAAATTCTGGAAAATATTTTAAATTTCTGTTACGCAAAAGTAAATTTTGATTCATTTCCATGAAAATTTATCATTTATTTCCTAAAAACCTGAAGAATTGCACATTTGTCACCGAGTTACTGTGATTTCACAGTAAAAATTACTTAAAAATTCTCTCCGTGCATGAATTTTCGTTATTTTTTTATTTCTTCATTTTTTTTACTACCCAAACCTTTTTTTGGCCAAATTTAGGTTACGGAACCCTAATAAGGATTTTAAAAAATGATGCAGTAATTTTTGTAGGCTAGCTGGGCAAAAAAATATTTCGTTGCGTCTCAGCGATTTAAACTTCAATGCCGTTAAAATCCAATACTTGGAGTTTTCAAAAAAAGCTTGGAGAACCGTTATAATTTTTGTTCTTCGTTTGGGTGGGGGTCAAAATAACGAATGGCCAAGTGTAGAACGGCAAATATTCCGAAAGGACGGAATTATGAACTCTCAAAATAACGAAGGGTAAATTATTCGAAATTTTATCCTTCGATCGATGACGAAATCGAATAACCATTACAACGTAGGATTATTTATTCAAGAGCTCATTTATTCGAGAATATATATTCAGATAGTTTATAGTTTGAGTCAAACAAATAGAGATTCGAAAAGTCTAGAGCATTCATACCTCCGAAATAGAAAACACTGAGTATCTAATATTCCTAATACCGCCTTCAACGAAAATGCATATATCGAGAGTACAAACTTCGAATATGCAGATCTTAGAAAGACAAATGACCGATGGTCCGAAATAACGAATGCCCAAATAACGAACATGGGATGACTGCCTTACCCGACTGACCACTAGCGCCATCTCTCAGCTTCCCTCTAAAGCGCAAACAACGTATTACTCGATCCCAAGTGTTCGTTATCCGGACCGTTCGACATTTTGGCCCATCGTTGTTTTAACCGATCGTCGTTTTGGCCCTTCGGTTTAAATGAATTCGAAATTGGAAACTTTCGTCATATTTACAATTCGATAACTCGACGTCTCGATTTGTTTCGTGTATTAATACAGGCAATTCGATATTATATCTTTCGTTATTTTGTTAAATCTGATATTTGTTTTCGTTGTAAATTAAATTCGAAACATTTTTATTCACAATTTTAATTAAACGATTTTACAGACTATCATAAGATTGATCCGTCTAATATTCGAACGTTCGTCACTACTGCATTCGAAATTTCGTCCGTTCTGAACATTGATTGTTCAAACTTTTGACCCCCACCCCTTCGTTTCAAACTATTATAAGTTGTAAGTCTTCGTTTATTTTCCTTCTGTTTTGGTAACTCGAGATAAATTAAATATTATAAATTATAACTTGAATTATAAGTTATAACTTTGTTCGGATTATACTAAATGGAAACAAATCTCTTATTTATAAAAATTATAACTAGGAAGAGACGAAAAATGATAATTGTTTATTTTCTATTGTTATTTTATCTTAATACTCAATTCATTTTCGGCTTATTTTGGCTTAAGATTGAAACGAATGAGGAGGAAAGGAGCGAGTATGATTTCGGTCCATTTGGTGGATCTTACCATGGCGGATGCGACGCTCTTTTCCGCCGAGACACCGTCCATCTCGACTCGCGCCCTCGCCGCCGTAGCCGCGCTCTGTTCCTTGTACGAAACGTCGCCCGCTTGCAGTGCCCTCATCTCGGCACTGTTGGCCGTCGCTTTTTCCGCGCTGAAACCGTCGGTGACGACCTGGCGACGAGAGAAAAGTACCGCGAGAATGTTAATTCGGTTCGATGCATGCAAAACGACAAAAATCCAATTACTATTTTTTTTTTTTTTTTAATTCCAATTATTCTATACCAAATATTCGCTCGGCTACGTAAAATTGAATAAAATTATCGGGCAGGCGAAGCTTTAAACGCTTGTAATTTCTTCGCCTTGGCAAAAAGTCTGAGGAAAAAAAATCTCGCTGGCAAACTGCCACCCGATGAATCAGCTCAAAATTCGGTTCGCGCGTAGCCGCGAAGTCACCGGAAATACATTTTATTACGCGATTACTGACGTTCAACGATCCGCCGGAGTCTCTGGCGAATTGACGCGTCGTAGCCGTAAAAAGGTCAGGTACGGGCATAGTTGTAATATCGTATTGAAACTCATTGTCAGCTGCTCGAAAGAAAATGGAACGTTGCCAATCGGAAAACGTTTAAAAAAATGTTTCGTTCCCAAAGTAATTACAGTAATTGCGATAAATTGACTTCAAAGTACTCTCTGAATGACTGGGGTAGAATATCCATAATTCGAATATCCATAAATACGAATATCCATAAATACGAATATCCATAAATACGAATATCCATAAGTGCCAATATCCATAAATGCCAATATCCATAAGTGAATATGGAACGGGCGTTTTTCCTATTGTTGCTCAAATTTGATGTTCAAGTTTATCACGATGTTGCTGAAGTTGATTGTAATGTTGCTCGAGTTGATTTTGATCTCATTGATAATTATAAGACTGACTAAGTGCCTATAATAGTACCCTAGGTACTTGATATTTTATGTTAAATGTTTCCTTAATAAATATGACAATTTGATTTCTAAAAAATCGTTTTTTTTTGTTTACACCATGTACAATGCTTAAAATATTACATTTTTTTTAATCAAAATGATGTCAAAGAAAGCCCACACTCGAGGTGACTTTGTCACTTTAAAAATATATCATGATTGTTACGCACTATCGACTCGGAAATTCCCTGACTTTTCCAGGTTTTCCACACAGGTTTTGCAAATATTCTAGAGAGATTGGGGTCAAATGAAAAACATATTCTTTTTAGATCCAATATATAAAAATGTTAAATAATGAAAAAAAATGTTAACATAAAAACTCGATAAAACTAACCAAAAAATTTAAGAACTAAAATTCTAAAAATAATCTAAAGACCGCCAGGTAGAATAAAATACAGAACCTGCTCTTCATGATGGGAAGAATTTTTGATATCGGTGCAAATAGATACAAAATAAATATAAATACTTATGTGTATCGACAAATTGAATGCAAACGTATAGAGCTTTAGAGTAAATTAGTGTTTGGAATTTTCAATGTTCGGCACTGACATAACTTTTTTTTGCACATAATGAAGAATAATATGAATATTGAAAATATACAAGAATATTTATTTTTATACTTTTTAGTTTTATTTTTCAAGTCGGTTTTATTTTTCGTAACTCTGGCAAAAAATCAATTTTGGAAAAATTTCGGAGAATTTTCAAAATTCCCTGACATTTTCCTGATTGTTCCAGGACGAAAGTAATTCCCTGAGTTTTTCCGGTATTCCCTGTTTTCCATATGCGTAACAACAATGTATATATATATAATTGTGGAGGGATGGTGGGGCTTGGCTTTCTCATACATTTGATATCCAAAGAACACATTGTTCGATTTGAGCGAAAAAAGTCGGAATTTAGAATGTTAAAAAATAGTTACCTACAAAAAACTTCCAAAACCTGTTCAAAGAAACCGCATTTTACAGTATTCGATAGTAGTTTAGTCTCAAACGACTTTTTTTCGTCTTAACATTTTTTTTCTTCATTAGTTATTGAGAATAATAATGTCATTTTTCCTCGAAAAATCGAAAAAAACTGCAAATTTTTTTTCACGATTGAACAACGATATAAAAGAAGGGTGGTCAAGTCTTACAAGGAACATCCCTCAGATGACACCCTTCGATTTTGTTGAAATTTGGATATGTTATAAAGCACCGAAAAGTAAGCGATACGTATTTTGTTTATCGGCGGAAAAGCGGTCTTAAGGGGTGAAACGCACCCTTAAAAATAGGGATGTTTTTCGTTTTTCGTCGATAACGTTTTAACGGTACGAGATATAAAAAAAATTCTAATTGCAACAATGTTTATTTTTTCGTGTACTATACATTGGATATGAGAACGATAACGTCATCGAGGAAAAACGAAAACCCCCTATTTTCGAGGGGTGGTTTCACCCCTTAAAAGCGTTTGATCGCCGATAAAAAAAATACGCATTGCTTACTTTTCGGTGCTTTATAACATATCCAAATTTCAACAAAATCGAAAGGTGTCACCTGAGGGATATTCCTTGTTAGCCAATATTATCTATTGTACGAAAACTCGTTTTTTTCAGATCAACCGGATGGCCAAAATAAAGTCCACCGTTGAGCCCCCCATGTTCAAAGGTCCTTCACGAGATTGTTTATAACCTCTTTAATTATTGATATTTTTTATGAAATTTGGTACGAGACTTTCTTAATATACATACAAAGCAATGTCCAAACGATTTTTCAATTATGCCTTTAAATACCTGTCAAATCAAAATAATGTCGACGGATTTTTTAAGCTAAAATCTGCCATTGGAAATTTTGGACGGATTTTTTAAAGCCGAAATCTGCCAATAGATATTTGCAGACAAAAAATCATAATTTGCGTTGTATTTCATCAATGCAAATTTCAATATCGTAAGTCCTTCGGCGTGACACTGACGCGACGAAGTATGCCATTGCAGTTGGCATCGTCGGAATGAAACGAAAGTTCTTTTTCTATCATTTTCATTGTAACTATTGATTTATGTAGATTAAGGATCTTGAGTCCCAAATCGTAAATGATAATAAAATTCGAAAATTTGGTACGTTTTTGTATGAAGTATTTCAGAGGTCGTGTAAAAATTTCACGACAATTAGGAAGCTCGTTATTGAACAATTAACATTCACAAATTAAATGTTGTCTTATGGAAACTGATGTAACTTTGCAATAAGTTTTTTGTTTGACCTCTCAATTTTGTAATATCTACAATATACTGAAAGCAACGGAAACAAAACGAAGTTTATTGATCAATTTTTTTTAAATTTCTTTTAAAAATTGTTCTTAACAAAATGTTAATTTTTTAATAACGAGCTTCCTAATCGTCGTGAAATTTTAACACGACCTCTTAAATACTTCATACAAAAACATACCAAATTTTCAGAATTTTCTTATCATTTTTTATTTCAACCCCTAAGGAGGTTGAAGTAATGATTATAGAATTCTGAAAATTTGGTATGTTTTTACATGAAGTATTCAGGTCGTGTAAAAATTTCATAACGATTAAGAAGCTATTTATTGAACAATTAACATTAACATGTTTCATAGGGACTCAACATCCTTAAGGTCGTGGATTTCTGATGAAGATAAGAAAAAGTGTTCCAGTGATTTTCCAGTGAAAAAAAAATCACCGTTCGTTGTGCTCCAACAATGCAAACTTCACCATCGTGACGAAATCAAATTCGTTCCCAGTATCTACAGATCTCTAAAAAAAAGCTTCTTTGTTCTTTAATATCCTCTTGTGGGAAAACGACCGGAACCTTTCGATTCCGGCGCTCGGTGTAATTTTAAGCACGCTTTTCGTGTCGAATAATTGCTCTTGAGGTCCGATTGGCGCAGACTAAGGCTGAAAAAAAAAACTAGTCTCGACTCCGAACGACGGGCTTGAAGTTTGCATCGTTGCAATGCAACGAAAATTAATTATTTTTAATTACCTACATTTTTTTGCCGCTTCAGCCAGTGAATACGTTTCTATGAATTATCATTCGAAATTTATGACCTCAAATTTCAAAAGAATAAAAAATGCTTCGGACAGTGACAAAAATGAAAAAAATAAAAACACAAAGAAAAAAAAATCGTTACGTTCCAACTATGCTCAATGCCGTAAGTTGGCATCGTTGGCATGTCAAGAATTATTTTTCATTCCTCATTTTTGTTATCAACGAAAATCATATTTTGCAGTTTTAGGTTGTATATTGCTAAATAAGAATCCTCAAAAATATCTGCATCATATTCGTAGCCTAAATTCGCTAAAAGAAATTTCGGGAGTGTCGGGAAAAATGAATTTTCGTTGCGTTCCAACGACGCAAACTTCAGCATCGTTCAGAACTTGCAGTAATTTCCCTTTCCATGGTACGATATATAAATATATATATACAGAAGCATATACACAGCCAAACGGAGTTCGGGTTTGTTTGGGTTTGAAAACGAGTTTGTGTCCACGAGCGTAAACACACACGAATGCGTCTACCTATGAAAATATACCGAGTCCGTCTGTACAAGTGGCCTGTCCATCAACGCCTGAATTACGAAAGCTCGGGGAGTTTCGAGAAGATTTGAATGCACGCGAAGACCTCGACCCGGACTTTCCGTGAAGAAATCGCGCAACAAAAGATTCACGTCTAATTTCTTCGTGCAACTATTCTCAATAAAATTTCGTCATTTCAGTGAGAAAAAAATGACTTACGGGAGCGATACGAAAAGTAAATTAACCCGTGGCCTCGGCACTGAGAATTCGTTACGAGTTACATTTTCAATTGCACAATTCAGTTGACAACATCTATATCAAGGAGATTGGAATGGTCTTGAAGTTTGCATCGTTGGAATGCAACGAAAATCCGTTTTCGTATTTTTATTTCCTCATTTTTACTATTTTACGAAATATTTTTTTTCACATTTAAATTCTAGGATAATAAATTCTACAAAATAAAACCTCAGAAGTAATAAAAATGAAAAAATAAATTTCGTCGCATTCCAACGATGCTAACTTCAAGCCCATATTGGAATGGTCTTGAAGTTTGCATCGTTGGGATGCAACGAAAATCCTTTTTCGTATTTTTATTTCCTCATTTTTACTATTTTACGAAATATTTTTTTTCGCATTTAAATTCTTGGATAATAAATTCTACAAAATAAAACCAAAGTAATAAAAATGGAAAAATAAATTTCGTCGCATTCCAACGATGCAAACTTCAAGCCCATATTGGAATGGTCTCGAAGTTTGCATCGTTGGGATGCAACGAAAATCCGTTTTCGTATTTTTATTTCCTCATTTTTACTATTTTACGAAATATTTTTTTTTCGCATTTAAATTCTGGGATGATAAATTCTACAAAATAAAACCTAAGAAGTAATAAAAATGAGAAAATGAAAATAGAAAAATAAATTTCGTTGCATTCAATGTTTGTACTACCATTAATTGATATTAAGGGGTTACCCCCACTTGCGATTTTGAAAAAATCGATTTTTTTTATTGCATTTTTTTGAAGTATAAGTATCTGAGAATATGTCCTGAAAATTTCAAGTCGATCCGAACAAAATTGACTGAGATATGAGCGTTGAAAGAGAAGAATCCGTGAATTGAAGAACTGAAATTGAAATTTTAAATGCGTTTTTCTCAAAATGGCATTTCTGGTGTCGGTGACCAAGATTACTCGAACACTAATGAACCGATCTTCTTGAAATTTTGCAGGCTTATTTAATACATAAAAATGTAGTCTTTAATCGTTCGATTTTTTTTTCGAAAAAAAAAAAATGGCCGTTTTATAGCCAAAAAACGGCGGTTTTTCTTCGTTAAAATCGAACCATTAACTTTGACTGTCCGCCATTTTGTGAAAAATGAATATTTTTTAAAATCCTTCGATTAAAGACTAGTTTATACTTATATTTGACTAAATCCATCTGCATTTTTTTTCCAGATGATCCACTTCGCCGCAATGTTGGTCGCCGCAAACCGTGTATATAAAAACATTATTTCATTGACGGCCATTTGCCACTAAACAATGTAATATTTTTCAATAAAAAAATTACTGAAAGTTCTTCAAGATGTGTTATTTAAGATGATATATTGATCGATTAAAAAAGTTTTGTAGTTTTCTTTTAAAAAATTCATGAAAAAGGCCTTTTTTTGCGCAACAAGTGGGGGTAACGCCTTAAGTGTCGCCGGACACGGGAACTTCGTGGACATTGAAGTTGGCAGCACTGCTCTTCATCCGTCAGCCAAGATTCGCAATCTTTCATCAACCCTTGATGATTCAATATTGAACATATGTGGCTTACGATGGGCAAGATGGACGTTTTTTTCTCTAAATGTTTACAAAGGTTTAGTTTGCGTTAAGGGGCCAGTCCACTTTGAAAATTTTCAAATTTTCCATTTGAAAATTTCACTTGAAGAAATCGACGATGATGAGCAATCAGAAGGGATTTTGTAGGGTGCAGGAATTGCCGATTGAGTTTAGGTAAGAGTTTTTCATAGTATAAACTTCAAACGCGTTTTTCTCGAAACAACGTTTTCAAAATCTAGCTCATCTAGCCCACCTATTTTTCAGGCCTTACGTTAAACTATAGTTTTTGTACTTAAAAATGAATAAGAATGAATAAATTTTTTTTTTAAATGTATTTCAAGACTTTATTTATCAAGCCCAACAACTTTTATCTTATTGTGTGAATTTACGATGTCGAACTTTGCATCGCTCGAACGCAACGAAATTTCTTTTTTACATTTTATTTTCTATATTATTATATTATACAAGATATTTTTTCATAGATTTCTATTGTAAATTGCTGAATGAATTTCTTTAGAGATGGTTGAAGGATTGTTGTAGGAAAAATCTGCCAAAAGAAATTAAAGAGGAATTTGGAAATATTCATTTTCATTCCATTCCAACGATGCAAACTTCAACCTCGTGTAAATTTATATTATAGATATCTAAATAGGTAGATTAAAAAATTATCGAGCGATTTTCGTAGGTGAGATTTTTCCCGATAGAAATTGAAGCGAATAAAAAAAAAACGTAATATTCGTTGCATCCCAACGATGCATTTGGGCAACCCACCTTGGTTTTCGAGGCGCTCGTCATTTTTTTCTGCTCGAATTTCATGGTTTCCGGTCCAGCCGGAAGGGACGACATGTTCGGCATATTGGACATGCTTATGGTTGGGCTCATGTTGTGAAGATTGTTGAGGGAATTGAGTGAGGTGAGCTGCGACGGGGAACCGCCGGCGAGCGTGACAGCCCCGGTGACCGGGGGCGGTGTGTCCGGATCCGGAAACGTCACGAGCGGCTCCGACAGATCGTTCTCCTCGGTGCCGCTACCGTCCCTGACAACAAAAAAACGTCACGTGTTCGTGTCTAAACGGGAGACGCTTTATTTTCTCGCCAGACGATAAAAAAACGTATTCTCAAGAGTCAAGGTTGTCCGAGCTCGCTTCAATGTCAACTCGGTCACCGAAATAATACGGCGTAACTTTGTGACTCGATTATTTTTGTTTTCGAACGAGCCAAATGTGGTTCCAACATAAATATCGCACGCAGCTTGATTGCATGGAAAGAAAAATGCGTTTGCTCAGCTTTCATTTATTTTTCGAGCTACCAATTTTCATGATGTCGAAGTTTGAACCGTTGGTACGCGATGAAAATTGATTTTTTTTTACATTGCCAAAGCATTTTTTGGACGGATTTGATCTACGAAAATGACTCGAACGTTTTTCAGGAACTTTGTTCAGAATCTACTGTTGGCGGGAAAATATTCTCGGTAATAATGAAAATACAGTGAAACCTCGCTTATACGTTTTTGTCATTTATACGACGAAATATCGAAGTGACAAGCGCACCCGTAAAGTGGACGGGATGGTAAAAGTCTGCCAGGAAACAATATAGAAATATTTGATTTGATGTTGCGTCGTTGAGAAGGAAGAAAAATGATTTTTTTTTTCATTAACTAATTTATTTTTGCTAAGCCTTCGAAAGAGACTCGAGTGTTTTTGAAGATACAGTGAAACCTCGTTTATACGTTTTCCACTTATGCGTTTTTATCATTTATACGTCAAATTTCTCTAGCCCCGGCAGACTCCGTTCGTAAAGATGGCAATAAAGTTTCATTTCTACGTTTCTCACTTATACGTATTTCGCGCTTATACGTTATTAATTTTATTCCCCAGCGTCGGTTTCGAGGTTCGTTTTTTCTCAGTTATACGTTAATCACACGTGATATTCTCTCGCCGGAGAAAATTTCACGTGACTGCGTTTTGATGTTTTGATGTTTCGATGTTTTGATTTTTCTGACCTCGACTATGTATGCATGTACAGTGATTAAATATCTCTTATCACTACGAACCTGTCCGTTATTTACCAGTCTAAAACTTCAGAGCTTAGTGTTACAAACTTAAATAAAAGTTGAAAACAGAAATTCGAAAACTCGAGTTGGCTCATTACTCAATTATTACCAATCAAATTTTCAATTGGAAAACCAAACATTAATATAATAGAGGTGCTGCTATTGAAAAACATCGTGAATTATGCACCAATCGCCACGTTCAAATGTTTAAAAGTTTCAAATACATACCGTATTTCACTTCTACGTTATTCTCCCTTGTACGTCATATTTGACGTACCCCTTGAAAAGCGTATAACTGAACTTTCACTGTCAAAGAAAACGAATCTACGTTGCATTCCAACGATGCAAACATCAACATCGTCAATTTTCAAGAATTGGTACCAAAAGAAAGTGTCACATTACGACTCGGTAAGCGATTACCGAAAAAAAAATTATGTTGAAGTTGAAAACTCTTTTTCTTTTTCATATTTTCATCGCTATACTCATTTTTTTCGCACATTCCGATTGTTTATACAACAAGCATCGTCAAAAATCGTCGAGGGACTTTCGTAGTGAAAAACGGGAAACGAAAAAAAAAAAAAAATACATTGCGTTCCAACGATGCAAACTTCAAGCGAAAAAATAAAAATTGACGGCAGCTGCAAGAAAGAGGTGGGAAAAATTTCGAAAAATTTCGAAAAATTTCCAATAAGAAAATGACCGAGGGCGCTTGTGGATTTCTATTGACTACGTAGGGGTTCGAAAACAAGACGAGAGTTCAAGTACAAAGGTGCTCACCTGTCGACGAGATTTTCCATGCTGTTTCTCAGCCGTTGCGAAAAATTCGTCGATATATTTTTCATTTCGGATATGCCACGTTTGAGTTCGGTCAGGTCGCTCTTCATCGAGCTCGCCTTCATCTCGCTCGACGACGACGAGGTTAGAATCCTCTGTGAGGATTTGGCCACTCTGCTGCTCGAGCTGCTCGTTTGGCTCTGGTTCGTGAGTATCTGCGAGAAGCGAAGAAAAAAAAAGAATCGAACGTCATGCATATTCGTCGGGAGCTTTGGTTCTCGAAGTATTCTTGTTACGAGTTAACGAGAAAGAGAGAGAGAGAGAGAGAGAGAGAGAGAGAGAGAGAGAGAGAGAGAGGCTGTTCTATTTCATAGTTCCCTTTTAATGATTTCGGTACTCAGACACACGATTCAGACTTCTATTTTGAACTCGTGGGCGCAAAAATGTCGCCTTCGATGTGAATCATAAGTGAAGATCATCACCTCAAATGCCACAAAATCTTTCAACTTCACCCTCCCTCTTTCTACTGCATTCGAATAATAATAACGATAACTGTGATCGTGTATTATTATTATTATTATTATTATTATTATTATTATTATTATTATTATTATTATTATTATTATTATTATTATTATTATTATTATTATTATGATCATCATCACTTATATATATATATATATATATATATATATATATATATATATATATATATATATATATATATATATATATATATATATATATATATATATATATATATATATATCTATCTATCTATATATATATATATATATATATATATATATATATATATATATATATATATATATATATATATAGGAGTGTGTGTATATGTAAAAATAAGTGCGATATTTTTGACCATTACCACGAGAGCCTCATGAACGAGATTCGAATCGTGACACAATTTGGCAAACGAATCGACAATGCTACACGTCGTTTCGACAATTTTTGAGTTCACGCCAGGACACCTGCGACTCTATTGATTTCCGATACCTGCCGATTCTCGAAATTCGATTTCGACATCGTTCTTTTTGAGAAAAATTCTGACACGATAATAGCCAGATTCGATGAAATCGCGAGAACAGTCTGCGCAATGATGTCGAAGTATGCAACGTTGGAACGCAACGAAAATAATTTTTCTTCCTATCGCGATTTTTTTTTCTGACGTATCGAAGCTTCTGTGAACTTTTCCGAGATCGTTATTAGAGATCTACAACGTAAATCTATCAAAAGTGATTTTGAATAACAATGAAAATGGGGAAAAACGAAAGTGAAAAAAAATTCACTTTCAAATGGTTTAAAAAATGTTCAAAAAAGGGATTTTGCTATATTCGCGAAATCGTAAGGCCGACGATAAATTTAGGTATTCGAGGGTCGGAACATTAATTAATCGCTTTCGAGGGAGGGCGCCAAAAGTCGTGACGTTTAGGTTTGGATCGTTGAGATGCGACGATTTTTTTTCTTCATTTTCCGTTTCTTTATTTTGATCATCATCCAAAGCGTTTTTTTCTTCTTCAATTGAGACTACAAATCTCCAATAGGAATACGTGAAAACGTTTGAAAGATTTTCGCGAACTAAATTGGCCGAAAAAAATTGATGAATTAAAACGAATTAATTTGCGTTGCATTCCAACGATGCAAACTTTAACGTCATGAAGATTTTGGAACTAGCCGCGGAATTAAAAAAATCAAAGAAATACATTTTTTCAAATGATATAAAAGCGGGAAGAGAAAAAATGAATGTAATTATGAACCTCGTCTGCATTAAAGAAAATAAATATCGTTTCAATGACCATTGAATCAAACATTTCGCGGGATCGTTCCAATTTCTACCTACGATATTATTATGGTAATTAATCATTGCAATATTTGGCATTTTTATTATTATCATTTTTGATAATTCCCTTAGTTTCAATAGTGTTGAAGTTTTCGTCGTTGGAGTGCGACGAAAATCCGTCTTTATTTTTTCATTTATTTGTTTTTATTACTATCTAAATTCTTTCGCAGTTTCAGGTTATGGGTCCCTAATGAGGATCTTCAAAAATATTTCAGTGATATTTGTAGCCTAAATGTGTCAAAAAAATTGGGCTATACGAAATTCGCATTCAACGCATTCCAACGATGCAAACGTCAATACCATCAATTCCTATGAATCCAATAAATGGCACGTGGCACGTGCCAAGATCTAATTAACCGCTCTAAATGCTCAAGAGACACGAAAAACCCACCGGCTCCACGGAATTTTCCTCGTGAAGTTACGATCTCGAAACCGAATTCCAACGAATTATTATTCCCTCGTGATTTGTCGAAAATTTGGCCAAGCTTTGAAAAAAGGCCACATGACGTTTTTTTCCCGGAAAAGAGAAGACTTTTTTGGCGACATGATTACTCAAATTCATTGCGACGACGATTTTTCCAACGATTCTCCTCGCGGACATATTCTTTACAACTATAGCTATAGTGCATATCAAGGATTTTTCTAAATTTTGATATCTACTATTTTTTGCCAAAGATGGTGAAAAAATGTTTTTTTTTGTTTTTTTAATGTCCGCCATTTTGTTATTTTTGCATATATAAAAAATCGTATGACATGCGCTATTGGATTTAACATATTGAATCTAAAACCGTTTGATTTTTTTGTTTCGGATGATCCATCTCCAAGATTTCATCACAGCGCAGACCTACAATTTTTTTAGGACATTTTTTTCACTGCCATTTTCGTCTATAAATAGTGACTTAAATAAATTAAAAAAAAATGTATTTCAAAAGTGTATCTATTAAGTGTAACAAGTTTTATATCAATGTCTATAATATAAACCTATAAAAGAAATCATATACCGAGAGAATTTTTAAGTAATTTTTACTGTGCAATCACAGTAACTCGGTGACAAATGTGCAATTCTTCAGGTTTTTAGGAAATAAATTATAAATTTTCATGGAAATGAATCAAAATGTACTTTTGCGTAACAGAAATTTAAAATATTTTCCAGAATTTTTACTGAAATTAAAAGTAAAATTTCATGAAACGTAAAGATTACGACAATAAGTTAAAAAAGTGCTAATATAAATGAAATTTTTCAGTGGTACATTGAGAAATTTGCGTGATTTCCATAAAAATTTAAAAAAGGAAGCCGAAATTTTCCGTGCGTCCACCGGAATTTTACGTTCTTTATAGTAAAATCAGTTAGGGCTAGGTCGCCTGACCGTACGCGTGAGGTCTGTGTGTAGCGTGCGTATACGTGAACGCAAGCTGTAGATAGCGCTTGTGTATGACGCAATATGACGAGCACGAACGACGCCGACCCGCGTTGCTTAGCAACAGCGGTACCGCGCATGCGCATTATAGTACGAAGCATGGGCCAAGAAAGCCTCGTGGGCTCGTGCAGTCTAACGTGTTCTACGCAAGAAAACAAAGAAACGTGAAAAGAAACTTCGATAAAGGACGTCTACAATGGTACGGAAAGATGATATGCTAAAATAAGTAGCAATCAAGAACACAAATGTTCAGAAATACAGTATATAGAGTATTTATTTAATCATAGGGAATTAATTTTTCGCTAGGGATTTTAGAAATTTCAAGTTTGTCCAGGTTATTTTCACTGTAGAAACTTGGAATTTTTTAGGCAGCCCATTGTTAAAATTCTACATGAGAATGTGTCAGAATTTTTACTGAAAGAAATGTAAAAAATTATGCTACTTCCTTAAATTTTTACATGAATGAAAGCAAAATATTAAAAGCTAGTGTCAATTTTTGACTATGTGCACATTTGTCACCGGTTTCAAATTTTTTATGTAATTTTTACGGAGATTTCACCGTAAAAAATACTTAAAGATTCTCTCCGTGTAAAGATAGCCTTTTTTAGCGTCTAAAGTGAGAAGACCCCTTAATGGATAGCGAGCCTGCGTGGGTATATCCGACTACCGAAAGATTCGTCTTTCATCAAATGATTCAAAATAAGGAGAGATTGTTCTCCTCTTCACGAATACTGCTGGGCCGGTTCGAGTTCTCGATTTATCCACGAGCGAAATAACGTTTCGATGAATGGCGTACAAATTACTGATCAAATGACAGAAAAAAATACAATTTCACGACATTTTCGCGAACGCAGAAGTCACTGATTTTTTTTACGATAAAAAAGCAGATTTCTCGTACTTATTTTCCTCGCACTCATCTGGCACCAGAATCTTCTAAATATCTCGCACTCGCGGATCAATTTGTGCGTGTTACTTCGAAGAAAAATTCTTTTTGCTATTGGCATCTCGAATTGATTTGACTACGAAGACAAAGGTCTCGAAATTATACGGTGTCGACGTTTGCATCGTTGAAATGCAATGAAAATTCTTTTTCGTTTCCTTATTTTTATCACATCAAGAAATACCTTTCGGCAGATTTGCCCGTGCATCAATATGTTTAAAAAAATGTTGAGAGATCTTCGTAAGTGGAGTGTGTGAAAAGACATTAAAGCAATTCAGAAATATCAATTTCGATTGCATTCCAACGATGCGAACTTCAATATCACGAAAAGAATGTCGTTGAAGTTTGCATCGTTGGCAAGAAACGAAAATTCTTTTTTATTTTCTCATTTTTATTATTTCAAGAAATCCTTTTCAGCAGATTCATAATGTACGTTTATCACGTTGAAAAACGTTGAAACGTTGAAAAAATAGATGAGGCATTTTCGTAGGTGTAGTATGCCAACAAAAATGAAGCAATTTATAAATATCAATTTAAGTTGCATTCCAACAATGCGAACTCCAATATCGTGAAATCAATGGGGTTGAAGTCTGCGTCGTTGGAATGCAACGAAAGTTTTTTTTTTTTTTCAATTTATTACTTTCATTATTGTCAAAAATCACATTTTGCAGATTTCGGTTGTCGCTAAATTAGAATCCTAAAAAAGGTTTGCACGATAATCGTAGCTCAAATCTGCCAAAGAAAATTTGGAAAATCAACAAAAATCATTTTCGTTGCACTGAATCGATACAAACTTCGATCTCGTGAAATTACCCATTGGGTACGTTATGAAGGATGTTTTTTTCTTTTTTCCTAAATATCAGTCACGTCATGCCATGACCATAGTGGACAAATTCAGACTATAATAAGATATTGTTAATTTGAGTTAAAAAAACGTGTATATATTCGTTCCAATGCGAGTTGGATACTTCAAACGGCCAATCGGCAGAAAAAGGACCGAATCAATTATGAAAACGATAGAAGGAGTTTTGTTCCGAGCGACGGTTATCCGTTAATAGCATTAGTGAAGAGTGTGCTAAAGCGCCGAGGGAACGAAAAAGAGACAGAGAGAGAGGGAGAGAGAGAGAGAGAGAGAGAGAGAGAGAGAGAGAGAGAGAGAGAGAGAGAGAGAGAGAGAGAGAGAGAGAGAATTAACGAATCTGACAAGACCGTGACTTCCTGGATACGAATGAGTCGTTTCTCAGTTACTAAATCCAGACGTCGTGTACGTCGATACTCGTTTCGTAAAGTATTATGAGCTGCGTAGGTGTAATTCGTCTCGCAGCGCCGCCATTTTTAATTTCTCGTACTCGCGCATATATTTAGCAGCAACAAGATTAGTCAATCACATAAGAATCGATGGCAAAAAAAATTACTTCCACAGAAACGCAATATCCCGTATTTAGTTTGCGGTGAATTGTCGACCCCATATAGGAATAGCCCACGATAATATCGAAGTGACAAGCGCACCAGTAAAATGGACGGGATCGTAAAAGTCTGCGAGGGCTTGCGAGGAAAAAATATAGAAATATTTGATTTGATGTTACGTCGTTGAGAAGGAAGAAAAATGATTTTTTTTCATGAACTAATTAATTTTTGTTAAGCCTTCGAAAGAGACTCGAGTGTTTTTGAAGATACAGTGAAACCTCGTTTATACGTTTTCCACTTATGCGTTTTTATCATTTATACGTCAAATTTCTCTAGCCCCGGCAGACTCCGTTCATAAAGATGGTAATAAAGTTTCATTTCTACGTTTTTCACTTATACGTTTTTCGCGCTTATACGTTATTAATTTTATTCCCCAGCGTCGGTTTTGAGGTTCGTTTTTTTTCAGTTATACGTTAATCACACGTGATATTCTCTCGCCGGAGAAAATCTCACGTGACTGCGTTTTGATGTTTTGATGTTTCGATGTTTTGATTTTTCTGACCTCGACTATGTATGCATGTACAGTGATTAAATATCTCGTATCACTACGAACCTGTCCGTTATTTACCAGTCTAAAACTTCAGAGCTTAGTGTTACAAACTTAAATAAAAGTAGAAAACAGAAATTCGAAAACTTGAGTTGGCTCATTACTCAATTATTACCAATCAAATTCTCAATTGGAAAACCAAACATTAATATAATAGAGGTGCTGCTATTGAAAAACATCGTGAATTATGCGCCAATCGCCATGTTTAAATGTTAAAAAGTTTCAAATACATACTGTATTTCACTTCTACGTTATTCTCACTTATACGTCATATTTGGTGTACTCCTTGAAAAAACGTATAACAAAATGTAATTCTTAGTAATGAACGCGAATTAGAAAAATTACGGTGATCAGAAACGTCGCATGCCTCTAAGTATCGGACAACCAAATCAGCAAAGCGAACATTTTTGCATAACAACACAAATTGAGGCATTTGAACGAATGCAATGAATAAATGGATCTTGCATGATGGACAAAAAGGGAAAAAATTTGGGCAAATAAAATGGATGAAAAGACCTTTAATAATACCAAATATAAAGAAATTTAGGTAGTAGCAAAACCAAAGAATAACGCGACGAAAGTAATTTTCATAGCCTGAGGTCGTAGATCTGAATGATTTTAAAATATGATAAGAAAAATGAATATGAAATGAAAATGAAAAATAGTACACGGAGAGAATTGAAAAGTAATTTTTGTGGTGAATTTCACGGTAAAAATTACCGTGATATATTACAATGTGGTGACAAGTGAGAAAAACATAATAATCCGTATGCGTCAAGTTTTTTTTAACTCACGTTACAGAAAATTTCAAATACGTAGTTCAAATTTTACTATAAGAGGGGAAAAATTGGAGACAGTAAAATTTAGCATGTATGTTCGAAAATTTACCTACTGTCGGTTAAAAATTACCAACCGCGCCGTACGTTATTTTTACGGTGCTGCACAGTAAAATTTACCTGCGTCAACCTCGGAAGAAAAATTCCCTATAAGTGAGTCAGAGATGTGTGCGGCCGTGTAGATGACAAGATAGTCTTTGAGGATTCGGCTTCGATCCGCCCAGTGAAGGTTATTCCAAAGTCAACAGTAATTCCACTGTTGACTTTGGAATAACCTTCACTGGCCGGATCGAAGCCGAATCCTCAGAAACAATTCCCTATAAGGCTGGTAAAATTTAAATTCTTCGATTGAAGAAATCCTTAGTAAAATGTAGTTTTTCTTCAAAAACTGGTGCTATAATAATCATAATAATAACCGAAATAACAATAACCATAATAATAATAATGAATATTATTTACTATTGAAAAATTGGTACAAATTAATGCTGTTTGTTTTTTGTTGGGAACATTTTTTTCTTCCATATAAATTGGTATAGTCAACAAACGGATAAGGAGACAAATTTAATCATTAGAATTTATTTTTCGTTTAAGGGGTAAGGCCACTGTAAATTTTTTGAAAAATCGATTTTTTTTTATTGGCTTAAAAAATAGTTTAAACCCTCTAGAATAAGAAAAAAAAGGTCCTGTGCGAAAAAAAATTTGTTGTCCTTAGGAAATGAAGGTCGCCGCCAAGCGTGTCAAAACTTGCTCCGAAACGACTGCAATTATATCGGAGATGGCGATTCCAAAACTTTCAAAGGCATCGTGGATTCGAAGCCTTATGAAAATGTTGATGTTAAAAAAAAAGAGTGCATAGATCACGTGCAAAAAAGAATGGGCACTCGATTGAGAAACTTAAAAAAAGGAACAAAAGGTCTCGGGGGAAGAGGAAAACTCACTGCCAAATTGATTGACGAACTAAGCATTTATTACGGCTTAGCAATCCGTCGAAATTCCGATTCCATCAAAAATATGAAAAATGAGATCTGGGCAACCCTTTTTCACAAAATGTCAACGGATGAAAAGCCTCAGCACGAAAAATGTTCGGAGAATTGGTGCAGTTGGAAGAAAGCGAAAGCAGAAAATGCCTTGGATGCGTATCATCACAATCAGCCAATGAGTGAGGAGGTTTATCAAGCCATCAAACCCATCTACATGGAATTGAGCCGGGACGAGGTGCTGGAGCGTTGCTTGGGGGCCTATACTCAAAACAATAACGAAAGTTTCAACGCTACCGTTTGGAGTTTGGCCCCCAAATCATCCTCAAGCGGAAAAACTGTACTAGATATTGCGACGGATATCGCTGTTTGCATATTCAATGGCGGCCTTACCAACGTCTTGCAAATATTCAAGATGTTGGAGGTGGAAATTGGTGTACAGTTATATAATTTCTGCATCGAAGCCGACGCCAAACGCATCACGCACGCGGAGACATCTCTGAGCGACGCGGCCAAAAGTGCGCGCGCGCTCCAAAAATCAACCAGGAAAGACGAAGAAGACGAAAATTTGGCTATCGAAGGACAAATGTATGGTGCTGGGATTGCAGACTAACGGTAAAAATTTTTTTTAATTTTTTCCAATAAAAAACTATTCGCAAAACTTTAAACGCGTTTTTCTCGAAACATGGTTTTTCAAAATGGCACGCAGCATAACTCGAACAATTTTCATTTTTTTTACTTGAAATTTTAACCAGATTTGAACATTTACATTATCTTGAGAATGTCGATCGGAATTTTCAAGAACTTTGTTTATTGATTTTTTATTAACAAAAAACTTGCCGTTTTTTTCGTCAAAAATCAATTTTTTTTTCAAACGCACGCCAAATCCACAAAAATTGATACTTTTTAAAATCCGATCGACATTCTCTAGCTATAGCCCTCTAGATTAATGGTTTTTTTTTGTTCTAGATTCAAAAGTGCACCAGTGGTGCTGCGTGCCGCGGAGCCCTGGAAGCAAAACATGTCCCGGGAAGATAGCTGTGGAACCGCCATTTTGTTTTTTTTTACTGTAAAAAAATTTTATAATAAAGTTTAATGTATGCCCGATAACACCATTAAAAGTTTTTTTTCAAATACCTTCAATTTCGGGAGCAAAAAATTAGTGAAAAAACCTTTTTTTTTGGGCCGTTACAGTGGCCTTACTCCTTAATACTAACATTTATTTATAATACATTTTGTACCATCGTAGGCTCGAGTGATGTGACTAATTTGCGCACATATTACTTCGTCATCATTTAACACGATCGCTACGTTTGACTTTCTCGCAACGAGGCACTGCATGCGACTGAGGCTTCAGGCTACACTGAACCGGCGATGTACGCAGTTTAGACGAAATTTTTTTGGGAAGTCCCATCGTGCCATAAAGAAATCGCGCTCCCCTACTTACCCCCACCACCATACCATTCTGAAGTGAAAGGAATGAAGGGGAATTTTTACAATGCAGTCCCTCAAAATTCCCGTACCGTACCGCACGATAATTTTAACCAAGCGCGCACGATAATTTTTACCGAGAGCACAATACATTTTCCTATAACATTCATTAAATTTTATAATAAATCTTAAAATAACTTTTATAAAGACGATACTTTTTTATAGACATTTCTGAAAGGCATAAAATACTAAAATGCACAGTAAAATTTCGCTGATATTATATCTTTTTCAAATTTAAGTTTTGCGTATTTTGTTACACATCGAAATTTACTAGAAAATCTGGTAAAATTTTCTATCTGAAGAAATTTTATTTTATTTTCGTGAAAATCTGTGTTCTACCCAACAATAATAAGCGAAGTTTCAGGGTTGTCATCTGGTTACCGTTACTGCACGGTAATTTTTAACATTTAATTCTCTCCGTGTATGCGTGATTTTCGTACCCTGAGTCAGCGAACAAAAAAATCTGAGCAATCGAAGAAAAGTTAACTCTCGTTGTGTCCCACCGATGCAAACGTGAACATCATCTTTTCTCCTTGCCAGAAAAATTAAAGAGCGGATTGGCGAAGCTGACCACAGGGCTGGCGCGCAAAACGGCCAATTATCAATGAAAGATCGAAACCGGAAGAAGAAGCAAGGAAGTCAAGAGGAGAGAAGGGAAGGGCCTGGACCCAATCCTAAAAATGGAGGAGGAGCCAAAGCGGCAAATTTTGCTAGTGAGAAACTACGAGGACCATCAAAGATGGACGACCATCGAAGTGGGGAAAGAGCTAGGAGGGGGCGATGCGAAAGGCATGTGAGGTTCGAATACGGATAATGATAAATGAGTATAGATATGCTGTTGAAGTTTGCATTGTCAGAATGCAATGAATGTTCTTTTGGAGATCTCATTTGGAGATCTGTATTCGAAGTATACAAAAGATATTTGGTAAAGTAATAAAAAAAAAGGAAATAAAAATATGGAAAAACATTTTCGTTGCATGCCAACGTTGCGAATTCCAAAGTTACGTCAACGATTATGCGAAACGTTTCCTGACTAAGGCTGTATAGTCATTACGGGGATACGTGGGTTTGAAAATTTCAAAATGTCCATTTTTTTATTTCTATTATCTAATAATACAATATGTCTACAATATTCTCCCAAAGTTTTAAGTCAATCGGAGTCAAATTCAAGGAGAGAGGGGGGGGGGATTCCCCCTGTTGGGAAAACTTTAATCGCATTTTTCTCAAAACACTATTTTTGAAGTTGGTGGACACGATTTCTCAAAAACTAATGCACCGATCTTATTGAAATTTTGCACACTTCTTCAAACTAGCATTCACTAGTGATTGAACGAAGGTTTTCTTTTTCGATTACAACTAATTGTACAAGGCTATACGTAGTGTAAATTGTACCAAAAATTGAACTATTTTGCATACAACTCTGCCAAAAAAACAAATTTCATTTTTTTTTTTTCAAATCCTTCGTTCAATCACGAGCTATATTTATCTACGAACAGAAAAACTACGTTTTTCAATTTCGGATAAAGCTATCATGAGTTATCCTGACCACCACGACGACACTTTTTTTTAACCTTTTAAGGACGGGGAAATTTCCATTAAAGTCGACTTTTTTTACATGAAAGATATCAATAAAATCGATGAATTTCTCAATTGGAGTCCCAAGCCTACCTGCTGGTCGATATATCGACCAGCCCCGTCCGCAACGAAAAGCCCAATTCCAAAAATGTTGTATAAAAAAAGTTTGAAAGCGTATTCCTATGTAATTTGATGCGCTGAATACGGGAAAAATAATTTTAAAAATCCCGGTGGCATCCTCGACCTTGAAAATCGCCATTTCAAGGTCAAATTTTTTTCTCTGCTAGTTTGGCCTCAAAATTTATATACTCACATTGTGCATGCACTGAGTACAACAAAATCGGCATATATGCTGTAAATGTCATTCTGAAGAATAGTTCAAGGACGCCAGTTATTATTCATATTCAGCATATCAACAAAGGTAAGTATGCCAACTTTTAGGCCGAAAACACATGACCTTGAAATATCAATTTTCAAGGTCAAGAAAACATCCAGACATTTTCACAATATTTTGACCATATTTAATGAAATTTTCCGTGAAAAACATTGAATATTAGTGCCCCCCTGGCTGGTCTATATATCGACCGCTCCCGTCCTTAAAAGGTTAAGGGGTCTCCGAAAACCAGGTCCCATCGGCTGAATTTCCCAAATTTTTGGATGATTTTTTTTTTTTAATATTGTTGAAATGTTGCTCTTTTATATGCTTAATATTTTGTCAAGTCTTAGCCAATATTATCGATTTTAAGGGAAAAAACTCGTTTTTTCAGCCCGGCACGTTCTTCGCAACTCCGCAATTTCTTTGATTACGAATATTTTAAAATGCAATTTAGACACTGCTTTGTTCATTTCCATACAAATAAATGTCCAAGTGGTTTTTACAACCATCCTTTCCTTCAAAATGAGTTTTTTTTTAATAACCCCTCATTTTCGGATCGTCACAGTAGCCTAACCTTTTGAATTAAAAAAAAAAACAATATATCTCGGACCACAAATAATTCGATTTACCTGCGATGAAGTGGTGACTTGGGGATGATGCGAGTGCGATCTTCCGGTAACGAGATTGTTTTTCTTCTGAAAATTCTCCATGACTGCGTGCATGTCTCCGTTCTCGGCTCCTTCGGCCGGGAACTCTGACATCTGCGAACATGCGAATAAAGCAAAGAAACGATATGTTTAGTCAAGTAGATATACATATAGGCATATCAATACTGCCGCGATGAAACGTACGCGCGAACTCTGCCTCACGAATACAACATATTTTTAACGCTCTCTCGCGGCGAGTCTCAGCCGCGCCTAATGAAATTCCCAATTACGTCAAGAATAAATGTCGAGGGAGCAGATATCCGCGAAATATATCGTATTGATAAAACGCAAAATTTGATTCACAATGCTTCGGCATATCGTCGAATTAAATTGTGAAGGACATTGCTCATCATTCGCGCTAAATCTACAATCAACTTTTTTCCGATCACTGAGCACGAAAAATTTACAATTACTAACATTATCCAAATTTGAATTGAAAAAAAAAATGATATCGTTAGCAATAATGGTAATGAAAATAATTATACGACCTCCTGAACGGCGAGATTAAAAAAAAAAAATATGCTGATGATAATAAATAATGATGATGAATAACGATAATGAAGAATAATAATGATGATGGATGATGGAAATAAAATAATAATGATGAATATTAATAATAATGAATGATGATGATGATGATGATGATGATAACAAATAATGATAATGAATGATAGGAATAATAATATTAATGATAGATGATGGTGATTAATAATAATGATGATGAATAGTGATGATCATGAATGATGATGATTAATGATAGAGATAATAATAATAATAATAATGATGATGGATGGTGATGATGAATAATGATGATGATGATGATGATGATGATGATGATGATGATGATGATGATGATGATGATGATGATGGATGATGATGATTAATTATGGGGATAATAATAATAATGATGGATGGTGATGATGAATAATGATAATGATGATGAATATTAATAATGATGAATAATCATGATGATGAATATTAATAATGATGAATATTAATAATGACGAATAATAATGATCATGATGACGATCAATTCTCAAATGTCAGCGGGATTCTTCATTTTTTATTGATCAAGCATTTTTCACGGTTACTTTTACTTGTATAAATGTATCATTACTATTATTATTATAGGAAAGGGATCTAGAATTAAAAAAATATCGTATCATATTATTGCTATTATTCATAAAATATGCTGTAATGTTTTTAATTTCGCGATTGATGAAAAATGTAACATGTATAATTAATAATACTAATAATAATAATACATGCTATTTTTTGAGTACGTTCCCTTATCGATCAAGCTTTTTTTCAGCTACTCGTATCTGCACAAATTTGCGTACCCCACGTGTGTACTTTAACCTTCTTCCATATAAAAACTAACTCTGAAATATTGGAACTTTTCGATCAGTTTTTTTTTACGCTTGACTGAGTTTCGGGCAAGACAAGGATTGAACGGTGAACTTCGAAACTTGGCGCAGACAGTGCGCAAAATCGTAGCACCGGATTAATGATCGGCGTGCCGAAAAATAACGACCCACGTGTAAGTTTTTTTTTTTTAATTGTCATTGATCCGCCGTAACGGGTGATGAATAATAAGGTCTACAATATTCGTCGGGATTGGGTGGACCAATGAAATTGCGAGGCGCTCAGATATCTGTCGGAATCGAAGTGCTTATTAATTTGCGATGTTTCACGATCGTTTCGTGGTTTTCAAACGGCGAATTTGGAGTTGCGACGAAAGGGAGACGACAATCGTTCCAAGAGAGAGAGCGTGAGAGAGAGAGAGGCGCAGGGTGGAGGAGAAGGGAATTCAGGAGAATTTCATACGATCTGCCTTTTCGTATGAAAAGAAACGTTCAAAAACAAGTTTTCCAGTTTTTTATCCATTTTTTCACCACTTTTTATTATTCAAATTCTCCGAAACGTATATTAGTTTAGAATAATAAAATAACGCATGAAAAGACAACAGACCCACGAGCTGTTTTCAAGCGACACGTGAAGCAGGCAAATAAAAGAACACCTGTTACCAGCGAAATTCCGAGTATCGTTAATTCTTAAGCGCGTCGTCGTACGCGTGTTTTTCCACAAGCCGACAGATTGTATGCGCAGGGACAGAGGGACGCAAGAAATCTCACCTGAAAGTCAATTAGAGAGAATAAAAAATATCTTGCGATTAAGGGGCTATACCAGTGTGACACTTTCGAAAAATCGATTTTTTTTGTTGCCTTTTTCGACAGTTTGTACTTTCAAGAATATCATGTAAAAATTTCAAGGCCGTATCTCTAATACTCTCCGAATGGCAGCCTTCTAAAGAGCAACCGCTTGTAGGTATAAAATGCCCCAGTTAAATCTTTAAACGCGTTTTTCTCGAAGTGAGATTTTTCAAATTTGCTGACATCGTAACTCAAAGAGCAATCATCCGATTGACTTGAAATTTGACCTGAGTACCCTTGAATATATTTACCCTACAATGACGTAGGATATTTTTGATTGGATGAAAATTGACGATTTGGCATTGAAAAAAACGACCCTTTTATAGGCAAGAAAACGGACGTTTTATTTCATAACTACGCCATTTTGTTAGATTTTGATATTTTCCAAAAATCCTACGTCATTGTACAGGAAATACCTTCTAGTTTAACGACAATTCTTCCTTCTTCGGTTTCGGCTACTCAATCGACCGGAATCATGTCAGCAGTAGAGGGACTTTTTTTTCGCGTCCGAATTCGTGCGATACACTTCGAATTCGGACGGTGCATGGTTCATAAAATGTTCTATCGTGAGACCCAATGATGTTTTTACATACCTTCATCCATTTGGTAGTAACAAACGGTTGCACTTCTTTTTTTTTTCGAAAATCGTTTTTTTCCGCAGCTTGTCATTTTCATAATTTTCGGAATTAAAAAACAAATGATTCGCTCTTACAATTAGAGAAGTTTTATTATCAATGGCGTTAAAGTTTGCATCGTTTGAAGGCAGAGAAAATAATTTGTGTCTGATTGCCAATTTTCTTTGGCAGAAAAAAGCCACGGAAAACTTTTTTTGAAATTGTTATTAGAAACCTACAACCCAAGTCCATCGAAAACGATTTTTTATAACGGCAAAAGTGAAAGAAATTTTTTTTTATGCGTTGCGTTCCAACGATGGAAGCTTCACGAGACTTTTTATGACATGAAAGTTTTTTAATGGATTAAGTTCGTGGATCTTGAATGAAGATGAGAAAAACCCGTTTGGGTGATTTGAGGACCCCAACTCGGTGAAAAAAGTGTGAGCGACAGAAGAAAAATGAACTTTCGCTGCATTCAAACGATGCAAGCTTCAACATCATTATTATTATACTGAAAGTAGATTTTTTATCTTTTGATTTCCGATGGAACGTCAGAACCATGTACATCAATTGGCCATGAAGCACGGTGCTGAAGTTTGCATCGTTGGAATGCAACGAAAATTCTTTTTGATTTTCTTTATTCCTTTTTTTTCACGACGTTGAAGTTTTATTTTTTATTTTATGTTTTTTCATTTCTTTATTTTCATAACAATGAATAATATCGTTTATCCATTAAGGTCGTGCATATCTAATGGGGATAAAAAAAACCGTTTCGGTGGTTTACGTGACCTAAATCGGCAAACAAAATTGTGAGCAATAGAAGAAATTTAACTTTCGTTGAGTTCCAACGATGCAAACTTCAACATCATTATTTTTTATCATTACCGAAAGTCTTTTTTGCAGGTTTTGCCTGTAGATTTTCAATAAGGATCCTCGAAAATGTTTCAGTAATTGCCGTATTCTAAATGTGCCAAAAAACATCGGCAATACGAAAATACATTTTCATTGCAGTCCAACGATGCTTTCTTTAAATAACAATAACGCCATTGTTTATCAATATTTTTCAGTAGAAAATAAACTCAAACTTGGTAACACCAATGACGTTCGATCTTGAAGTTCGCATCGTTGGAAGGCAACGAAAATTAATTCTTTTTCATTGATAAAATTTCTTTTTGGCCGATTCAGGGTACAAAAATCTTCGAACGTTACTACATATTTTTATTACAGAGTTACGACCTCAATATCCGAAAAAAGCTTCGAATAAAAATAAAAATTAAGAAGTAACAAAAAAATCGTTGCATTTTTTATTTCTTTACTTTTGTCACTATCCAAAGTCTTTCTTTGCGAATTATGGTCACAAATAAGAATACGCGAAAACGTTTGAATAAATGGGACAGTCGAATTGACCAAAAAAAAAAATGAATGGATTAATCAATGAGAATTCATTTTCGTTGCAAATGAAAGAAAGATCGAGCGTAACTTGTTAAATAAAGAACACATTAAAAGTGTATGTCCGAAATGGGGTTGAAGTTAGCATCGTTTCCATCCACCGAAATTTATTTTTATTGCCTTATTTTCATTATTAACCACAATAATATTTTGCAGGCTTTGTAGATGCAGAGGCTGAATAAGGATTCCAAAAAAATATTTGCCCGATTTTCGTAGCTTAAATCTGCCGAATGAAATGTACGAAATTCAATAAAATTTTGCATCGTTGCACTCCAACGATGCAAACATCAGCATCGTTCTCTGTATCGGTTCGTGCGGAAGAACATAAATGTTTTACCGGGACGAAATTATCTAAATAATTCGATTGTACAGGCGGCATTGAGGTGTTATCGATATCGTTATCAGTACTTAGCGTCAAACCTTGAACGGGAGAGGGGGCGTCTATAAATTTTCAACGCATCGAGCGCGCCTCGACGAGTATCGAGATTAATTCTTTCCTGTATTCACTGTGCATCACGTACTTTCGATGTGGATAATTCGTTTGTTATTGGCGTTGTTGTTTTTGATAGCATCGCTGTCATTGTCATCGGGTTTAATGATTAATAATATCGGTAAGCGTAGTATAAAGTAACGTATCATAATTGCACGTAACATCAATCATTATTATTCATTGTCAAAAATGTATATTATCATGTTGTATTATGACATTGAAATTTGCCTTGTTGGAATGCAACGATTTTAGTAAAAATATTTTATTTCTTCATTTTTGTCATTATCCAAAGCCCTCTTTGAAAATTAAGGTCGCAACTCTCCAATAAGAATACGTAAAAACGTTCGAGCAATTTTCACAGCCTTGATCAACGAAAAAAATATTTCCCCAATTCAGAGAATCAATTTTCGTTGCGTTCCAACGATGCAAACTTCAACGTCATATTGTATTATTATAACTCTGATGTATAATATAGTCCAGAATAACATCGAAGTTTGCATTGTTGGAATTAAACAATTTTTTCCTTTCTTCATTTTAGGCATAATAAAAATTCAACATTATAAATTCATTTAATTAATTGCTGAAGTATTTTGTCTCTCTGTCGTTTTACGTCATGAAAAATATACTGAAATAAAATACTAAATCTGAAATATAGTACAGTACAGAATCGCATCGAAGTTTGCATCGTTGGGGTAAAACGATGTTTTTTATTCTCTTAATTTTTATTACAGTTTAAATTAAGAAAGGAAAAAAATCGTTTTAATTCGTTTCAGCAATGAGTTAAATTAATTTATGATGTTGAAGTTTGCATCGTCGGAACGCAACGGAAATTCTTTTTTATTCCCTTATGCTCCATTTGTATCATCTAAATTCTTTCGATTGAGTTAGGTGGTAGGTCTCTAATGAGGATCTTCAAAAAAGGTTTACGAAGCTTTTATCTGCCAAAAAAAATGTGCAATAGGAAGAAAAAAAACTCGTTGCATTTCAACTATGCAAACTTCAAGGTCATTATTCAGATCGTAGGTCCCTACATGCGGATCCTAAAAAATATTAGCGTGATTTTCATAGCTTAAATCTGCTGAAGGAAATTTGGAAAATGCAAGAGAATTCTTTTTCGTTGTGCTCCAACGATGCAAACTTCGACATCATTAGATTCTACGGATCGAGCAGCGGGCGTTGAAAAAAAATTGGCCATGACGATCAGTCGAATCGGGGATGGTCTCGGCTGTGTGTCGAGGCTGATTTCTCTCTCTTGCTCTCTTGCTCGATTGATGTCATAATCCGCCTTCGACCGATACGCCGCCACGCGTTTCAATAATAAACACACGCTCCGCGTGACATTTGCAATGTTTTATTGTTTAATTTTAAAACTGATAAATCCTCGCTTTTTCGATCATTATTCTCTTCCTTTTTTGCGTGTGAAATTCAGTTTTTTCGCGAGAAAGTGTCGTTTGTAAAATTAGACGATGTTGAAGTTTGCATCGTTCGAATGGAACGAAAAATTATTGGAAATGTTTGATTGCCTCATTTTCATTATCATCCGAAAAGTTTCCGTGCATATTTAGGCTGAAGATCTCTAAAGATACAGAAAAAAGTTTAATTTCTGTGGAGGCCTAAATTTGCAAAAAAAAAATGCACTACGAAACTTTCATTGCGTTCCAACGATGCAAACTTCAATATCATAAAATTAGTCGATTCGCTGATTGCACTTGATTGAGAAAAAAATGGCACTTTCCGGAGATATTTTTATTTGATAGTATCACTAACGAATAAAAATATTTTTGGAAGATGCAAATTTTTGACCCACCTAGGTAGATGTACCTTGTTGAAGTTTTGCTAGCAGTTAAAACGTTGTAATAAAAAGTTTCACTTTTAATCTGTGATTCCAACATCATACGTTGAACGTAAGTGCAGAAATAAAAAGTTTAAGGATGTTGAGTCCCAAATAGCAAATGATGATAAAATTCTGAAAATTTTGTATGTATTTGTATGAAGTATTTCAGAGGTCGTTTAAAAACTTCACGACAATTAGGAAGCTCGTTATTGAACAATTAACATTCACACATTAAATGTTGTTTTATGGAAACTGATGTAACTTTGCAATAAGTTTTTTTTTTTGATCTCTCAATTTTATAATATCTACAATATACTGAAAGCAACGGAAACAAAACGAAGTTTATTGATACATTTTTTTAAAGTTCTTTTAAAAATTGTTCTTAACAAAATGTTAATTTTTTAATAACGAGCTTCCTAATCGTCGTGAAATTTTAACACGACCTCTTAAATACTTCATACAAAAACATACCAAATTTTCAGAACTTTCTTCTCATTTTTTATTTCACCCTTAAGGAGATTGAAGTAATGATGATAGAATTATGAAAATTTGGTATGTTTTTACATGAAGTATTCAGGAGGTCGTGTAAAAATTTCATGACGATTAAGAAGCTATTTATAGAACAATTAACATTAACATGTTTCATAGGGACTCAACATCCTTAAAAAAAATATCGTTGCATTCTAACGATGCAAACTTCAACGTCATCCTAACCCTTTGAACCTGTATTTTGCCACGTGATAGTGATAAATCACCTTTTAGCTATATTCTCTGGAACTTTCGTTGAAATAATGCTCAACATTATTTGCGGTGGCGGCACACCAGACTTTAACCTTTAAGGAATCATCAGTGTGAAATTTTCAAAAAATCGATTTGCATTATCCGATAGTACAGACGGTTTTAAACCACGACCAGGCATCGCCGACTGATTATAAATAGACAACTTATATGTAAATTCCGCACTCGAAACTTTAAAGACGTTTTTCTCGAAATGTCGTTTTTCAAAACGGTCTACACTCTCAAGGGAAGAGTTTTCAAGCTATTCGTCTAAAATTTTGACACATTCTTCACGCCATTCGTTATCTTGCTATCGGAGCTTTTCTTAAATCTTCATATCTTTTAACGAAAAACTGTCGAAAAAGAGGCTAAATTCGATACTTTTTATTCAAAACGTCGCCATTTTGTCAATTTTGATTTTAAAAAACCTCCATCGCAAGATATCGGCTTTCATACTGATTAATAATATTTTTACAAATTTCATTTCAGATAATATTTACGGCCGCAACCGTGTACACCGTGAAGCTTCCTTTTTTTCGCAAACATTTTCAACCGTTAAAAAAATGTAACAAGGATGCAAATAAACGTTTAAAAATGTATTATCCGTTCTTCATGAGTGCTTTGTATTGACATAAAAAAATCAGACTGATAAGCGTATTTCAACCAGTGAAAAAAAAATCGCGAAAGTCAGCTATTTTTCGACCCGTTACACTGTGACGATTCCTTAAGGCCTTAGGCCACAGTAACGGGTATAAAATTATGTGCGAATTTAACATTTGTTTTTTCGTATGAAAAAGTGATTCACTCATAAAATTGATTACACATCTATTGCGTATGAATATCAAGCTGTTAGAAAAAATATATATTTTTTTTCGATGTACAAAATGGCCTTAAACGCGTTTTTTCTCGAAACACTGTTTTCAAAGTCGGTGGACATGATATTCGGAGAACCACTCGATGGATTGGTTCCAAATTTACACGAGATACGACGAGAAACATTGAAAGGTCGTTGACGATCTCACTTTTTTCAAATCGATCTTCATTTTTTGATAGTTACGTAAAAATTACAACTCTACGTCCATAGATTTAGTATGCTCGAGTTTCAATTCGTCGCCACGTTTTTGAAAAGGACGATTTTAAAAATCGACGATCGTCAACGACTCGTATTTATTGTCAACTCGAATAGCCCGTTTGGTTTTTAGATTTCGGATGGACCGTTTGAGCTAGAGACTATCCACCGTCAAACGTCGCGAAAAAAAAATCATCATTTGCCGGCGGCCATGTTGTTTTTCTGTATTTTTTAGTGGTTTTTTCAGACTCTCAATAAACACGTTTGTGTTTGAAAAAATGCGTTTCTTCTTCACCCGACCGCTTTCCAGAAAAAAGATCGAAATTTGGCAATTTTTTTCGATGTCATTGAAGTTTGCGACGTTGGAAGGCAACGAAAATATTTTTCCTATCATTGCCAAACTTTTTTGCATACATTTAGAGCAAAATGTTGTTTGCAGCAAAATGAGAGTTTAAAGAGTAATGGAAATAAAGAAAGGAGACAAAATAAGGATTTTCGTTGCATTTCAACGATGCAAACTTCATCATATCATCCTAGTTATTCCTTCGAAATTAATTTTTTCGAAAAACCCTGATTTTCGGGCCGTCACAGTAGCCTAACCCCTTAAATTTCGTGGACGACCTTGGTGGAAAAATATGTGGACAGACACGCAACGCGTGGCGCACAGAGCCATACATGCATATTTATGGTGTTGATATGTGTTTCTCCCCTATTTCCGGGGCCGATGGTGTCGGTCATCGAGCGTGTCTGCGTCCTACAGTCGCGGCCGCGTACTTCGGAGGACACACCTTGCGGCACGCGAGACCCGAGAGCTCCGTTCATCCCCACCACGTCCAATATCGAGCGTCGTCCTTCTACTCTTTCGCTTATTCAAATTTATTTCAACGCTCGCGAGTAGAGCCGTGTGGGACGAAAATGTCACGCTACTACGAAACGTAGGAATTTCACCGATACGGACCTCGAGAACTTCACACACGCGCACCAACTTGTCATATTTCATAAGAGACGGTTTTACCATCGACTGCACGTGAAAAAATGATACTTCGTTTCGTGAATTTTCTTCACTTTCTTTCCAATCTTTAATCGACCGTACTCGACAGTCGAGAATTTTTTTCTCCAATTCTTATTACGATACGAGCTTTTAGCTGCCCCAATTCGTGCGAAAAACACTTGTTCCTTTGACACTCTGTTCAATCATCGAAATATTCGTCGCGACCCAAAACATCGAAATTCACTCGATCATTTTTATCGCGACGAGAACATATCTGAAAGTCCGTGGCAGCGATGAAAAAATTTCGCGAGAAAACATTTTTCAAATACTTCCGAGGCACTTTTTGCTCTCGCGCTTTATTTCGCGTTTGAAAAAACTTCGAACTGACTGAATATTAACTCCGATGTGTTTTTTCCTTGCGTGTTGGAAAAAAATGTCCGAAGTTTGAACGATCGCGAGGTTTTTTCCTCGAGTACACATGGAGCTACAACGGAGATGCATCCTAACCTCAAACTTTCGCGAGTGCAACGTTCGCGAATAAACAATCGGCGTAGCCGTCACGTTGCGATTGTCCGTGCAATCTTGACCGAATTGCGTGGACGAGTCGCCGCGAACGTTCTCACGGGGGGAGAGAAAGAGGCGAAAAAAAGAACGAGAAACTCCGAGCAACGTCTCGAGAGACGGTGCTACGAAAATACGCTTCGACTATTTTTCTTTTCTTTTTATTTACGATTCGGTGTTTGTCGAGAAATAAATCACCTGGCAGCGACGTCAGCTGGAACGTGTGACGTTGAACGAGGGGGAAAAAAAAATGAGACAACGACAACGACGACGACGACGACGAGCGTGTGCTCGTTCGACTCACGGGCAAAGAGAACGCCGCGGGCGCCACTGACAGGCGGGCGAATTGCACGAACCGGCGAAGCGCGAGGCGACGCGAGCGCCCTACTCGCCTCGCGCGTACAATGTTTCAACTACGAGAATATTTCCTCACGCGCGACGAGCGCGAACGAGTACATGGCTCGCGGCTAAACGCGTCTGATGTGAAACATTTTTTCAAAGCGTCAAAGTGCGTGTCGTACGCCGTATCGACGCAGGTTTCTCGTTGGGAGCATACCGCGCATTGTTGAATAGAAAATCAATTAAATTTTCGAAATTTCGTCGATACGCCGCTCGTTAAGCAACGATATATCACGAGCACGCGTCATTGTCGATATTCAACGCGTTACATTTTCGACAAGTGTCGAGAACATGGCGAGGCGATTCTTGCCACATAAAAAAACCGCTTAGGCTTTTCCGACAGTCTACAAGTTACGATAGGGTGTCTTAAAATTGGCTGACATTTTCATTTATCAATAAAACGTATTATTTATTTGAAAAGTACGAATATTTTTATTTTTACATACGGCACGAACATGGAGGTTATGTGTGAATTGCAATATCCGATAAATGGCCTCGACCCTGTTTACACGCGTTCACTCTGATCAAATTTTCAATGACATTTTGGCATAATTGAGTTACTATTTTTAAAAATAAACAACTTTGTATAGGGCTTTGTAAAGTATTAATTTTTTTTCACATAGGCGCTATTTTTTTTCCTCGTTGGTACTTGCAGTAATGACGTTCTTATTGATAGAGGAAATTGGTTTTATTTCTGTTTCGGATGAATGGGAGGCATGTCAACCGCCTTAAAACTTTTTTTCACGGCCATATTCAGAGGCCCTCACATTTTTCGTTTTAATTTTTTTGTCGTAAATTCTCGAAACATCAATGAAAAGACTAAAAAATGCATGGTAATTTATTTTTTTTAAATCAAGCCCGAAAAAACACCTGATATTTAGGTCTCTAGACTAGAGTACCCCGTTACATATGAGAAGAAAAGAAATATTGACCTTTATTTATTGACTAAAATGACGTATGGTATCATTTGCCGGCGGCCATGTTGTTATTTTCTTTTATATTTTTTGGTAATTTTTAAAAAAGCGCTGTCAATGTACCTTCGAGTTAAAAAAAAGTGCGTTTTTCTTTAAACCAACAGTTTCCCAGAAAAGAAATCGGTATTTGGCTATTTTTTTCGGGCTTGTAGGTAGACGTAGCCCCTTAGCTAAATCCTCATTGCAGGGATTATTTTTCTAACCCAAAGCTTCACGAAAATAGCGCGGGCGGCGCTGGGCGAGGGGGCGCTGCTGCATTCGTACGGACATAAAGAAATTCCATTCGGAAATTCGTCGTTCCAAGCTCGAGAATACCACAAGCGAACAAAGAAACAAAATTCATAATGGAATTGCCGAATTTTCATTGGCGTCCTTTACAATAATTCGTTACTCCTTACGATTTAGAGGTTATCTTTTTTTTTCTTCGTCTTTCTCGAAATTCTCCGTCACCGCGGGGCGGCGAGTTTATTGGCTATTACGGGCTCTCGGGTGTGTGCCTCGTGTGTATGTATCCCGCGCGTTATTCGTTATTTGCCTGCGTGCGTCGTTGCTGGCCCGCGCGAGGCACGGCGGAACGTCGCATGAAAGAAGACCAACAAGGAGGAAGCAGGGAAAAAGAGAAAGAAAGGAGACGATCCCCGTCCAAACAAAGGCGTCTTGTGTGTGACGCAGCAGTCGCAGTAAGCGAAACTCGTGGGGGCCTACGAATTCCATACGTCGAGATTCCTCAACGATCCGAAAGAGGGCGTACGCGCGCAGCGACGTTTCTTTCTGTTTTTTTTTATCATTCGCCAATTATCAACTGATCACTATTTTTCTTCGAGCCAACGTTGCCAAGTTGATGAGTCGAAGTTGATGAATAATTTTCTTTCGTCGAGTCGAAGACTCGGGAATGTTTTTTTCCTCCGTCGGATACTTTCCGATCGACGTAACGATGAGATATCGACAATTTCAAGTACTCGGCGTGATCGCTAAAAAATCATTTTACGTCCGGTGTGAAAATTCGAGTCTCTCGGAGTGCGTCGATCTTCGATTGCCCCACGAGATTTCTCCTCGAAGTGGGTAAAATACCCGCGTTATAAGAAATAGCGATGATAAATAAAACATCGTGATTTTTTTTCTTCAATAATTCGCCTATCTTTGTATTTGAATAAATCCAGGCTGGAAAACATTTTTCCTCCGCGTTATCCAGTCGGCTTTCGTTCGAGGCCCGCAATAATTTATTGATCGATTCAGCGTGTGAAATAATCGTGAGCGCTCGATTCATTGGCCAATAAACTATCTTGACACGACGGAACAAATAAAATTATGGTGATTCTTCGCATTTCACAGATTTGGAGGGATTTCTTTGAGATGCAATAAATAAAAGTATGCTAATTGTACGGAATTCGTAGATTTAATAACGGCGGTTAATTTAAATATAGATATAACGAGCGATCGAAAATAATTGAAAGAATAAATAAAATAAAGAATAAAGTTTTTTACATGTTCCATCAGGAATAAATTAATATCGAATCAACGTAACGTTTATTATGGTGTCGAAGTTTCCATCGTTGGAATGCAACGAAAATCCTCATTTATTTTTTCATTTCATCATTTTTATTACTACTCTTTTTTCGCTGGTTTAGGGTATGCGTCCGGAATGAGGATCGTCAAAAATATTTCAGTAATTTGGATAGCCCAACTGGACTGAAAAAATTTTGGCGAAACGAAAAAGAAAAAATGTTGCATTCCAACGATGTAAGCTTCAATACCATATCTTGATTTTTGGGAACTAAAAACGTAAATTGCTCCGCGAAATACGACAATTTATGAAAAAATGTCTGCGTTCAATACTGACTTTTAGGGAATTTTCCAACTGTAGAAGACAATAATGTATAATTATTCCTCGGCAATAATAATATATAATCTCTTAAATTTATATATGTATTAAAGTTAATATTTATTTATATGCAAATTTATAAGTGTATTAAAAATTTCGATTTGTACTTCTAAACTTGTTAATACTTTTTATTTTTATTTTTTTTTCTGCAAATAACGACAATTTGTCGTCATCATCAATAACAATGTGTACTATTTGAAATATTAATATATTGACGCAGCTATCATATGAATGAATAATAACGAGCAATTATATTTGTTACCCGGCGTACCGTTGGAAATAATAATTCGTGAGCCTATACAGGATATCCGAATTTCATTCGACCGTGGCGCAGACCCGGATTTTCGTTACTATCTCTCGGGCGAGATGCTCGAGCCGCGATAAGAAATTTACGCGATAAGGCCGAAAAGAGGAGAAGAATAAACGTTTGAGAAGACGTTCGGGAAGATTTAGGACTTACAGTTTTGAAGAATTCACGCCTCTTGCCGTAAACGTCGCGTCGGCCTTGCCCTGCGGTGGCAGCACCATCGCCACGCCTGGTCACTACGCGCACTCCTTCGTAGCCTTTCATTCATAAAAATTCCTGGGCCTCGCGCGTTCGAGCACTTTAAAAAACCGACCCTTTTATTCCCGGATGCAGAGTACCGCTCAATTTTCACGGTCATCAACGCTTTTCGCTTCTCAATGACGCGTAATTTTCCGAAGACTTTTTTTTTCATCACATTCGCACGAACTCGGTGCTAGAAAAAATCGGTAACTGTTTCGTTAAAAAAATCGGTCATTTTTCGTTAAGAAAGTTGGTCATTTTCATTGAGAAAATTGGATTTTTTTTCGTTAAAGAATCGCAAAGTTTTCTTTTGAAAATCGGTACATTTTCTTTACAAAATCGGTAAATTTTCTCTTTAAAAAATCGGTACATTTTATTTTAAAAAATCGATAGACTTTCTTTTAAAAAAATCAGTATAGGTGTTTTTTTTAACTCGGTAGGTTTTCCTTTAAAAAAAATCGGTAGTTTTCCTTTTGAAAAATCGGCAATTTTCTCTTTAAAAAATCGGTAAATGTTTTTTCTTCAAAATTAGTATAGCATCTTTAAAAAAATCAGTATGGCTTTTAAAAAAATCTGTATAGGGTTTTAAAAAATCAGTATAGGTTTTAAAAAGTCAGTATAGGTTTAAAAAACACGTGATAGATTTTCGTTCAAAAATCGGTACAATTTTCTTTAAACGATCGGTACATTTTCCTTTTTAAAAATCGGTACATATTTTATTTTTTTTAACAGTAACTTTTCGTTGGAAAAAAATCAGTAACTTTTCCTTTGAAAGAAAAACCGGAAAATTTGCTTTTTAAAAAATCAGTAATTTTTTCTTTGAAAAAAACCAGACGAGGCTTGCGCAGCTCTTTTCGGTTCCGCGAGACAATAAAACGGTTGGGGCAAAAAATGAATTGTTTCTTTCACACGCGAATTAAAAGATTAATCCCTTCCGGTCGTTCCGTGGTCGATTATTCCGAAACAAAGGGCGAGCTTTTGACTCGGAACAAAGCGAGGAAGTACTTCCGGAGACGGAAGTCACGCCTCGAACGGGAATCCATTTTCTTCCGGCGAAAATTAAATGGTCAGCGTGCGTTTTGTTTGGCGCCACCTCCGTCGGTTGCGGACAACAAGAAGAAGAAAGAAAAAAAAACTTGTTCTTCGCTGCACGGGGAATTCCTATCAAATGGCAGTCTCGTGCATGCCCGCGGAAACTTATCCTTGGAATCTCTTCTTTTTTTACGAGACCATCATGAAAGTATAATTTTCACGGTGAAAAAATTAATTCCTCGCATAGATCAAAGAAGCAGCGTTAACGATTGCCGATCGCGATCATTTTTTAAAAGGTGTCTCAATTTGGTCCTTTGGTCGTAATAAACTACTACAATTTTTATTTCCATTTTACGAAATCGATAAGTGCCATGAAAATGCATTTAAATTTTACATTTCAAATTTTCGCGCGCAAACGCTAGCCGCCATGTTCGTTCGTAACGTCACTTGCATAGTAAACATCGACGCTGGGCCAACAGTGAATACGTACATTTTTTAGGTTAAAAGTGAGTTACAATCACTATCATGGGTGTGTTGTTCCTAAATGTAAGAATACTAGTGTAAAAACACCGGGAAAGTTGTGGATTAAAATGCCAATTGATACAAATACGAGGAAGACTTGGTTAAAACTTGCGAGAAGAGATCCAAAGTCATAGTCAGCAAAAAACTCACTTGTTCTTTTTTGAAGTACATACCACTATTCGTAAATTTGCAATTAACTGTGACAAACGACAATATATAGTTGTTGACGCTTTCTGTCACAGGCTAGAGAGTAATACGTCTACCGCTTTCTTTGTTTACTTCGTCAATGACGTCACGTCGGAATCCATTATGGCAGCTACCGTTTGGCATGTCCGTTGAACAAGAAGAAAAAGTATTTTTTCAAAAATGTATTATAACATTTATTTTGTGTTTTTATAAATTAAAACCAACATTATTGGATTGCTTATTGCGAAAACTATCTTCTTCTGCATAAATTCTTATGCATAAATTCTTAGTATTTTTCTCGCATATAGAATTAGAGTAAAGAATGTTCATTGATGGATTTCCTTCTAACGTTACAGAATTTTCATGTCAACAAAATTATTGACATGTCCCCGTATAGATTCTCATCTTCTCGACCCGATTAAAAAATACATCGCACGTATTTCCTTACTTGCTTCCTTTAAGAAAATATTTAAAAAACACTAATGCTCTTACGGGAGTTCTACCAACTAAATAAAACCCCAAAAAAAAGCCCGACGCAAACAGAAAAAATGAAACAAATTCGCGCTCGAAAAAAATTCGAGAAAAATCACTATTCGAGATGCCTCCGTCGATTCCCGTTTCCGCTCGATCGCGCCGGAGTGGGCTCGACGAGGGGAAAAAAAAGCTTCGCACTTGGCGCGTCGCCCGAAACGGGATCGCGACATAACAATGAGAAGAATCTCGATTCTTCACCACGTCACGAGCAGGCAGGCCTTGACTATCGGTGGGAAAGGAGAAGCGTATACTTCGCGATCAAGCACAGACACAAATTTACACCACACACTATATCGCACATTAAATAAAAAAACCCACAATAAAACCCCAAACAAACTACGCTGTGTAGATCGATTGGGAAGTTTAACGAAAAAAAAGGGAGATCGAAGAATCGATTCTTGAACTCACATGTTTGATCGTTCGAGTATCGAAAAATGACAGTTGTCATTAATATCGTATTGTCACTGAGCACTCGAGGCCTTATTTCCCGCGTTATTTCCCGAGCTTCGCGATTACAACAAAAAAAAAAGAAAGAAAAGCAACAATAAATAAACGCGAGAAGGATGCACGAGATATGCCGATTGGAGTAGGCTCGAGGAAAGAATGAGAAAAAAAAGAAGCTCGTGGAGGGTGACGACGCCGGTGTCGCTACACAACTGGCACTCGAGTAGCCGGGTGACAGAGCCTTAAAGACTATGCGTGAGGAAGACACGCGGAGGTGGACGAATCAGCTGAGGCTGATGAACACCCGGGGAGGGGGATAAAGAGAATCAGTCGCGATATCGCGAGACGCGACGAGAAATTGTGGAGCCTTTTCGCTCGTCGCAAATCTCTCTCTCTCTCTCTCTCTCTCTCTCTCTCTCTCCCCCCTCTCTCTGTACAGAATTTTTCAGCCCTACCACTTGCACGGGAATTCCAAGAATGAATGATTCACGGCTTAGCAAAGTTCTCTCTCTCTCTCTCTCTCTCTCTCTCTCTCTCTCTCCCTCTCTCGTACTCACGATCTGCCTCATCAGTTGAACTCTGAGGAACGTCGATAAGGAGTGGGGAGGGGGGGGGTGTCTCGCGAGTAAGAAAACGTAACACTTGACGAGTATGTGCAGAACCGCAATTACCTGCTCCCATATGTAGCTGGGTGTTTGTATGTGACAAAAAAAAATGGGAGTGACGAACGCCGAGGCGCGATGAGTCAACTCTAACATCCGGACTTCCGGAATACCGAGGAAAGCGAGGATTACGTTGACGGCGTTCACCACAATAATTGCGGAGAAGACACATTTTGGAGAGCACATTTACTGTAGTCGATGAGCAATAGTTGCATATCTGTGGGTTTTATCTTGACGAGGCGGGTCCGAGGACTTTGGGGATAGGCACGAATCGACGGATTTCGGCGAGAAAGCCATTCGGCTAGATCTGGCGTTTGCAGAAACTTGTTAGGTGCTTAAGGCGGGACACCACTGTGACGGGTAAAAAAATCGATTTTTGCGGTTTCTCAAAGTATGCACATTCGAGAATAGGGGTAAGTATGTTTAAGTTGCAATATTAAAAAATGACCATGTTACGGACGATTTACTGGGTTCTTCTCTGAACTTATTTCGACCTGGCCGGAATCATAACTAGCTATAATTGTCCGATTTTTAGTTTAAAAAGAAACAAAGTTACTGTAATTGCAGTAGCTATCGTTGTACGCAGTCATTTTTTTTGTTTTTTGTGATTTTTTGTTTTCCATAAAAAGTCGGGGTACCTCGAGAACGCATTTATTAAGGGGGCATATACCTTTGTGAGGGCGAAATCGAGGGACATTTTTGACAATTTATTTAGGAAAAACATAAGAGTATTTTTTAATTCGGTTTTTTATACATGTTAGCACAAGTCTTGAAGTAAAAGAAATGATTTTTTTGAAGTATTTCCAAACAAAATGGATTTAAACGCGTTTTTATCGAAACTTCGTTTTTAGACACGGGCGTATGCGTAGCGCCTCGAGTTTTCAATCGATTAACTTGAAATATTAACTGTAACTTCTTGACAACATTTTCTAGTCCAGTACGTGGGATTTTTTCGATCAGTCGAAATTTAAAAATTTTATGATCGATATTCGACCGTTTTTTTTTCTCAGATTAACGCCATTTTTTTTTAAATTATATTTTGAAAACCCCCTAGGTATTGGACTAGTTTTTTATATCTACTTTCAAAATATTTTTCGTTGTTTGTTCTAGCTTGAAAATTACGACCTGAGCACATACGCCCGTAGAGGACTATGGAAAAAAGAACTTTTCTTTCATCGACTACTGCGCCCCCATTTGGTTTCAAAATAATTGAAAAAAAAAAATTTCTTTTTATGACTTGTCTTAACATGAATAAAAAATCTAATTTAAAAATATCGTTTTTTTTTTCTTAAATAAATTGTCAAAAATGACCCTTCATTTTGCCCTCACAAAGGTATATTCTCCCTTAAGTGTATTTATTAAGAAAGGGTATTTATTGAGGGTAACGATTTTTCTATGAATATCTCTAATCCTATCATAAATAATCAAATAATCTCTAATCCTATCATAAATAATCAAAATAATTTATCATATTTTGATAAAGCCTATCAAAAAAGTCCATGAAAAGAGCCTTTTTTTAGCGTCTAAAGTGAGAAGACCCCTTAATAGAAAACACTTTTAATTCTTTTATGCTTACGCAGAAAATGTATATTGTGCTGTGCGAAAATGATATTGCAATGATTTTATTTTAATCTATAATATTTCTACTCAACATTTGCCATAAGGCAGTCATCCCGTGTCCTTCGCTACAAAAGCGAGAACTGATGCCACAGAGCAGCGATCGGCTTTGCAGATTTTTTTGAGGAACCTGGAGGTTCACTTTATGCATCAGGCATAACAGATTAAGGGTGACTCAAAACATTTTATTAGTGATAATCGTATTTTGACTTTTAAACGCGTTTCTCTCAAAACTGTATTGTTCAAACGGGTGACCACGATATCTCGAAATATATCGAACGAATTCCTTTGAAATTTGAATGCCTTATTCAGTCCTCATATAGACACACTGCAAACTAGGATAATTCTGATTCATCAAGCCGTCTTTTTTCATATTGAAGAAGTCGTGAAAAAACACCAAAATTCACGAAAAAATGTCCAACAAGATGCCAAAAATGTACCTTTTAATATTTTTTAATAATCCTAGTTCGAACATTAGTTCATACTTTACAGATTAAAATGCCGTTTGATTTTTTGTTTCACTTTTTTTAAAGATGAGTGGCTAAGTTGCCCTACACTTCAGCAATGAGCGACGATTTCGGACTGAAAAAATTGCAAAGTGTGCTCAAAATATGTGGTGAAAAGTTCGCAGTTGTATGTTTATTTATTTCGCTAAAAAAAATCACAAAAAAGCAAGAAAAAAGAGCCTTCACACGGGATGACTGCCTTAAAAAGCCTACTTTGACAAAAATATAAAATATAAATGATAATAACGTAAAAATGATCAAAAAATGCGGCATTAAAAAAAAATGTTAAGTGCCAGAATTAATTACACTAGTGAACGTACTTTGGCAACGCATTGTATAAACGAAGTAGATAGAAAAGTATTTTCATTTATTTACCACGTACCAGCGATATCCTATTTTTAGAACTCTCCAGTACTAAATATATTTAACAACGCAATAACAATGAATGTTTTTTTCCCCGTACAACTCAACGGACCGCAGTTGTCACGAATATTGCGTCAAGATGAGTGAACGTGACAGCTAGAAATATGGATCGATCCAGCGTTACCCAAATTTCCTCGAAACAAATGATCAATCGAGTCGTGGCATAATAGTATTCTAAAAATAAAAATAAAGCCACCATCGCGGCCAATTATCTTCGATAAAAAGCAATTCCGTTTATTCCTATCGACGGAATTCCCTCTCCCTCGAGTGTAAAACTCGATCAGAGGTATATTGAGAATTATTTCGTCGTTGTATCTCGATATACGTATCAGTAAAGAATAATTGGATTCGTATCGTGAATTACGAACGAAAAATAAAAAAATTCGTATCTCCGTAACAATGACAATCGATAGTGAATAAAAAAGGTTAATACTTTTGGGAAATCGGCGCTTGAACAAATGTCATCGATATTATCGATCTTATCGTCTATTGCCTCATCAATGGGATTGCGTTGACGGCACTACGTAACAATCGCTAGCGCACACGTGACTCATAGTTTATCGTAATCTCGATGGCGAATTGAAAGAGCGATAAAGCACTCGAAACAAATGAGATGCATCGTTGGATAGCGTGTATCGTTCGATACATTATTGCCCGCCGATTTGCCAGGTTTAGTCACACAGCATCGCACGATCAACCAAATCGAGGCATTCCGTCATGAGCCGCGCAAAATCATGAAACGGAGGTAGGGAGAGCGACGAAAAAACCACAAATGAAAAAGGCAAGAACGCGATTTTTCTTTTTTACGAGCCTGTCCATTGAAGCCTCGTAACTAGTTTGATTATTCGATCGTGCCATCAGTCACGTGTCTCGACAGCTCGAACTTTTCGACGCGTAAAAATCGAAAATAAAAGGCCTGGAAATTGGCAAGATGGAAAATAATACGAGTTTGTTTAGGTTTTCGATATTCTTAGGCCTTAAGGGGTTACGTGGGTTCGAAAATGTTAAGAAATCTTTATTTTCAAAGTTTATTATCTTATAGTACAATGTGTCTGGAATATTCTCCCAAAGTTTTAAGTCCATCGGAGCAAAAGTCTAGGAGGGAGAGATCTTGGAAATTCCCCCCGTTGGGAAAGGCTGGCCGGGAGCGAAAACTAATCGTATTTCTCTCAAAACACTATTTTTGAAGTCGGTGGATACGATTTCGCGAAAACTAATGCATCGATGTTATTGAACTTTTGCACACTTCTTCAGAATAGCTTGGACTACTGATGGACGAAGGCTTTTTTTTATCACAACTAATTTTACAAGGCTATACGTGGTGTAAATAGTACCAAAAATTGAACTATTTCGCATACAACTCTGCCAAAAATTCAAATTTCAATTTTTTAGAAACTCCCTACTTCGATCACGAGCTATACTTAGCTACTGACAGAAGGGAATTGGTTTTTCAATTTCAGTCATTTCACTCGTTTAAAAAAAAATTCAATTGAAAAAAAAAATTGTTGAAATGTTGCTCTTTTATGTGCTTAACATTTCGAATGAAATAATTTATATATTATATTTTTTTTAATAGAGAAATCATGCTTTTTTGGCTTCGAAACCCACGTAACCCCTTGAAAGTTTATCACTTTCGTACTTTTTTCTACTTTTATACGCCCGTTTAGAATGTTGCCAATCTTTACAACGCGTACCCTCAAACCCCGAATATTTCGCGCGAACCATTTTTGACACGCTAAGGAAAAAAAATCGTGCGTTGCAATTTAAAAATTTTGAAAATTCGCGAAAAAAGTGGTTTTGACGTAAAATACTCGGGAAACGACTGATTATGCAGAATTCGAGCGTGCAAGAGGCTTTATTAGTCACATCGCGATGCAGCGGAATTAGAAACGACCGAGCCGGAGAGTTCTCTCGTCGACGTCGTCCGAACGACTGATATAACCTCATGACGTCGACTTCCATTCATGGTTGGATGACGTAACGCCCTCGTCAATCGTTCGTTCGCTCGTTTCGTCCGAGCTACGTTTTTACTACGGAACGGTCAGTGGAACGGTCCGTTGTACGCAGCGTTGTTTGTCACATTCCTCGCCACTCTTTGGTTCCAAATTCGAAATGCATGATTTCGGAATTAATTGATAGGAAATGCTCAGTTATCAGAACTCATTGATAGGAAATGCTCATTTATAAGAATCGATTGGTAGGAAAATGCCGATGTATCGATGACTACGTAGATCGATGAATGAACGATTGAATAACATTTGGATGACTGGGAAAAGGAGCGACAGAGAGAAAAAAAACAGTCGATATGTATCGAATCAAAGAACTTTGATTGTACGAATATTGCTTCTGGTTAACCTCCTGCCGTTAAGGGGTTATGCTGATGTGAAAATGACGAACACTCGTTCGTAGCTTGGGGCAACTCATCAATATCAAATTAAAGAGGAAGGTCGGACACTTGGTGCAGGAATCGTAGATTGAAGGTAAACTTTTGATTACAACGATATAATTGCTAGTCAAATTTTAAAGGCGTCTTTCCCGAAATTATTTTATTTTATTTTATTTTTTGCATTAGTTATTGACAATAATGGAATTTTTTCACGAAAAATAAAAAATAAGGTTGAAAACTTTTTTTTGATGATTGGAGCACGATTGCAAAAAAAAACTCGATCAAATCGTAGTCAATTTGATATATTATAAACAAAAACTGGGTTTCTTTCTGTTTCAGATTAACCGGGGGGCCGAATCAAATATACCGTTGAGCCCCTCACAAAGGTCTCTCGAGCGATTGATTATAACTCCTTTGATTTTTAATGTTTTTTCAAAATTTGGTACACAACTCTGTTAATGTACTTGCGAATAAATGTCCAAATGATGTTTCAATCATTTTACTCGATCTTTCAAACACTTTTTAAAAATAAACCGGACCTTTGGGTCGTCACAGTAACCCTTCAACTCCTCGGAGCAAACCTTAACCCTTTTTGATTTGCGATAGAAGAAAATATCCGCCATGTAGGAAATGCTCAAAGTTTGAGTTTGTTTACGTTTTTGTGAGTTTTGTTTTTCTTATAAAGTACTTTATTATTTTTCATATATTCTTTACCTTTATTAATTATCCAGAAGCATTTTTGTGCATTAAGGTAATAAATCTCTAATCAGAATACGTGAAAACGATGAGTGATTTCCAAAGACTAAATTGGCAATAAAAAAATTGAACAATTAAAAAGAATTAATTTTCGTTGTATTCCAACGATTCAATCTTCAACGTCATGCATGCATATAGATCTCAACGTATGAAGGAAACTGTTTAAAATAAGGAAAATCTATGAGATCTTTAATCTTATCTATCTGTAAGATCTATTTATATATTTTATACATCTATGAGATGTACACGTTGACGACATAACGAAATGTTTACTTATAATAATCACTTTTTTTCTAATTCATTTCCTATTATTGATTATTTTTCCAATTTTAATCCAACTGACAAGGAACATCCTTCAGGTGTCCGCCTCCGATTTTGTTGAAACTCATATATGTGATAGAGCATCAAAAATTTTGAGACACGTATTTTTTTTTATCGGCGGAAAAACGGTTTTGAGGGGTGAAACGCACCCTCGAAAATGGGGATGTTTTTCGTTTTTCGTCGGTAACGTTTTAACGGTATGAGATATAAAAAAAATTCAAATTGCAACAATGTTTATTTTTTCGTGTACTATACATTGGAGATGAGAACGATACCATTATCGACGAAAAACGAAAAACACCCCTATTTTCGAGGGCGCGTTTCACCCCTTAAAACCGTTTTTCCGCCGATAAAAAAAAATACGTGTCTCAAAATTTTTTATGCTCTATCACATATATGAGTTTCAACAAAATCGGAGGCGGACACCTGAGGGATGTTCCTTGTGAGTCGAACATTTCTGCAATATCCACCAATAAAAGTTGAATTTTCCCTTCTTCCAAAAATATTTTCCGATTAGTACATCATAACTTTTTTTTTAATTTCGTAAATCATAGACTCGAAGTTTGCATCGTTGCAATCCTTCATATTCGATTAAAAAATGTAACTAAACAATCATTTTTTTCATAAAGAACATGAAGATTTTCGGTGAAAATTCGACCTTTTTTTCATAGTGCCGCCATTATTACAATATTCAACTTTTTCAACTTTTTCTCGATTTATCGACAGCATAATTTCATATAGACTGTAATGGTTTTTGAATTCTTTGTTTAAAATTTTTTTTAACTTCTGCTGCCGCCGTTCGACATCGCGGGAAAAATTCGTTTAGCGACAATTGACTGCAGGCTGCTGACGAACACTTATTGTCGATTAAGAAAAAAAAATTTCACGTTTTCTGATGTACAATAAAATACCCTACACATTTCAATACGATTGGTCCAGTAGTTGCGTTGGAGAAAAATCCCGAAATTTTTCGTCATTTTCGACCATTTATATGTATTTACCCCTTAAGAGGTTAGGCCACGGTAACGGGTATAAAATCATGTGCGAATATAACAATTTTTTCGTATGAAAAAGTGATTCACTCATAAAATTAATTACAGATCTTTTTAGTATGAATATCAAGCTGTTAGAATTTTTTTTTCGATGTACAAACCGGCCGACTACTAATATTTTCTTTTATCTTTTTTCCAATTAGCGTGACAAATAACTTCAACAATTCTCACTCGATTTACTTCAAATTTAAAAGTTATGTTCCTAATTGCATTTCGCAGAGAAGTACGTACGGAATTCCCGATTAATCGAAAAAGTTTCATTTCACGAGCAGTTTTATACGAAATTTTTCACTGAATATTCATTTCTTAAGTTCACATACCTACAACTTTTGAACAAAACAATTTTTTTTTAATTCCGTACGTACTTCTCTAGGCCTTCTAATGTAGATCGACGAGAATTTTTGTTTTATATTCTAGATAAAAAATTGTGGATGCTTAATGTCACGCCGCGGAGCGCCTAAAAAAGAGATAACAAAAGAAAATATTAGTCGGCCATTTAGTACATCGAAAAAACAGAAATATTTTCTAACAGCTTGATATTCATACTAAATAGATGTGTAATTAATTTGACGAGTGTATCACTTTTTCGTACGAAAAAGAATTGTTAAATTCGCACATGATTTTATACCCGTTACTGTGGCCCAACCCCTTAAAGAATAATCAACAGCTGTTTCGTTCCTCGCTTGAGAGACGCGATATCAGATGTCTCGTATTGGATGACGTCGAGTCGTAGTGTAAAGTGGCGCATAACTGTCGAGTAGAACGGTCAATGAAATGGGCTATATTCGATTACGAGAAATAACAAGTCCCCCCTTGTATTGTTCATATTTTTTTCTTCCTCTTTATTCTCACCGCGTGAATACGACGCACGTATCAATCCATTGCCGCACGCACGGCTACATAATCCTGAACAACAAACACTCCCACGATCGCGGAGTCACGGTCGCTATGGAATGCAGCGCGGGGATGACGTGTCGCCAGCCCACAGACGAGCATTTAAATTGTAGGACGTAATTCTTGGTACGGAGAGCCCCGTTAGCACGAAAAATGCATCGTAAAATTGATGAAGAGTTGTTTGGTGGGGGAGAAGGGTTGGGGAGGGGGCTGCCCGTTTGGATAACGAGGCAAAGTCGCAGCTGCATAATTGGTCCCAAGAATGGGAATATGATGCGGATACTTGGAGGCCGAGTATCTCGTGTGTGCTAAAAAGTAATGCGCAATACCAACAACAAATCTTTAAACTTTAATTGCCAGCTAATAAACTTTTCATGTTCTTTCCGTGAATTTTTTATTCCCGTGATACTTTGGTACCAATGGATGTTGATCTTCGTTTTTTTGTGTACTCAGCCTCTTGTAGATCGAATAGGAGAGAAGTATTCGAGGCTGTTGGTGAAGGGAAAAAGTTTGGGAGAGGACAAACGTTGGATCGCGAATACTTGAAACTTTCCGTGCGGAAATTTGGTGGGGAGTCTCCAGATTCTACCACATCCCTATTGGGATCTGTCAATGGGCGATATGACATCTGGTGGCGGAAAATCAAAGCACGTTTGGGGCACAACCTTCAATAGCAATTATACGTAGCCGTGCGATAAAAATATTTAACTTCAGTTAAAAAAATAAAATGAAATCATGTGCGAATATAACAATTTTTTGGTATGAAAAAGTGATTCACGCATAAAATTAATTACAGATCTTTTTAGTATGAATATCAAGCTGTTAGAATTTTTTTTTCGATGTACAAACCGGCCGACTACTAATATTTTCTTTTATCTTTTTTCCAATTAGCGTGACAAATAACATCAACAATTTTCACTCGATTTACTACAAATTTAAAAGTTACGTTCCTAATTGCATTTCGCAGAGAAGTACGTACGGAATTTCTGATTGATCGAAAACTTTTCATTTTATGAGCAGTTATAACGAAGCTTTTCACTGAAAACTTATTTCTTATGTTCAAATGCTTACAACTTATGAATAAAACAATATTTTTTAAATTCCGTACGTACTTCTCTAGGTATTCTAATGTAGATTGACGAGAATTTTTGTTTCTTGTGCTAGGTAAAAAATTGTGGATGCTAAATGGCACGCCACAGAGCGCCTAAAAGACAGATAATAAAAGAAAATATTAGTCGACCATTTTGTACATCGAAAAAAAAAATCTAGTAGCTTGATATTCATACTAAATAGATGTGTAATTAATTTAATGAGTGAATCACTTTTTCATACGAAAAAAAATTGTTAAATTCGCACATGATTTTATACCCGTTACTGTGGCTTGAGGCCTTAATAACAATGACTTCGGCATGCTGTTTTTCAAGAGAAAAATGAGGGTTTCTTTGAAGAAGCCGCCATTTCTCGTATTTTTCGAAAAGTGGATCGTGAGCCCCTAGCCAGTTGGATATAGTTGAAGAAAACATTTTTTTGTTTTCGCTTCAGATTACATTTGAGCCTGGTAGAGATCCCGCCGTTTCGGGCCTCGCCGCCGGAGAACTCCAACGCCAACTGCAGCACCACGAACACTTTAAAAGATTTTGTTCCGAAAAAATCACATTGTAACCACAAACATGTGTACAACGTGCTGGGAAAAAATTGATGTATTCCAACCAATGTGTTACTAGAAAAAAATTCATTATTCTGACCCTTCAAATCGGGCTTCCAGAGACGGATACCCCGTTAATATGTGCACCAGATAATCAGAACAATATGGAATCGTCTATACCGATACGGGTTTTTCACAGTTTCCCCGTGCCGTCGGCGAATACGGCATAGTGTACCCCCAGACGAGTGTGCTCGCAAAGTAAGGTAGGTTAGATTAGCGAAGTGCAGGTAGGGACTGAAAGGAAAGCTTTCGATTGAGAAGGGCAACACGTAAAAAAAAATCGCGCAAGGGTATACGTTGGAACTCAGAAAAGAAATACTTGAAACATGAGTCTCGAAGAAATCGATCGATAATTTACCGACTGCCCAATCGCTTATGCCTAATGGACTTCAAGTCAAGAGACCTACGCTTGCACGTGTATATATATATATATATATATATATATAGACGTGGGCAGATAAACCAAAGTAGCCAGCAAAGGAACGCAAGGGTCGTTTCTAAATTGGTTGTGGCACGATTGTCTTCATGCCCGTGGACTTTGCACAGAATTTCAAATGCCAATACCTTCTTCTAAATTGCCCTTAAGGCCTCAGCTCCTCCAGAGGCCGAAAAAAATTGGATTTTTGGGGATTTTTTTCCCAGAAAAACTACAAAATAAATCGAGATTATAAAAATGGGTGTTTATCGTACATATCAGTGACTGTATACAATAATTTTTTTGAAGCGCTTCATTTCAAAATGGCGGCTGTGCAGCGTTTTTGCGACGACCTCTCCGTTTGACGTTGGCCGGAAACATAACTCAGACAATTTTCAACCCATTCACTGGAAAAGTTGAATATATCTTGAAAAATACATTGTCTATGGGAGTACGTATGATTTTTTTTATACTGCATAGTTCATTTGTTATTAACAATTATCTGACGATTTTTAGGCAAATTTTTCACTTTGCACTTTAGAAGTGCGCCATTTGGCCAAAATGAATATATCGAAAAAAATCGCACGTACTTCTATAGCAGATATTATATATAATAGAAAAAAATTAATTGGCTCATTATAATTAAAAAATTACAGGAGCTGTTTGTCCGGCCGTGGACCTTCGAAAAACGAAGACATCATCGCAAAAACGTTGCACAGCCGCCATTTTGAAATTAATACAAATAATACAGTCACTGATATGTATGATAAACACTCTTTTTTATAATCTCGATTGATTTTGTAGTTTTTCTGAAAAAGAAAAGCCTCAAAAAGCCTATTTTTTCGGCCTCTGAAGTGGCCTAAGGCTTTGAGTCAAGTTTCGTTCGAGCAGCCTGAGATATCGAAATATTCCAAATATTTTTTCATTTCAATTTTTCCACCGTAATTTTTTTCCCAAATACTCCCGATTTTGTATTTTTTTTTTTCGAGGAAAATGCTGCTGAATCATATTCTGGCTGGATACTAATATCTATTGATATATTCTTATCCTCCCATACAAAAAAAAGAAAACACATTAAAATTTCGACTCAATGAAAATGATTTCGTATCGAGGGCCCATTGCTTCGTCCGACGAAGTTTGCAAAGTGACACAAAGCCAAAATGATAACTGAAGGGAAGGGAATATTAGATAAAAAGTTGTTGGCCTAACGAGACGGGTTTCCTTGTTCCAACGCAGTCGGAATCGGAGTTGATATTGTTCGAGAGCCTCGTGACGACGATCCAGCATGAGAAGCGCGTCAGAGCAAGAGGCTAAGAGGAAGACCCGAAGACTCGACGCGTTATTTATGGGCAGACGGAAGCAACGGGAGGAATGCAAAGTCGATAATCCGTATCTAGTACGCATAACTACGCGCTCATGTACACTTATATTTATATATTGGCCATGCAGCGCGATGTGCGTAAATATTCGAGTGCTCGAGCACTCGAGACCCCAGTCGCAATTAAATCAATGCCGCGAGCTTTAATTAAAATCGATCTGGGAGCAACGCTTTCGAGGCTCCCGAACGCATTTTATTCGTTTCTTATAATAGTAGTACTTGAAACATCAATGAGAGCGAATCGAAATAATTTCTGCGTACACATTATTCGTGCAATAGACTCTATGACGTAACGGAAAAACTATATAATATCTCATTATTATTATTATTATTCGGTGTACAAATAAGTTCTCGGCCTGAGAATAAGAACGGCTGTTTTGAAGATTTTAAGATGTTGCGGCCAAAATTGAAAGTGGTAATAAAATTTTAAAATTTTGATAGGTCATTATGTAAAACATTTGAAAGGTTGCGTTAAAATTTCACGACGATTAGGAAGCTGGCTACTGAGAAATTAGAATTCACAAATTACACGCAGCCTTATGGAAACTGAAGTAACTTTGCAATTATTATTTTTTTCTGTTATGAAAAATGATGCCAAAAATACAAAAAAAAATCACACTTGAGGAAAAACATATAAGAATATAGCGGCAGCGTTGCATAGACCGAAAGTAGCGAGAAATTTAAATACTCATTTTCGTTCGCGGACGACGTTGCTTCTTGCACTATAAAACCACTTTTGTTTTTGACTTATTTGAAATAAAAAAACGATCATTCATAAATATTTCTTCTATTTCTTGAAAACAAATAGTAAAGTTTCCTATTTGGTAACAGAATTGCAAAGTTACTTCAGTTTCCAATAAGGCTGCGTGCAATTTGTGGATTCTAATTTCTCCGTAGCCAGCTTCCTAATCGTCGTGAAATTTTTACACAACCTTTCAAATGTTTTACATAATGACCTATCAAACTTTAAAAATTTTATCACCATTTTCAATTTTGGACACAACATCCTTAAACGACAAAAATGTTCCTCCTGGTCTGGTGTCATATAATACCAACCTAATAGACTATTTTTCCGGACCAACAGCTTAAGGCTGTAACAGGCCAATCCCACGTGACAGGTCCAAAATATCGAAATATTTATTTGTTTGCATAAATTGTTTCATACAACATTCCCAGAATATGCAGGTGAAATTATTTTTCAATAAATGTACGGTGAAAATTCAAAGATAGTGTGTGGCAATGGTTGGTCAGAAAAAAATCCCAACGCGAGCGAAGAAAAATAGCTGTCGCATGGGATGACCCTCTTAACATAACCTCAAAGTATACATCGTAAGCACAGTGAGGAAATCTCGAAAAAAAAGGAAAATTTGAAGACGAGTATTTCGAGCAGTTGCTGGACGAAGATCCTTGCCAAACGCAATCGGAGCTTGCTACTACATTAGGAGTTACCCAAAAAGACATTTCCAGTCGTTCACCAGACTTGGCTCCTCCGATCTTCATTTTTTCCGCTGGCTCCAACGTCATTTGGCTGATAGCCACTTCAACACGTTTGGCAAAGTCAAAAATTCCATTAACGATTTTATCGACTCAAAACCACAATTTTTTTTACCGCCAAGGAATTCTCAATCTGCCTGACAGGTGGTGTAAATGTGTAGAAGCAAACGAAAATGATCTCCCCGATCAAACGGTCCCTTTATATTGAGTAAATGAAACATTATTTTTAAAAAAATCCAAAACCTTAATCGTACACCTTTATGTATACGTTTATTCAAAACAAAAACGTATTTTGTTTCGCCAAAAAAATTACGATGTCATTCCTCAAATCAGCTAGTTCAAGAAATATCAATTTTTTCGAACACTCGTCCTTGCGTCGAATATTGTTCAACGATCACATCGATATTTGTGAATTATAATCAGACATTAATAAATACGAGGAAGACTTTTGAAAAATATCGATGGCTTGGACATAGCCTCGAAGGCAAAATAAAAATCCGCTTGGTGACGATTGTACAATCGCATCCCCCGGTAAACAAGAGTTACGTTGACCTTTGATGGAGCGTGAATTTTTATTATGTCACTTGGGAAGATATTGAATAATTTTTATGATAGTCGGCTTCGCGATAGGAAGATACGTCGCCTTGAAAGGAATTGCTCAATAATAACAACAACAACAAAAATGATGATGACGATAATGATAATAATGATAATAATAATAATAATAACCATCGTCATCATCATCATCATCATCAGTATTAGTGCTATTATTAATATTATTATTATTCTACTTATGTTGACAATAATAATAATAATAATATCCATGGTAAAATAATAATAAGAACAATTATTATTATTACGATTATTAGTCTCGTTGTTGTATTATAATTATTGAATTATAAATATTATGTGTATCCTTAAACAAAGTTCAAATAAACAAACAAACAAAATTTACATAAGCAGCAACTTATATTATTATTGAAATGATAACAATAATGATGCCAATGATGGAATAATAATAATAATAATATTGACAACAATGACAAAAATAGTAATACTAAAATGCAGGAAATACTCCATGATGTTTCAAAGAATAAACAAATAAGATTCCAGGGATGATTCACTCAAGTCGTATTATCAGCACGTCTGAACAGTGGTGGCATTTTCTTTTCATGCGTCTTCCGAGATATTAAGTTGATAATAATAACCGAGACTACTGGTAAGAAAGAACGGCACAACATATATAAAATAATTTAGTGTGGCTACATTTAATTTTAATGGGGAACATTTAGCTCATAGCGAAAAACGCATAATTTTCGTGCATATTTTCTGGGGAAATGGATGCAGATTTTATACTTTTTAATTTTACATTGAAGAGTATGGTTGTATCTTTTACAATTTTTGTATCGAAAAATATTTATAAATGTGGTAGATATACAATGGTTTGTGCATATCACATTTTGAGAAACGTCCTTCGCGGTGACCACTGCTACTCGAAACAAAATTATCCGAAATTACAAAAGCAACCGCATTTACTTTTTGCATAAAATGATCTAGTGCTTGGACGAAGATTTTCGGTGAAAAACTCCCTATGGTCGGTGAGAAAAAAGAGCTATGCATCGCGGAAGAAATTTTTCGTTCAAGCACTGCTTTTTGATGGGTAAAAGAAGCTTGTGAAATTTCAAGTTGATCGGTGCAGTGATTTTTGAGATATCGTGGTCGCCGATTTTGAAAAACTAGTTGTGAGGAAAACGTGTTTAAAGTTCGCCGACTCGCGGAACCTATCTGTAAACGGCCATAACTCTGTCAGTTTTGAACGAATCGATTTGAAACTTCCTGAGAATATTTTTCAAATGTTGTATTTCGAGAATTCGTCGAAAACCGAAAATCGATATTTGCAAACATTTCGACTAGCTGCCAGCCCTTAAGACGGAACACTAATGTGATCAGTCAACAAAATCGATCTTTTCGCATCTTTTTCGAAGTATATACATATTCAAGAACATGTGAAAAAAAATTGAAATTAATATATAGAAAATTAAGCAAGTGTCAGACGATTTAGTGAGAGCAACCATTTAGGTATACGAAAACTTTCAATCGCGTTTTTCTCGAAACGCCGTTCCTTCATCAGCCGGAATCATACATTTAGCTATAATTGTCCAATTTACAATTGCAAAAAAAACTAAAACTTTGTCATTTTTTTTTCTAAAAACCTTTCGGTACCTTACCGTTGAAAAAATACGTTAAAATTCAATATCTCAAAAACTATTGCGAGTCGCAAAAAGTCCCTTTATGTGTCTTAAAATATTAAAAGGAAGGTTTGTGCAAAATTTCAGCTCGATTGGAGGTTGGGGGTTTTCGAGAGCTTGTCCAAATTTTGGAAAAAAAAACGATCTTGTTTCGGCCCATGACAGTGGTGTTGCCCCTCAAGAAGCCGAGGCTATTGCGTACGAATGAGTGAAAAAAGTAATATGACATCACTTATTATACAAGACAATATAATAATCTCGTTAACGATCAGATCATCAGTCGAATTATTCTCGCCTTTGGGAAAAAGCGATTGAGGAGTGAAACGGGCTTTATTTTGATCCGTGCGGTGCTAAAACTCGTGAGCGCTCGGCGAATTTGACGCTGCGTAGAAAAAGTTCACCGTAACTCGCACGCAACGAGAATGAAAGCGCAAAGAAGTGAGACGGGATTTCGATGATTCATCGGCACACGAGCACCGTAGAAGTCTGCAAGATCAGACAGGCTTCGAAGTGTTCGCGTTTGAAACACACGATACTCGCATTTCTACGAGTAGAGGGAGGAGAGAGAGAGAGAAAAAAAAGAAACGTACGCCGATCCCGCGTGAATCATCAACGATCTTTTATTGTTTGTTTGTATTTCCTGCACGTTGCACTGCGTTTTTTCTTCTTCTTTTCAGTGGTTTCGAAGGCGAGAGGTTGAGTGTTCGAACGAGGGTAATATTTTTATTTGATGTTTTTTTTCGATGGAGATATATTCGAATATCGTTGTGGAAAAATTGATTTTTTTATAGCGGTTTTATACTTTAATCGATGGACGAATGACTCAATGTCGAATGTTTCGGTGTTCGTTGGACACGATTTGTTTCAACGTTTCAAGAAAGGACCGTGCTAAAAATGATAGGTGACGAAATTTAGTAAAGACCGTGAGGAACTGCGACGTTATTCCATAGATTTCATAGTTGTTCAAAAAGCTACACCGTTGAGTACAACCTTTTACAATGAATATGTATCTAAATAAATATCGCCTTATTTACATTTCGGTCTCGAGGATTAAAAAAAAAAATTCTTCACTCAAATATTCATTCTATTTCATTTGAATTTGTATTTCCATTGCATCGATCTATTCTCATATTCGTTTTGTAGAATTTTCATTTTCATTTAAACAAATGTTTTATTTTGTCCGAATAATGATTTACTTGCTTACAAATTTGCGGTCAAATGATGGTTTCATTTTACTTACATTTGTATTCAAACGATTTGTATATATTCTCATGTGTATGGAAATAATTTGATTGTTCCATTTCAATTAGTATTCGAATTATTGTTTCATTTAATTTAAATCGGTATTTGGATAATCATGACGTTTTACTGAAATTTTTATCTGAAAAATCGAATGCAAAGATAAAAGCCTTTTAACTACTTTTAAGGATCTTTTTTATTACAAAATTTAATTAATTGTGAAAAGCATTCCTTGAATTTAATAGATTTAGACTGCCACCGCAGACCCACACGGACCTGCGGGCCTTTTTGTGCAAATACCAAACTTTTTTAGCCTCATTCTAGATGTTTATAAGCATCTCTTAAGGTAGAACGAGCACGCCCTCTTGATGTCTATAGATTTTGTTCAATTTTTAACCAGGCACTGTTCATATCATTGTGCATGTTGGAGTGAAATTTCAGAACTATTTAGATTGGGAGATAATGGGTTTTTAAATGTCAACTATTAACACTACAGCGTCTGCATTGAAATTTAGACAGAATAATTTTTCGTACAAAATATAGTAAATATTCCGAAGTGGGGCTTCTGGTAGAATTAGGCTAATATTTGTGTGGGTTTGTTTGGGGTTGTTTGCGGCTGTTTCGGGTTGTTTGGGGTTGTTTAGGTTTGTTTGAACCCTTGAAGAAAATTAGCCTGATTCTAGCAGGAGCCCCACTTCCGAATATTTACCAAAAATATTTGTCCCTTATAATAAAAAGACATATGACACCGCCGCATCTAATACTGCAACACAAATTTTTATTAGGTAGTCATTTTAAATCGAACAAAGTTTCTAACTAGTTATGAATTAACCAACACTTTTATTTATTAATGCAGATAACATAAACGATATAAAATATTTATATTTATAACGCAAATGTTTTTTTATGATAAAAGTTTTTAACTTTAGGAACATGATAATTTTTTTTTCTCTAAATATTTAACAATAACGTTTTGCGGTTTTGCCATATGCCTTCTTATTAAAGGGAACAAATATTTTTTACGGATAATTATTCTGTCTTTACTGAACGTTTTCAGCAAAACTGAATAGCTAAAGGCAATCCGAACTTTTTCACTCGTTCCCTAACTAGTTTGCTATCGAAACATAATTTTTTTTCTTCAAAATTCATAGACACAATAGAATCGGACGACGAGTTATGTGACCGGACTTTCCGTCAATGCAGACCGCGCAGTGTTAAAAGTTGTAATTATTAAAACCCATTATCTCCCAATCGGGATAGTCGTCGGTTCTGAAATTTCACTTAAACATGTCGATATCTGGTTAAAATTTGATAAAAGATATAGAAATCAAGAGCACGCGCTCGTTCTATCTTAAGGTAGTCCTATCGCTTCGCACTAGTCACACCACTGATCATACATGAGACCCGTACAGTTTATATTTTTAATATATGCAAAAAAAATCATTTGTAATAACCAAAGTTTTCCATTTCCAAACTGCTTAATGAATGTGAACATTTAATTAGAAAAATGAACAAATAGCTATTCCCACGATTTGCGTAGTATTTCTAGGTTTGATATTTGGCAACATTGGTTCTATCTCCGTCTCTTTTTAACACTGTCAACACAATGTCAGGTGCGGGAAATGTAAACGATTGTATTCGGGCTACGACTGGTAAAGAAACGTGGAAAATTTGTGTCGGCGAAACATGTCGGTTAAAAATGAAATGTGTATGGAAATTCGAACGAGTGAGATGAGGTTACAACTACAGTCAGCTGTTGCCTTGCTATCGCGTCTCTTTATCGTAGCAGGTGGTAATAAATCCAATACCGGAAGTTCAAATTAAACTTGCTATTACATGAAAATTAGGTCAATAAGCGTATTTTTTTCTGAGAGCAATGGATTACTACAAGTGTTAAGTATGTAAATTTGATTATTTTTAAGAATCTGACGGATTTTCACTATTGTATACACTTTTGTAGCGACCGGAAATTGGGTTTCTCTCGTCTCGGGATTTCTTCACAAAAGTACGCACTTTTTATATTTTTTTTCTCTGCAATAAGGTCGATAACCGATCCTAAAAATTTACGCAGACGATTATTGATATATCAAGTGAAGGGCCAAAAAAAATTATGAAAATCCTATAAATTGAAGCCTGTCGATAAGACTGACTTAAGCCAATTAAAAAAAAATCAATTTTTTTTATAATTCTATAGTGACGTTACCCCTTAAGAGATAAAAACTCTTTCCCGTACTTTTGAAGGTCAACGAATCGTCCCAATGTTTGCTCCAAAATGTTCTTTCGAGAAGTCGTTGCTCCACGAATTTTCCCCTCCGAAAAAGAGTGCACTCACGCAACGCGAGCGTAACGGGGATACGGAAAAATGTGTGTCGGGCGATGAATGAATGAAACGTCGGAGGTGCGTGCACGTTTCGCGGGAGTCTTTGCGTATGAATCATCCGATCGTTTTACACGCACGAGGGCCAACGCGGCGGGGTTTACAGGAAGCGCAAGGCCGACTCTCGTTCGTAATAACGTCGGATATGCATCGGTCGCGGGGATGCTCTCTCGCGTGGGATGAGAAATCACATGCTCGTTATTAAACCACAATGCGCGCTATCGCAACAATGACGTATTGCTGCAGTTGAGCTTGTCTCTTGTTATATCCGATTCTTGCGTCGTGGCGATGACGCCTTTTCACTCTTTCCATGAAAACAAATGAAAATAATGCACGCACATGCGAATATAGAACGAAGACGAGACTGCTGGAGTTGCGGTTGATAAGGGTATGAATCACTTCAGCCATGACCGAGAAGATTGACGCTCATTTTTATCGTATGTTCGGAGAAATTCTATTTTTTTTTCATCTGATTCAGGATATCAGTGGTTTGCTGGTTCGTTGTACTATTATTAATACATTATGAATAATTTTTGTATTCATGATTATTGGATTAGTAATGTAATTATACAATTTAGTGAATTTAATCAATGAATAAATTTCGTCAATTAAATTGACTGATTAATTGGTAATCAATTTAATGAAGCAATTCATTTAAACTAATCCATCATTTGGTCAATGTAATTAATTCATTGATCCCCTATCAATATCGTTCATTATTTATATTAATTATTATTATTATTAATAATAATAATAATAATACATTAATGCACAATAATATTGATCATATCAATCGTGACGGACGCGTCTCTTTGGCGGATTTTTTCCTTTATCGCGAGTTTTTTTTCTCACTAAAGCTTGAAAATTCATTTTCAAATAATTAAAAATGCGCAATCTCAAATAGCCCAGCTGATTTACTCAACATTTCGACGTAGTATGTTCGAGCGATTTTATTTTGTTTTCTTACGATGATATAATAATGATAAACATTTTATTTCCCTTGCCTAATTCAAATTCACGTTGTTACACCGAATTTACGGATAAGAAAGGGAAAACGTTGGCGATACAAAAAACATGTTGCGCATAAAATAAAATAAAGTTACTCCGAAACTAGTAAAGTTCGAAATCAACTAGAAGCTGAGCCGAGCTTACTCCCAAGCTGATAAAGTTCACAATTTAACTTAAGTTTCTACCCAAATTTCACATTTTCAGATATTTATGAATTAATTTTTAAGCTGCCGCGAAAAAATCGAGGGAATATTAATCTTTTCGTAATAATTATTTATAATATTTTCTTTATAAATGAACTTTTAAGTTTTCACGAGAAAAAAAATTCAGGGAATATTGCTTTCGTAACACTTATCAATATAATTTAATAGTTTCGCTGCAAGACGATTGAAAGTATGAATTTTAGCCAGGATAACGAATAAGTTCGAGCAGGATGCACGAACGCCGCTGAAAGTCAGCTCAAAATTGATGACTACCGAAACGCATGAAAGAAAGTTCACACGGTCACCGAACGAGTCTGCGTATACGGGTACAAAAGAAGAAGAAAAAAATCTCGAATTCGCCCGTGCCCTAATAAAGGGGGATTCCGAATGGAGTTCCCCGTTCTCGGGCAAACCCGCGGCGTGAGTCACGGAGACAGGGAGAGAGAGGAAGATAGCTCGTCGCGAATGTTCGAAGCATCTTTCAAAGCTCATCGGAATTCCATTTGCGAAACGGTCCCTAGAGTGAGACGCGAACAAGGCGCAGCGAATAATGATCACCCGGATAATAAGGATTTGAATAAATGGTTCACAAGAAAAATTCGACAGAAAAAAAATTTCAAAAAGTGAAAAAAACGGCAGGATCGATGTATAAAACGCAGTGAGGGAAGTCTCAGAGCAGCAGCAGTCCAGTAAAAGAAACGAAAACCCAGCACTTTTAGCCCAGAATTAGAATTTTTTACTGAACCTAGATGGTTGCATACTGAAAGTAAACCCAGTGAAAGTTTGCCCCTCAACTCGCCCGAACCCTAAGGAATAGGGGTTAACTTAAAAATCGCCGTATCTCGACAAATAATAGCCCGAACAAAAAATGTTTCAAACAAAAGTTGTTTGGAATAATGAAATACGTATAAAGTTATTTGACGTCCAATCTTCTATCTTTGAAAACAGCGGCACAAAAACGCGAGAGCACCACTCAACCAGGCACGAATGCAGCGATATGTCTACTCCGCTCACACACGCATCAACCTCGAATTTTCTAATCGCTTTCGTGCCGCTATCTTCAAAGATAGAGGGTTGGACGTGAAATAACTTTATACGTATTTTATTATTCCGAACAACTTTTGTTTGAAACATTTTTTGATCGGACGATTAATTATCGAGATACGACGATTTTTAAGTTTTCAATCCCTATTCTTAGGGTTGGGACGAGTTGAGGGACAAAATTGAATTGGAGTTATTTTCAGTATGCGATCATCTAGCTTCAGTAAAAAATTGACTGAAGCTAGATGCGCTATACGCTAAAAATGCTGGGTTTTCGTCACTTTTAGTGGACTACCAGCTCACGAAGTTTCAGACTGCCACCTCGAACGGTGCCGCGATGAAAGCAGAGAGAGAGAACAAGACCCTTGAGCCCGCTATGCGACGTTTCAAGATGAGTCACGAGAATGCCGAGGAATTTAAGCCGCACTAAGGAATAACCGCGAGCACCTTTTCGGCCCCCTTTTGCTTTCTTTCTCAAGAGTCTGCACGAACGTTTGCCCTATGCCCAGCGCTTCCGGTCTCATTACGGACGATCTTCTTCGGCTTGTGGAATTTCTCATTTTGCCAAAGTCGCATAATGTGGCTTATCTTACACTTAGAACATAAGGAATTATTTTACGAAGAGTTTTTATCATTCCACTGCGGCGTCAACAATTGTTTAAAGCATTTTGACATCATTGGTACATCGCAAAAGCATTTGTAAATAACAATAACGGCATTATCAAGGGTCATTAATTTATTAACAATTTATAGCGACGAAATGTCAATTTAGGATTATTTTTCATAATAATTTGACCATTGTTGGACTATAGTTAGTCTATAATTAACTAATAATTTGATATTGGATTGATCGAAAGTTGGAGCTGTTCGAAATAAAATTTTGGAATTGGTCGAATCATTCGATTTATACAAATAGCTCTTCAATCTTGTTCAAATTATCAATCATAGTTTGCTAATAAATACATATAATGATCTGACCATTATTAGACTATAGTTAGACTATAATTGACTGATATAGTTTAATATTAGATTGACCAGACGTTTGCGCTGTTCAGAGTAACATTTTGCAATTGTTCAATACATTTTTAATTAATTCGAATGGCTCTTTAATCTTGTACGAACTATAAATCATAGTAATTTGATAAGATATTCATAATGATTTGTCCATTGTTAGACTATAAGTGATTAATAATTTGATACCGGACTGACCAGATGTTTGAGCTGTTCGGAATAAAATTTTGAAACTGTTCAATCCATTTAATTTATTCGTATAGCTTTTTATCTTGTACAAATTGTGAATCATAATAATTTGATAATAAATTCATAATGATTTGACTGTTATTGGCCTATAATTACTCTATAATTGACTAATCATTTGATGTTGGATTTTTTGAAAGTTTGAGCTGTTCGAAATGATATTTTGAAATCGTTTAAATCATTCAATTTATTCGAACATCTCTTCAATGTTGTAAGAATTGTAAATTTTCATTTTCCATTGTTTCATTCGTTTCTTTACCGCATATTTCACTTCTCTCTCTTACTATTTCTCTCTCTCCCCTCAGTTACTCATTTTTCGTCTTATTCATTTGTTCCTTCTCTCGTCGTCCGTCTTTTGTCGCTGGCTGGGTCAGTGGAACGCGCGGAGTTTGCGTCTGGAATTTCGATGCGATCGACGACCCGTCTTCCCAGCCGGGCTGGAACGCGTCGAACACATGCCAGCTCCCTTGCAAAATGAAGAATCAAGCACGAGGACGGTCCGAACAATGAATATTTCTTTCCCCGATCGCTTTGAGGCCAGATAATCCGCACTGAGGTAATCCAGAACGTTCGAGCTGATCTTCCAAAGCTTAATGAATCTTCAATTATAGATCATTTTCATTTATAGCAAAGCGAAAATTACTCAAATTTATGTGACTTATCACATTATCTCAAATTGGAGTAATTTTCGTGAAATACCACGGAAGGTGAGAGTATTTTTTCGTTACCAAAGACATCAGTTATGGGGAACCGTATGCCTCGTAAATTATGAGCTCTTTATAGAAAACGATTTTTTAACCAAAAGCAGTCGAGCGTAAAGAAAGCAGGCTGGGGAAAAATCTATTACCCAGCCAGTGTGAAATTTCACGAGTAAATGAATTATCCATGGGGTTTTGTGTGCGGGTTTTTTTTTCGACCGTTCCCAACTGTCGACCCGATGGAAAAAAGGAATTCTCGCATAATCAAGTGATCCATAACCGCCCGTGTGGGAGACTTTTCAATTTTTACGGGAATCTTGATGAATGGGACATGAATGAGTTCGGTTGAAAGGACTCTCTCTCTCTCTCTCTCTCTCTCTCTCTCTCTCTTTCTCTCATACCACACACTTGATTCACATGTTAATATGTTCACGTCTGGAGCAGCACGAAAGGGGTGGAACCGCGTACTCTTCGTTCAACCCATCCGCCTTGGACCACCAGGGCAAGATCGTAATTTATAGTAGAAAATCTTGACTCCGAATATTTTGACGTACGTGAAAGAACGAGTCGATCTATGGAAATGTGTATTCTGGTGAGACGATTTTTCTAAAAAAAAACTCGCAGTGAGTAATTCAAAATATCGAGAGACAAAATAGCTTTTTATAACGTCAAATAATTAAAATGAATATTTGACAGCTTTAACCCTTCCTTGGCACACTGGTTCATTTTATCCCGGACGAATTTAAAATACAATGCTCACTTTCCTATAACTGAAAGTTTTCAATAATTTTTTACGACAATTCAATTTTATACTTTACGACTTTGAATTATGCAGACATATGAAGAAATGTTTAAAGTGTGTCCTAGATTAAAAAAAATAAAAACTGACGAAAGGGTTTTTAAGGGCAGGTGGATGAAGTTCTATCCGGGTCAAATTGACCCAGTGTGTCGGAGCCGTGGCCAAATATAGGAATGTCCAGAGCAACCGGGAATCAATAATGAAATTTCGTCAGTGCAATCTTTTGTTGTAGTTTTGATTTGCATATTTTGATATATCCATTTAATTTCGAGATATTGTATTATTATATTGTAAACTGCGATATCTCAAAATTGAATAGATATATATTATATTACATATACACTACTACTGAACTACTAAATGTTTTAGATTAATTTGGATAATCGCAAAATTTTCGATCGCTCTGGATAATTGCGAAATTATACGAGAAAAGTAAAATTAATTTTATTTGTAATTTTACGAAAATACTATATGGCTCTATAAATTGAATTATATTATTCTAATGTAATATTTCAATAATCTAGAGCAATCGAAAATTTTGCTACTATTCAATGTGATCGGAAACTTTAACTGGTAGTGTAAGTGTGCGTGTGTATATACAGGGTGGATCATTTAACGTGACCACCCCAAATATGGCCGGTGTCGTTAGAGTGACGAAAAAAATGTCACGAGGTAATTTGATTGATTTCTAAGGGCCGAGACAGTGGTGAAAAATTCATTTTTGTCAAAGTCATAGTTTTTGGGTTCTCGAGGTTACCAATGGTTTTCCAAATGGGAAAATGTTTTTTTTTTAATTAAGACGTTGTAGCTGATATTTAGACGAATCCAACGACGATATTATGACCATGAAACGATTTTTCACCAAAATTTTTTTGGGTTTGCTTGGGTTTTGCGTGGGTTTGTTTTCGTCACTCAGGCAACGGAGATATTTAAGATGGTCATGTTAAATGGTCTACCCTGCACAAGTAATTAATGTATCTATTGAAAAAGTATGCATACACACAAACGTACGCACGATTTATTAAATTACATGTCGCCCTTTTTCAGCTTTGTCCAAATGTTTCTCAACGCGGATTTTAATTTGACCAGATTTTCGATCAATTTTGACATAAAAATGGAAAACACGATTCAAACTAAGTCTAATTTCATCGAAAGAAATACCTGCTGCAAAATAATCGATTGAATAATTAACATGTGTGAGTTTTGGAGTGAAGAAAAATCAATACATTACATCAATGATCAACGCACCCACGAATTATGGAATTACTTGTCGTCCTTTTTCAGCTCAGTCGAAGTGTTTTTCACCGCGGATTTGAATTTCACCCAATTAAAAAGGAAGTCGACATCAAAATTAAGTACTCAAAATGTCTGAATCCATGGAAAAAAGGGTAAATATTTACAAGTGGGGCTCCAGCTAGAAAAGGGGTTTAGAAATGTTGTACCAAGTTGATGTATTTTAGGGCACTTTGTTCATAATATTTAAGTCAGGGGAAGACAATTTCAACCCTTATTTCAACCCCCAGACGCTTTTTTCAACTTTTTTAAAGGTATGGAGGAAACGGGTTCGGTGACATCAAGTGTCACCGAACGGTGACAAACAAACCCAAACAAATTAAAGTAAACATACAGCAAACGTATTTCAAAAATCGAATATTTTTCGGAAATATTTTTTGTTCTTAATAATATACCCCATAAAATACCCCATCATAAAAAAACATATTTTCATACTGCAGATAGCCCTGGACACGTGACAATTTTTTTGGAGCCGATTAGGGCTGGAGGCCCGCTTGTAAATATTCACCGAAAAATGTTCCTGGTACAAAATCATCAATCAAATAAGTAATATATATATACACACACACACACACACACACACACACACACACATATATATATATATCAATTTTAGACCAAAGACAAGTGAATTATTTGTTTAAAAAGTTTACTCGATCGTGAGAGGAGAAAATACAAAAAAGAAAAAAAAACATCAGCATCTCTTCGATTCAAAAATCCGTTTTTCCTTTCATTGAGATCTTAGGTATTAATAGAAAAATAATTGACAGATAGAAAAGTGCGATAGTGCTGGAGGTCTTCGTGGAACCGCGAGGGTCACGGGCCTCGGAGCCGCAAAGAACGTTGAAGATATGCACATCGCAACAGCCATGGCACGGATGCGAGGACAATTAGTCACTATAAGAAAAAGCGGCTCGCTTGTCTCGTTCTGCTGGCGCACCTTTCCCGCGGCAGACTATCGCACGTGCGTTATTCGCCATTTGCACAGTTCTCCCGCGTAACTATACTCGCACGCAAACGGAGAGTATTGCACGTGAGAAAAAGAGTTTGCTTAAGGAAGGATACCTTTAAGCGAGAAAAAAATTTGCTGATTTTTATGATGTTTTTTTAAAAGAAACTTTTCTCCACCATTGTTGAGACTTAGCCTATGTTTTATTATTACTTTCTCCTCTTACGTGGTATTTTTTAATTTTATTAATCTTTAATAATGGCGGAGGTATGGCACGCTCTTCTAAACTGCCTTTTTAAAACTGGCGGGACGTTAAAAAACTAATGGACCGATTCTGATGAAATTTGGTAAAAATCCTTCTAACCTTATTGCTTGAAACATGACCCTAAATGTTGTTGAAAAGAAAATAAAAACGTATTTTTTATTGCAAAATGTAACCGTTTTTTTTCTCGGACAATTCAATTTTTTTTGTTTCAAAGCGTACCATTTCATCGATTCTCGATATTTCTCACTTTTTCTTGGTTCATATTTTGCGTATGAGTATCAGTGAAAGAAAAATCTTCAGTGGTTTTTTTTCAGATCAACCCTGCTGACGCTACGTGTCACGACGTCTGACAACAGCCCGTTTAGAAGATCGTGCCATACCTCCGTCCTTTTAAAAGATGAATAAACAAGAAAATACCATGTAACAGCCAAAAGTCGTAATAAAACATACCCTAAGTCTAAAAAATGATAAAAAAAGTTTTCTTTTGCAAAAAAAAAAAAAAATTTAATCCGCAATTTTCTTCTCGCCTAAAGGTACCTCTCCTTAAAAAAAATATCTTTGCAAGGTAAGTATCGGCTCTTCTTATTTTTTTTTACATGAAACAATATTGCTCGTAGAGTGATGATCGATCGGTAGCTCGATCAAATATCGGTAGCTCAACGGAGTCGCGAAAAAATTGAAAATACATTATAATTGAAATAATTGAATTTTAATCAGCCTCATCGGGATTTTCAATTATTCGCGATCATCTCGGCCCGTTGATTATCGCGATAATGATAATTCTGCGATTGCCCGGTGATGATTGCTTCTCGCATTCTGCCATGTTACTTCTTGCGAATGATTACAGGGGGTTGGACTTTTTTATTCACCCGCGTGCAGCGTACTCACTGGTTGAGGTTGCGACAAGATTCGATTGTGCAGATAAGAGAGCTCGTTGATATGTACACGAGTGAGTGTTACTCGTTGGCTCGTGCCGGTAATTGCTGTTAGTACAGTAATTGTACAAGCGTTGCAATTACTCGCGCGCGTGCCCTCCTTCGATGTCGCGCGCGCGCTCGTCTCCCTCTGGTCTTGTGGCTATATTGGATAGATCGAGCGAGGCTCGAGTTACCGCGAGAGCGTGATAATGATATGATTAAAGGTTTCCGGTCGTCGTTACGCCCTTTGAAACGTCGTTGTTTCAACTTCTTCTTTTTTTTTGCCCCATCGAGAGTTTGGGAGAAACGAATAGGCCAGATGCGACCGCCTCAAATTTTGATGACAATTGTATTATCGATAAATTATTTTTCGGCAACAAATAAAAAGTTATTGACGAAAAAATTCGATGACTAATTTCATTGGTACAGAAGCAATTACAAATTAATCGGATGTATCTACGTTTTTTTAAAGGATTTTTGAAGTTTTCACGTAGAGAACTCTAAAAGTGAATTTGAAAAAAAATGGACATTCGATATACCTTCGAACAATTTTTTATTCGTATAAAATTCTGTGGTAAATATATTCAGTATCGATTTTTTTGTTATTCACTTTTTCTTTATCGTTGAATAATAGTTCGTTGATGAATACAGTTATTTGTTCTATTTAATGAATAGTTCTTTTTGAATATTATTCATACATATTAGTAATTGAATAATAGTAGATGATCACCAACGATATAAGATGTCACAGAAGAAACGAAAAATAGACTGTTGTTTATGAAAAATAGTTTGTTGTAAGCCCAAACAAAGTCTGTACCGCAAACTAGTACTAATTCTACCGAAAAAAGGACATTGAAAAACTCCATTTCTCTGAGACTTCATATTCAATGGAGGAATTCGGCTTCCTTGAAAATATTCAACCTCCAGTTCAATGCCCCATGGGTCAAAATGACTCAACACAACGAAAATAATTTTAATCACTTATCTGAATCTTTGGCTATTTTGTACGACAATCTTCAAATATGCAGCCATTACTTGTTATAAATGGGAATAAAATTTTTATAATTGGCTCGAAAAATGCATGCGTTCGGTTAACAAAAAATGTTGATTTCGTATTGTATAGCAACATTTCTTCATAGTATAACGAGAATGGTTTTAAACGGAAATACACATTACAATTGTTATCTCGTTTTACTCTTCTAAGCTCTCCTAGGCTGGGCGTTCTTATTCAGAAACCTGCACGCGAAATAACTCGAGCTCGTGGTTCGAGTCGGAGTGAGGGGAAGACCCCGAGTGAGAAAAAGGGGAAGCATTCTTTTTGCGGGCGTTTTGGATGCGGGTTTTGTTCGGAAAAAAATCACTTTGCAGTTCTCTAACATCAAGAGAACTCAAAAACTGATTTTTATCAAATAAAACGTACATGCGATATTTTTTTTTATCAGTTGCATTGTTTATTAGTATAAAGTTCTGTAGTGAGTAATTATATTCGGTGTCGAATTTTTTTATCAGTCACTTTTTATTCACCGCTGAAGAATAGTTCACCGATGATACAATTGTTATAACAATTCAGTGCAGTCGCGGAGAAATATTGCATATACGTTGTGTTTTAACCATTTTTTTAAACTGAATGTAAATGTGGTATTTCTTCGAGCAATTGTTAATTCGTAAAAAATTATATAGTAATTAAATGCAGTATCGAACTTTTTCGTCCATAACTTTTTATTTATCGCCGAAGAGTAGTTCACCACTAATATAATTATTATAACAATTTTGCGCAGCCTCGGAGACACATCCGATGCACGTTTTGTTTGAACAAAATGTGTTTTGGAATTCTCTATCATCAGGAGCACTAGAAAATTAATTTCACAAAACGTATATCCACTATTACCTCGAACAATTTTTTTTCGTCTAAAATTCTGTACTAATTAAATTCAGTACAGATTTTTTTGTCAGTAACTTTTTATTTATCGCTGAAAAATAGTTCACCAATAATACAGCAGTTATAACAATTTTGCTCAGTCGCGCCCGTCCTATTCGTTTCTCCTAAACTCTCGGTGGTGAGGGGAAAAAATTGAAAGAACGACTCCCACAGTTTTGTTTAAAAAACAATCTAATAAGTTTAAAGATTTATCTTCAAGCAATACGTACGTCCAATATTTCTCGAATAGGCGAAAAAATGACATGTTCAAGAACTCAAACAAAAAAGAATAATATTTTCTTTTTATATTCTCGAGACCTCCACTATAATTGGGAGCCTCGAACTCTTTACTTTTCAGGATACTGGCCGACAAAACTTCACCCAACTCTCGGCAGTTTAGTTCGAGTTGCACTCAATTAACGCTCGGACTGTCTCAACGAGACTTTTTAAAAATACTTTCTCCCTTTTGTCTATATATATATGTATATATGTTTGTGTATGTGTGTGTATGTGTGTATATATATATATATATATGTATGCATACATACATACGCATATATATAGTAACGGAGATTCAGGACAGTAGCAGAAGCAGCGATAAAATACGAAAAGACACCCACTCGCAAGCGGATGCCTCGGGTCGCAGGGTCGTTTGCACAGTAGACTGGCTCCCGCTTTTTTTGTTCTCCAGCAATTTACTTCTCCTCTAATGTACTTTATATCTCGGGCCAATCGCGATTTCGACGACAACAACAGCTCGTATCGCTACAAAAGAATACACCGAAGAAAATCGTGTTACGGATATTGATAAATCGAATGAAACTTCAATTCGAACGAGTTAAATTTCACTTTCATCCGGATATAGAGCGACTCTCGAACCAATTGATTCTTCTCATTTTTTTATAGTGAGATTTCGGTGAACTCGAAACAGATGAGAAAAAATAGCGAATGGGGAGTAATAATTCTTCGATGTGAATTTTTACTTAATTTATCCTCGCGACACTTCAGTGAGGCACCTTTCGTCGATTTCACCGCAATAAAAATAATTATGCTCTCGCGTCGACTGGTTTCTTCTTTTTTTTTTGGCATCCCAAATATATGCAATTGCATCTCTTGAGGCGCGTAATTTTATGGCGAACACCCAATTACGTATGCAATTTTACAACGAGGCTTGAGGAGGGAATGGTGATACGAAAGCTTTTGGCGAAACGAGAAATGCGGATTGGCCACTTTTTGCTTTTGCGAGCGCAATCGCAAGTTTCCTTTGCGGGTTTTTTTTTACTCGCACTGATTTTTGTCCGGTTCGTATACGTACGATAGAGTGCTTCGGGGGGTTTTATTTTTCTTCGCGTCTTTCATTCTTGCCAATCGTTTCGAGGTTTTTAGTGCTGAATTTGTGATATTGCACTCGCATCTCAACTTTTTTCTACCCTTTTGCGTTCTCTCCATTCTTCCCCCCCCCTCTCTCTCTCTTTCTCTTTTTCTTTCTTCCAGCGAGTGAAAACTCGACGAAACTGGTTTCTCGCTGAGGCTATTCGCCTGTGACAAAAAGCGTAAAAGGCCGAAGACTCAACGCAGACCACAAATACTCGATAGCGCAGTGTAAGTGGTAGCGCGCGTGATATACGAAGGAGATGAGCAGGTATAGGTAGGCTCGATGTACGGGCGAAATATTTTTTCGGATTTTTCGGAATCAATATTTTATAACAAATATTTCGGAATTTCAATATTTTCGGAACAATTGTTTTGAGAGGCCATAGAGGAATGAAATATGGCAGAAAACCTTTGAGAACGAATTCTCAATAAAAAGTTTCATTACTTTTTCATTTGTGTAATTTTAGTCTTCTATTTTCATTTATATAACATCATTTTTATTTTTATTTTAATCGTTTACTTATTTTATTTTCTTTATTTTTTGTTATTTTATTTATATATTTTTCATTTATTATTTTTAAATTTCACTTTATGATTTTGGGCGGCATAGAATGATTTAAAAAAACCATTGAGAAAGTATTATCAATGAAGAATTTCATTTTGGTTTATATCAATAATTTTATTCTTTCATTTCTAACATAATTATGTTTAGTCCGAAATTTTGTATGTTTTGCCTTTCATTTATTGCTTTTTTCTCTTCATTTTATCATGTTTTTCTATATTATTTTATTATTTTCTCTATCGCGTTTTTTTTTTCATTTTATTTTTATTTATTTCATTATGAATATTCTATGCGTTTAGTAAACGAGCCGCGATGCCTAGGGCATGAAGCGCGTTCATTTGAACAACACGAGACAAAACGTGTTGAAGTAGGCGACAGTGCCCACACGCGCGAAACGTGTTGATTTGAACAACGTACGAGAGAACGTGCTGAAATGAGCGACAGAAATACACGTTTAAAACGTCGCGAAACGACGCACTTGTTTTTGTTACAGTGACGACGAAATTCTTTTTCCTGGCTCTTGAAACACACTCGTTGTTACTCAATGCTGCAGTCACGCAGTCTGGGAGCAATGAGTATTTTTTCGATATTGTATCTTAATAGGAATTTTCAGGATGTCAACGCCGAACGAAGTGTAGAATTTTTTCGTCGAAGGGGTTTTTTTATCGTGGCTACCATTTCGCGGATCGAGAATCGCGAGACTTTGGATATTGTTTCGAGACTTTTTTGGAAATTAATCTCGGCGGGAAATATACCATTAAGGAGTCTGCATAAAGCTGAGATTTCAAAAACCAGATTTTTTATCGGATGGTTTTATAACTTAAAAACTTAATTTTCATTTGCGACAAAGATTTTCTAGAAATCGTAAAATTGACCGAGTTCCGACGATTTTTGTGAAGGGTCGATTGTCTGCTGCGATTGATCCTTTTCTTTTCGCGTTTTTCTCCAAAATATCTTTTATGAAACGGTGAAAGTCGTTCCCAAACTCTATTCGTCCGATTCACTTCAAAATCGGACAGAGCATAGGACATTACAATATTTTCTATCGTACGACCGGACGAATTTTTTAAATATTTTTATCCATCAGATAGTTTTTTTTTATTTTTATACCGTTTAACCCTACATTGGGCCATTTTGAACCGCATGGATTTTTAGTGAAAAGGCACACGTATCCAAAATTAAAAATATTCAATATTTTTTTGAAAGGTTTTCATGTCATATTCTCCTAATTTTAATTTCATATTTTCCTCACTTTAATTATGCAGACATATTAAGAAATGTTTAAAGTGTATCCCTGATTTCTTTAAATAAAAACCGATCAAAGTGTTATTAATGGCAGCTGAATGAAATACGTTCCGGGTCAAATTGGTTGTGTCCCAAAATCATGCCTAACGAACCCAGTTTGTCAACGAAGAGTTAAGGGTGTTTACACATAGCCCCCCCCCCCTCACATACTATTCCCCTTTACATTTTTGCTTCCTCATTTATGCACAAGAGCTTCTCTTTTCATAACATTTGATGTATCGGAATTTCCTTCTCTTCGCACTACATGTTTTATCAATACCTCGAATTCCTTTACGTACGCAAATAGCTCTTTGACGGGATCATTCCTAACCAGTTTCTCTATTTTTTGCCGTAGTTCTTCTCCGCCTTCGTATTCCAGCACTTCTAGTTTTTCCGCTACTTCCGCTCTGAGTTCTGCCTTCACCGCATTGCAGCCACAAATGTGTTCCAAACTCTCCACGCCTTTCCCGCATAGCCGCTAGCTGTACTCTCCATGTTCCTTATTACCTTTTTTCCCTATATTCCCACACCTTATCCTTGCCCATAATTCCTTCGTTCCCCCTCTTTCAACGATCCAACGACCATCACTTAAGTGTCCGCCGTCGATTTTGTTGAAACTGAAATATGTGATAAAGCATTGAAAATCATTAGACACGTATTTTTTTATCTGCGGGGTAACGATTTTAAGGGGGTAAATCACTCTTCAAAGAAAAATCATTTTCACCCACAAGCTTCGATGTGGATGAAACGAAAACCAAAATTCTTCTAATATAAAGCGATGGAAAATCCACTACAGAATAATTGAAAAAAATTAAATTAAAGGGCGACCCGCCTTTCTTTGAAGGGTCGTTTTCCCCGTTAAAAACGTGCTTCCGCTGATAAAAAAAAATACGTGTCTAACAGTTTTCAATGCTTTATCACCAATATGAGTTTCAACGAAATCGAAGACGGATTCTTAAGACGACGCGACGTTGAAGTTTGCATCGCTGAAATGCAACGAAAATTAATTCTTTTAAATTAATTAAATCTCGTCGGCCGATTCAGGGCGTACACATTGCTCAAACGTTTCTACGTATTCTTATCAGAAATTTACGAGCTTAATTTGCAAAAAAAGGCTTTAGGTTATGAGAAAAATCTAGAAATAAAGAAAATATCGTTGCCTTCCTACGATGCAAACTTCAACGTCATCTTTTAAGGTGTTAGGCCACAGTAAGGGGTATAAAATTATTTGTGAATTTATCAATTTTTTTCGTATGAAATAGTGATTCATTCATAAAATTAATTACACATCTATTTAGTATGAACATCAAGCTGTTAGAATTTTTTTTTTCGACGTACAAAATGGCCGACTACTAATATTTTCTTTTGTTATCTTTTTTTTAGGCGCTCCGCGGCGTAACATTTCGTATAAAACTGCTCATAAAATGAAAAATTTCGATTAATCAGAAATTCCGTAGGTACTTCTCTGCGAAATGCAATAACGAACATAACTTTTAAATTGGAAGTAAATCGAGTGAAAATTGTTGAAGTTATTTGTCACGCCAATTGGAAAAAAGACAATAAAAGAAAATATTCGTAGTCGGCCGTTTTGTACATCGAAAAAAATATATATTTCTAACACCTTGATATTCATACTAAATAGATGTGTAATTAATTTGATGAGTGAATCACTTTTTCATAGGAAAAAAAAATTGTTAAATTCGCACATGATTTTATACCCGTTACTGTGGCCTAACGCCTTAAGTGATGTTTCTTGTGAGCTCCCTAACCGTTCAGTATCATTCGATTTCTGCATTCACTTTTCTGTTCCTATAATCTTTGCAGTAGGTCGACTTGGCACCCCTGCACCAGTTCTGAATTTTCTGCTCCGTTTTGATTGTTATTCCCCTTTATACTTTTTTTCTATATTCCTCCAATGCTCGAGTCTTGTTACCTACCATATCCCTCATTCCCCACTTCTTTCGTGGCTTTGGCTAGGTCCTCTACCCTTGATACCTCCACCTTCGATGGTGACTTTGATATTATATCTTTGATGATTTTCCGTTCAAAATTCCTCTTACCTCTTCTTTTAGACACACCTTCGGCCACCTTCCTTTTTTGATCTTTATTATTTTCACCAGAAAATTTTGCCGCTCTTTCCCAAGCTTCTATTTCCACCCCTCTGCACCTCCATTCCATTCTCTAACTTATACGTTTTTAGCCACTTTTTAATAACAAACGATGAGTCTTTTTTTTGTCGAACGTGTAATTTTTTTTCTACAATTTGCCATTTTTGAAGTTCGCACAATTTCAGAAAAGTATCCGGTCGCACGAAGAATTATTATTATACTAAAAGTACATGCTTTTATTATTCATTTCCGATGACCCTAGGAGCCAGAACCACCTACACCGATCGGCCATGCAGCAACGGCGGCACTTTGGTAAAATAATAATAACTTCAGTGTTTATGAATATTTTTCGAAAAATAAAAAACTCAAACTTGCCAAGAATATGTATCAATTGTGTGTAAAATCCTGACCTCGTTATCCCAATACTTTCATTGGAAAAAAATATTGAAAATTGACCTGTTTTTTGGGGTCCAAGCTTTGGCAGACCCGAAAAGGTACGTGGGTATCGAAATGGGCAAAATACCGCCTCTATTCCAACATTATTCCAACAAATTAACGTGCCATTATGCTAAGCAATTTTTCCTATATTCAATTTGCAATATTTTTGCCAACGTCGCGTTGTGCTGTTTATCGATTTCACAGAGTTTCGGAACGATTGATGAAATGTTACCATTTTTTTTATTCAAATTTAAGTATACGGTAAATTCTTTATTATACACTGAATGCTTCCTCCAAATTTTTTATCCATCGTCTACACCGTTTCTATGAAATTTACAATAAAAAAAAACTTCTTAACATAGGCTATACATACAACATATTTTAACACTGATGACGAAATTGTCATAATATACCAAGTGATTTGACAGTTTTTCATGACACTTTAAACATCTTTTCACACTATTTCATGCGTAAAACTGCCATTCAGCAAATAGTTCGAATTTGTCTAGGATTGACTGCATAATGGTGGTCAATTTCTCAACGAACTAAACAGCGACTTCTGCTCTGCAGAATTCAGAAACGTGAAGACTTCCATATATATGCCCCAAAGAATTGTTATTTGTGACAACAAATAATGTATAGAGCATTAACAATATGACAAATTTTGTAATAATTTGAACAAATTTTTGAGGTTGTTTCGTTTTACTGCTTGTTCTTGTTTCCTTTAATTCCAGGTCTTCAAGACAGTTATACGGTGGTGAGTAGAATTTAGAATTCATCCTTATACTTATTCATTCTGAAATATTTGTTATTGTGTTTGATTCGGAACCCGTATTTTGCAGAGTATGACGTCACGCGCCATCACATGACAGGTCTGGGCGTTTTGGCGTGTATTTTAAAACGGATGAATTGAAACGCGATTTTTGAAGAATTTGCTGCATTTAAATACAGGAAATAAACATTCAGAGGTATATTATGTACATGTGAACAAATTTAAACACATTCTCAAAAAAGGCAATATTCCTATTATCCCGAAACTCTTTTAAACAATCTACTGCAATATTGCTGTTTCATTGTTTCGAGTCCAGTTCAATTTTACACCTTATCCCATATCCAATCGAAACACAATTATTTTTCTAAATAGCACCCACCTGCTGATCTAAATTACGCTAACGTTCTCCGTTATTCCAATGTATCCTTTAATCGTATGCTAATTTATTTCCGCTTCGTAAATTAATATTCAGGAACTCGGAATGTTCAATCGGTAAAATTGGAGATTCGTCCGCGAATTCAGCGGAACTCAAAGAGATGGAAAATTCAGACTAATTCAAAGGTTCCGAGGCTGCCAACAGAGATTTAAAAAAAATGAAGGATACGAGGAAATAGATTTTCGAGAGAAGCATGGGTCGAGAAATAATAAATATTTCCGGTAATTCTTACAACCTGGGCCATAGATCGCGGTCCCGCGAAACAAGGCGAGCGAATGAGCCGCGAGGTAGAGGATACAAACCCGAGACAAATATCGCAATGTACGTGGAAAATTTAGCCGGGAGCCCTCGTTCACTCGAGAGAAGACTTCTCCCCGTATACTCTCGCTCATATCCTCTAAAAAGCTATAAATACAACGTGAAAAGCCAGTTTAAACGTTAGGGACTAGAGCCCCCGATAAATAACTTTACGCTCTGTGTGCGCGCGCGCGCAATTCGGGAACGTCCGAAAAAGCTCACGTTGCGAGGCGAAGAGATCGGCCAGCATCGAAAAATAAAATAGGTTATAGACTACACATGAGAAAAGCTCTCTCCCTCTCTATTCTCTCTCTCTCTCTCTCTCTCTCTCTCTCTCTCTCTCTCTCTCTCTCTCTCTCTCTCTCTCTCCCTCTCTCCCTCTCTCTCTCTCTGCCCATCTACACGTGAACTCGTTTCCAAGAGCTTGAGAACTTTACGAAATCGATTCGACGAACTTCCCTCCCGAAGCTTTATTAATATCAATTCCTGATGCACGTGCGTAATTCGGCGAAAATTTCGTCACTTCGCCACGGCACAAAATTCATTTCTTTTACTCTCCAATTAAATTAACGATTAAAATAATCATCGTTCCAAAAAGTACGAAATGCTTTTTTTTCTCTCTCGATGTTTTATCCTAAAATCTTGCATAAACGAGAGAGAAATTTTAAAATTGAATAAATTAGCGCTCAAGAATAAAATTGAGTAATTCATTATAAGAGAAAGCCTTCTGTTTCGAAAGACGATTTTTTGAAATTTCCCCCGAACCGCAATTCGGCGAAAACTTCGCCACGGCACAAAAATAATGTTTTTTTTTCTCTCCAATTAAATTAACGATGAAAATAATTACGGTACTTTCAAAAAGTAGGAAATGTTTTTTCTTCTTCCTCGAAGGCCTATCCCAAAATTTTGCATAAAAGAGAAGGAAATAAAAAACTTGAATGAATTATTGCTCAGGAATTAAATTGCCGGGTAATTAATTATTAAAGACAGTCTTCTGTTTCGAAATGCAATTTTTTTAAGTTTCCCCCGAACCGTAATTCGGCGAAAATTTCGCCACGGCACAAAAATTCTTTTTTTTTCTTTTCAATAAAATTAATAATTAAAATAATGATGATACGTGCAACAAGTAGGAAATGTTTTTTTTCTTCCTCGAAGTTTTATCCCAAAATTGTGCATAAACGAGAAGAAAATAAATAAAAAAATTGAATGAATTATTGCTCAAGAATGAAATTGCTGGGCAATTCATTGTAAAAGAGAGCCTTTTGTTTCGAAAGGGGATTTTTTTTAATTTCCCTACGAACCATAATCGCCGCGCGACGATAAAGTTGACGATAAAATTCATCGTGACGCGATAATTTCTTTAGAGGAATTCAATTAACGTACCTTGGCGTGAAATCCCGAAAAGAAGTTACGACGGGGCGTTGGATTGTAGGACGACATGATGACTTTATTGACGACCATTGTCATGGCAGTCTTTCGTTTATTGCAAATACCGCCCCCTCCGACGATTCACAAAGGTCCTTTCTCTCCTCTCATAAAATTCTCCCTAATCACTCTTCACTCGCGATCTTTATCGTTTCCCGGCAAAAAAAAACAGTGCAATTCACGCGAATAATTTGCCCCTCGATATCATCACAGGACTTCGAGAATCCTTGGAGCACTGAATACTCGTGGGACATCAAAAAGGACGGAAAATGAAGTTTCCAAAATTTGGAGTATCGATCTGTCAAACGTTAATTTGCGTGGCCCGATGATTTTTCGTGTCGACTATTGAAACAATTCGCTTTGTTTTTTTCAATTCCGCTGCATTTCGTCGTACAGCCGAAAAAACGCACCTGTGATTCGTTTACGTTTTGGACAATATTTTTGACAGATTTAAACGGCACGATGCAAAAAGGCGTAGAAGCTCAAACGCACTCGGTGTCCGTGGACGAACTGACGTCTCGCAACTATCGCGCTACTTGTTATACTCGTGCGCCCCCACCACTTCGAATGGACGCCCTACTAGCACGGGGAGAACTCGCCGCCAAGAGGGCAATCGCGGATTGCACCGAGCCTTTTTTTTCGCCGCGACCTTCGAACCCGCAGGGTTTTCATATTTTCCTCCCACCATGCGCGGGAAATATTAATCCATGGTTGTGCGCGAGCGCTGCTTAGAAATTCTGGTAGGGTAATGCCGCGAATGATTGGACGATCGGAGCAGCGGGGGATAATAATTGCGATGAATACGCCCGGCTGATTGTTCGTTCGGAGAGAAAGGGCTTGATTCGAGGATCGTGAGACAGGCCAGGAATTCAGCTCTTTACGACCGAAGGGAAGATTTAATTTTTCCATTGGACATCCATTTCATGAAACTCCATTACGCCCCATTGATATCCATAAAATATACACGGAAATGTACCCTTTGTCGTTCTCAATGTTTATCGCAAAATGGGGTTACTTCGAACAAATTTTGGAAGTCGTTTGTGGGTAACTTTTTTTTAACGTTCTAAATTGAAACTTTTTTTCTCGAATGGAACAATGTGTCCTTTGGCTATCGAATATATAAGAAAGTGAAGCCCCACTAGCCCCCCACAATTTTGTATATATTATTTTAAGTGTCAAAGTCACCTGGAGTGTGGGATTTCTTTGACAATGCATTGAAATGACGTATGTGAAGATTAAGGATTACTTTGACATCATTTTGATTTAAAAAATCAATATTTTATGCATCATACATGGAATTAAATTAAAAACAACGATTTTTTAGAATCCAATTGTCATCTTTATTAAGGAAACGTTTTACATAAAAATATCAAGTAGGGTACTGTTATAGGCACTTACAAGGAACATCCCTTAGGTGACACCCTTCGATTTTGTTGAAATTTGTATATGTTATAAAGCACCGAAAATTAAGCGATACGTGTTTTTTTTATCGGCGGAAAAACGGTTTTATGGGGTGAAACCACCCCTCGAAAAAGACATCTCTAGGGTGCTTCACCCCTTAATTTTTTTTGCAATGTCACTATAGTGGATTTTTCATTGCTTCGGATCAGAAGAGTTTTCGTTTTTGTTTTATTAAAATCGGTGGACTCCTCGTGTGTAAAACTTGTATATTACCCCTAGAGGAGTGGTTTCACACCCCTCGAAACCTCGAAACCGTTTTTCCGCCGATAAAAAAAAATACGTATCGCTTACTTTTCGGTGCTTTATAACATATCGAAATTTCAACAAAATCGAAGGGTGCCACCTGAGGTATATTCCTTGTTAGCCAATCGTATAATTATCATTGGGATCAAAATCAGCTTCAGCGAAATTACAATCAACTTTAGCAACATTATAATAAACTTGAATACCGAATTTCAGCAACGATAGAAAAAAAACGTTCAAAAAGAATCCGTATTTTGGCGTAAAAAATCGATTTTTGGCGCTCTGGTAAATTAGCCCCAAAAACTGTCAAAGTTAGCCTTAACGTCAACTTAACCCCGTTTTGCGGTATTCCTTTCACGAACCCGAATACTTAACAATTTACTGATTATCCTTTATAATCTCGTAAAAAATACACCCTAGTATGCTGCTAAAATTTTAAGCCCAGATACCGAACTTTTAACGAAAAATTACGACTCTAAAAATCGTCTCATTTATGCGGCGCTTTAGGGAGATGACACGCTGGCTACGATTCCGTAACCGATTCAGATTCAGATCCCGTAACGACAATAAAAACGAGGGTTCACAGAATGTTAAAGAAAATATTAATGATAAGGAGAATGTGACTAGCAGAAGAACTGTCGTAGCCGCTACTTTTTAGAGAAAATGTAAAAATGTCTAAATCTACTAAATTTGCGCGCAATTCTTTATTTCAGTGTATTGTTGGGTATAATAATTGATCGCGACTTATTTTAGTCGCAAACAGCTGTAACAAAAAACATGCCGGTGGCCATGTTTTCGTTATTTTTCTGTATGCTTTATGGGTTTTTTAAAAGACCGTCAAAGTGTGTATCTTCGTATAAAAAAAATACGTTTCTTTTTCGTCATTAATTTTCCAGAAAAAGAATTGGGAATTTGGCCATTTTTTCGGGCCTCTCGGTAGGTGTAGCCTCTGAAAAATAATCAACTAAATTTTCATCACTCTTCAATCTAGTTACCAGTCTTTAAAATTTACTTTCAGTAGCTACTTAGTTAAACAATTCAAAGTTTTCTATGTTTTTGTGCTAACCAGCTCAACCCTCTTTAAGTTGGATTTTTTAAAACAATATTAGTCTCTATATTCAGCAGTGACATATGAGCGAATCGTTCCTGAAGTATTATGGTTCTGTCACGTTTTTATCCGTCTCATGGCAGAAAAACTCCTCTCACAGTTGGTGGAGCCCACTGGGAGGACTATTGCTGCTTGGAAAAGTTGATATCAGTCAGGGCAGTACTCCTTTTTACCATGCTTCTTAAATTTTCAGAATCCATTTCTTTTAAAAAAAAAGTATGTTTTTCATGACAATTGCTCCACCTTCTAAGGCTGACGTATCAATTATTAAGATTTTTGGTTATTATTGATAAAATCCTCCTCCGTTCTTCACATCCAATTTAAAAATGCGTCAACTGCATGAGCTAACGGTAGCTCGCAAGTCGGCGTTGTCGATTTACAATGTTGTTATCCACGACTTAGTAGTAAATGTTGATTTTCCAGTATTCCTCAGGTTGTGCAACGACCGATAAATCTATTGCATTGCTTCTGTATACAGCTACCTTTATTGTGAAATTTGAATATCCATTTGTTTTACGTAATGAAACAGCTCCTTTTTACACGAATTACGAAATGACGAGAAAGGAAATAGCTCAAGTTTCACCAAATTATTTCTTTATGCTTGCTTGGATGAAACTTGGGTGAAATTAACGGATTACTTGAATTTCATTACTTTCGAGCGATTTTTTTTCTGCGAGTCCGTGCTCACACCTGCCTCCACCTGGATATGCCAATGCCGTTGGAATCCAATGTACGAATCCAATTTGAATCCTAAAGGATTCCCACATTATCGAACAGACACCGATACGATTCTTGATGTACCCTATTGCATTCTGTACGTTGAATTTGCTCAACAATATATATATATATATATATATATATATATATATATATATATATATATATATATATATACAATAACTTCAACAAGTATAAAACTTATCTTAAAAAAGTAAATCTTAAAAATCAACTTGAATCACATCACTGGAAATCCACTTGACATTGTAGTTTTCGAAATTTATTTCACTGCAGTTTGACACAATATCACCAGACACGTACACGCTCATGAATCGTGTAAGCTTCACATATTTTCGATTCGAGCGTGGTAAAAATTCCCAAACGGCGTTCATCGGGGAACAGTGCACAATCCAATTGGATTCCAATGAGGTCTACGTGCGCTGTCCCTAACAAATCCCTATAGAGATGTGGGTGCATCTTGAGACTCGCCAACAAATTTGTGCACGGGATCACAAAGAATAATTTTTTTTAGGAGATCCATCACATTTTCAACGAGTATTTTATATTTAAAAATTCTCAAACGGCGTCAACATAGAAATCGCGACAGCGAATATCAAATCCCTATAGGGATGCGGTAGGATCTAGGGATTCACTAAAAGAATTCTGCATGGATAATTCTGACTGAGACCTGCAAATTCTGAGACATCCCAAATTGGCGGAGGAAGTTTTTGGAGGCAGTTTTGGATGCAGCTGCTCCTTGTGCAGATTCATGTTTATTTTTGTAGATACAAAAGCGACAAAAATCTGGTCGAGCGAACAAGCAATTATTTGGTTAAAACATGGAAAGATCAACGAAGGAAGGTGGAACTCCAGGACCTTCGTTCTCGAACTCGTCCTCATCCTCTTCCTCTTCGTCCTCTTCTTCGTTGCTATAATCCTCGTAAAAATCTTCCTCCTCGTCCGGGCCTTCCGGTATAACGTCGATCGCCCCAGCTGGGAAATATTCTTCGATCAGGCGTTTCGCCTCGTCGTCGTCTTCGGTCACGAAAAGTGGCTCGTTGCCCGCAAACGCGAGGAACGCTTCTTCGTTTATTCTTCTGATCACGATCACAAAAATCTCGGCGCCAGTCTTGTACGTTACCTTTTTGGGAAACGTCTCGAATTAGGTTTTAACGTAGCACTAGCGGATTGACTAATCAAAAGAAAATCTATAAATGATCGAATCTGAGAAGGGTAAAATATAATATACATTTGGGTATAACAATAAACATGATAAGGCAAATCATTATTTGAGAAGTGTATGTGATAACTGTGTATCGTATTATGAAAATAAAGTATTAAAATAGCAATCAGATTTGATTTGAGTTGTCATAGGTCGCTATTTCATAATTCCGGCAATATCCGTGGCAACGCTGTACTCGGGTGCTTCCGTTAAATGCCAAGTGTGTGTTTGTTTACCGTATGTGTAAGCGTGTGTGAAATGTGCATATTGTAAAGGGAGAGATGACAGACGCGGCTAGCGGGCGCAAAAATTAGTCGATTCAATCGATAATATCTGCGACAGTTTTCTTGTTATTTATCGCTTTTCGCATAGCTTCGATCCAATCGCGAACTATTATTATGTCCGTTCCAATGTTTGATCTGCACGGATTCTCTATAAGGTGCGGGTTGAATGGACTGACTTCTTGAATTAATTATCCGTGAAAGAATTCAGCCAGGGCTTTGACTAGGCCCCGATTATTTTTCCCTTACTCTGCAAGGGTCCTAACATGGCACCCGACCAGGTCCCTGGAGGCCGGTCACACTTTGTCGACGAGGGCCTAAAGAGGCTTATGAATCAGGGCCCGACTGGTTGCCTCAACAGAACCCGATCGAAGCCATGAAGCAACCCTATTACTGCGCTATAATTATCAGCTTTATTAGTGGAGACATGTCAAGCTAGATTGGTCAGAAGTATCTCGAAAATGGAGAAGTGATTGTAAAAAATTTTGCTTTCAATCATTCCACATTTATTGGTACGAGAGCGCCAGAAAGGTTGTGCTTTTGCGTAATGGATACGTCGCGGAGATTAACAAAATTTTCGGACGTAACGAGTCTGAAGAATGTTTGTACATTGAAGCAAAACTTAGGAAAAAAAACAAATGTATTCATGTACCCAACAAAGTCATCTAAAGTTTACGAATGGCGAATTATCTCAAAAAATTCGGTGGATGTTGTTTATCTCGTCACGAGCATTGAACGGAAATTAGTTCAATTAAAAATGTCGAAGCAACCAAACGGTGCTGTACGTACATATGTGCTGTCATTCCTGCACGCATGAATTATTTTAAAAAACACTATTTTTGTATTAACGTATTCTATTCTATAAAAGTATTCTATAAACATTCTGAATGTTTATAGAATACAAATTATTTATAGTAAAATTCCACGTGTATGTTTATTTTAAGTGACCTAACCTAGTGTTTTATCGATACCCTAAACTTTAAATATATTACATCTATAGAAGTAAATCTAAAAACACGAAATTCTTAAAAATAACTTTGCAAATATATTGTATGCCCTGGAACAACCACTGCCCTTATGAATCCCGTCTGGGCTCTTTATCATTTTCCTCGCTACGACCTTTTTTTGAATAAATTACCCAACCCTGTTATTTTCCTGTCGGGGCCTACTCTGATTGTGTTGTGGAAAGCCCTAGTAGGGAATCAATATTCAAACCATCATGGGCCCTGAATTTTTTTACCGCTGCCCTCCTAATTTCTTTCACGGGTACTATTGTATTTAGCCGGTAAGGCATGCAGAATTTTCGCGGACGTCATTCTCTATGTCTATACTACAGCATATAAAAAATCAATTTTCTTTCTAATGAGGAGGTTCGTACACATACGACCTTAATATCTACATTAATCCATTAATACATTAATCCATTTAAAAAAATCCTAATCGCGGTTAGATTTGAAAATCAACGTTGGAGACACGAGACGATTCGCGCGGTTACTTTGTTCTGGAAATCTTCGGGACTAGAGGCTACCCTCCGTGCAGACGGCGGATCGTCAAATTCGAAGGCGCCGAAATTTTCGATCGCGGCGCCAAAAGTTTCGTAGGCGTCTTGAAGAATGCCGATTTTCGTAGTGTCGAATTTGAATGCACAGAGGGGTGGCGGTTCGATCGGTTCCTCGTACGGATGGGCCCTTTCCATGTAGGTCGCGAAGAGAGTCTTGTAAACGTGGACTTTGCTTCTTGCCTTTTGAAAATTGCGATTTTTTCAAATATTCAAGACAAATGCTGATACTTTTGAGATGCCATCCAATTAAAGAATCATCACAGTGTGGAATTTTCAAAAAATCGATTTTCTTGCATTATCTGATAGTACAGACGATTAGAAACATGGACCTGGCCTTGCCAATTGATCGTAAATAGACAAAAATTTCGCACTCGAAACTTGAAACGCGTTTTTCTCGAAATGTCGTTTTTCAAAACGGTGTACACTCAAAGAAAGAGGTTTCTACCTATCCGTCTCAAATTTGGACACAACATTCTTCACGCCATTCTTTATCTTGCTATGGGAGCTTTTTTCAATCTTCATTGTTTTTCAAACGAAAAATTGTCGAAAAAAGAGGCTAAATTCCATACTTTTTTTCAAACCGCCGCCATTTTGACAATTTTGATTTTTTTAAACCTCCATAGCAAGATAGCGGCTTTCATACTGATTAATAATCTTTTTACAAATTTTAGTTCAGATAAAATTTATGGCTACAACCGTGTACACCGTGAGGACTCCTTTTTTCGAAAACATTTTCAACCGTTGAAAAAATGTCAAGAAAATAAAAATAAACGTTCAAAAATTCATTTTCTGTTCTTTAAGAGTGCTTGGATTTGACGTTAATAAAATTAGACTGACCTCCGTATTTTAACCATAGAAAAAATAATCGCGAACATCCGCTATTTTTCGACCCGTTAGACTGTGATGATGCCTTAACGATGTTAGAATTTGCATCGTTGGAACGCAACGAAAATTACGGTTTTCTTTTTTTTTTGCTGAAATTTCTTTTGGCAGGCTTAGCTACGAAAATGTTGCAGCACTTTTCTAAATTTCTTATTCAGAAATCTATAATCTAGATTTACGAGGAAGATTTTTTGAAATAACGAAAAGGAAGACACAAAAATACAAAAAGCACTTTTGTTGCATTTCAACGATGCAGACTTCAATACCATAAATAGCATACATTGAATTATTTTGTATCTCTGGTGTTTTGTGGTGAAAAAATGTAAAAAATTCGTGGAGACTCCGTACAGTCTAGACAATAGCATATATATATATATATATATATGAGGTATTCCACGTGAATCCGGTGGACTTTTTCCCTGACCCCCGCTAACTCAATTAATTTTTTTCAATCTGATTCCATTGAGTCTAAAAGACACCCTGAATTTTTTAAAACATTTTTCGAAATAACCCTTAGTCAAAATTTTATTTTCCGAAAAAACGCCTCGATTAAAAAATCGGAAAAAATCACAAAAATGCGTGGAAGTATGATTTTTTCTGTGCCGAATACGACTTCAATTGAAATTAATACCAGAACTTTTTGACTGCTAACGAAAAAATCATACTCCCACTGCGGGTGATAGCTTGGAAATTTTCACATATGATCACGCATTTTTGGGAATTTTTCCAGATTTTTAAATCGGGGCGTTTTTTCCGGAAAGAAATGTTTGAATAGGGGTTGTTGCGAAAAATGTAAAAAAAATTCAGGGTGTTTTTTAGAGTCAATGGAATCAGATTAAAAAATTAATCGAGTTGGCGGGGGTCAGGGCAAAAGTCTACCAGATTCATGTGGAATACCTCATATATATCTTGGATTGTGGCTAATTCTCCAACCTCCTCAATCGTTAATAAAATTCATCGCATTCACGATTAAAGATCGCTCACGTATTTTCGAAATCTTAATTGAAACGCGTCCCTATCAAGCCATTGCTGAATTACCGAAATTCAAATAAATTCCAATCGATACATTCGTTCCATTTTTTTTTCGACAAATAAAACAAAACTTCTCGTATCTCACTTGCGGAGGGAACCAAACTGCGGGACAAATTCTTTCGACATCGTCTTCGTTGTCTTCGTCAGGTTCGTAAACATGAGCGTGTCTTTGGAGATAAGTTCCGACGATCGAATCATCTTGATCCGAGGGCTGTGCCTCGAGGAGGCTGCGAAGATAATTCTCGACGTCGTTGATCAACCTTATGGGACATCTTTTAGCACCTTCGGGACACTCGTTGGGATACGGGACTGGCCAGTCAGTTGGCGGTGGTTTGCATCTCAATCTCATTGCCATGCATTTATCTTGGGTCAAGTCTGAATTCATTGATAATTCGAATTAAAAGAAAGAGTCTTTTCGGCGTTTTCATTGATGGCAAAGATGTTAGGACCTTCGAACATATTGTCGGTGAGTTCCACGTCGCTCTCCACGAACATTTTCTCGATAATGTCCTCGTTGAGCTGGATTCTAATTTGTTCCAAAACGTCGAAACGTTGCGGAAATATTTCACGCACGAGTTCCGTGTACGCGGGACAATTTTCTTTCTCCCTTTGATAGCCCTCGTCGTCGATGAATACCCAGGGGTAAATAAGAATGGCAGTCTCCTCGCATAGCTCGAACATTTGTTGATCGAGAAAATTCTCGTACTTGGCCCTCTTCGCGGCTTCTTCAAGCGCAATTTTTTGTTCCTCTTTCGCTTTTCTTGTTTTACGCGAATAAAGAAAGAATCAATCGACCGTGGAACAGAGCCAGGACTTGGATGGAAAATCTTGTAAAGATTATGAGCCAATTGAACCTGGTGGACTCTTTCCTCCGCCATCGTGCTTCCTCCTCGGAAACCCTGTGGGAAACCGAGATCAACCGCTTTGGCGATCCGTCCTCTTGAACCCTTTCCAGCTCCGAGACGATCGTACGTCGGAGATTCGGGCAGTGTGCTCCGAACACGAGATTCACGATCTTGCCGTTTTGCAAAAACATCCAGACGGGCTCGCTTCTGCCGCGAAAACGTTCGAGGCTCGAAATTTCGTCGTTCCTAGCCAGCGCGTAACTCAAAACGTCACCACCGATTTCCATTTTCAACTTTCTCAGCGTCGATATCATCGCCGAACAGGGACCCGACCACTCCGAATAAACGTCCACCACTACGAGACCCTTTCTCGATCGAACTTGGTCCCATTCCTCGTTCGTCGTTACTTCCGTCTGCAGAGCAGTGGTGGCGCCCTTTTTCACCAACTTCGTCATTCAATCTGATAAAAGACGATCGAATGGTTCTTGATTTGATGCTCGCTTCGAACAGATTTTCGATTTATTGTTATTGCTGAATATTATAGTAAGATATGTGTAGCTTAATGCGTTTATCGAAGCACCTAGTGATTGATAACGATTGATAGTTATTGATAAATAACTATTATTTAATGGGTACGTCAAATCACAGTGTTCAATAGTGTCCATAAATTGATTATTTACTTATTGTATCGGTTGATCACATTAAATTGTGGTATAATAATCAATGTGATGTGGAGGGGAATATGGTAAGGAATGTAATAGGGGAAGGACCCCCTCGAATGGAAGCTACAGTAAAAAAATAATACATAAAAAATGAAATTGAAAAATCAATGTTATACGATGTTGGAGTTTATATAGTTGGAATGCAACGAAAATTTTGCTTAATTTTTTTATTTCTTTACTTTCAATGTACTTTCAAAAAAGTACCACCGGAGCCGAATTCCGACACCCCATTCACCAGTATTGGTAAATCAATTTTGGGTGTACATATAAGGTATCGGCCTTGTTCATTAAAGTGATGATTTATTTATTTTAAATCAAGCTACATTTTAATGGGGAAGGTAACTGCTCGAAATCTTCGAGTTCAAATTTTTTGGTCGTCCTGCTCTTTCGCCATCCTCGAGGGCGAAATTTCCACTCCGGAACCTTTGAAACCACTTCTTCGCGGCACTGATAAATACAGGATCTTATATCCAATACCTGACAAATCATCTTCTTACCCTGGGAAGTATTTTTTTTCAACTCGAACGCCAATAGCATACAGTGCCTAATATGCACGTTAATGCAACTCATTTTGCTCACTATGCTCACGATGAATATTTGGAGCTTATGCTAAGTTGCTGGCCCGAAAAAATAGTCTACTAGGTTGGTATTATGTGACACCAGACCGGGCGGGAAACTTTTTTCGTTCAAATATTCAATACAGCTGTTTTTCTTCTCAGAGCGAGAACTTATTTGTACACCTACTAATATTGTTATACTATAATCGAATATTATCATTCAATGCCAAGATTTAATATTCGTAACAAACTATTAATCACAATATGCAAAATAAAAAGTATTTCCAAGGAGCCTCTATTATATTAATAGAATTGATATTAATTGTAAAAAGCATCTAATTTTCATCGATTTCCCAAGATATGTTCCACACACATTGACAATTCAATTCTTGATAAAGTCTCCATCGTTGTCAATTGAAATCCCCCTTTATTTTTTTACTCCTGTTTTTGAAGCCGAGAAGTAATTAATGAAAAAGAATTCAGCGAGAAGGTCGAGTAAAATTTTTCAACATAAAGAACATCAGTTTTTTACTCGACGAGACGTCATCTGTCATATTTCCGAGGAAAGTGAAAAATTCTACGATTAAAAAATAAATCAAGCCTTCATAGAATGTTGCACTTGATGTCCTTATTTTGAATGTTTTATCCAAAAAGAAGAAGTATACGTAACTGATTTTAGTGATTTCTATTACTCCATTTTCTCGTGACCAAGCCTCGGGAGAATTAACTTTGTGCATAAATCGTACGACTGCGGCGTGTGCGGTAACGTTAGTGACAGGAGAGTTCGGCGCTGGTCACATATGATAATTGAGATCGACGATAACCCCGATTAATTGAGCGAGTAACACGACTGGCAAGGGGGGGGGGTAGCGACTAATTTTACGACTGTATGACACTCGACGAGTGAATTCGAGCTCTCAATTGACGGCGCGGAAATGATCGACGATTTACGGTAAACTTCACGACGACGACGACTCGTCAAAAAACACCCTCGAGACGATGTATTGCAGCTCGGGCGTGCTACGTCGAATTAAATGAATAAAAAAGCGCGACGTGGTAATGTAAACGCGAAAGTGGACGTGGAAAGATCACACTTCGCAAGAAAGAAGGGAGGGAGGATGAAGAGAGAAATATATATGTAAGTTACGTCGAACAATTAATTACGAGTTGCCCAGACGGGACGTCTCGAATTAGGAACGGACGCTTTATACAGTATCACTTTTATGCGTCTCAGTAATCAACGAATGCTACGAGATAATCGACCGTGATAAGACTCGGGGTCAGTCCGTTTATGCATCGTGCGTAAAGAATGTCACAGGTTTCTTTTTTAACAATTAAACAACTTTGGACACCGTCTTCGTCATGACTATGGCCAATAGATCGCAATAATTGAAACGACAATAATTACTTGTAACAATTTGTGGCAATCACGGTATTTTCCGAGAAAATTGTACCCTTGTTATAATCACACATATTTGCTCAAGGGGGGAGATCCCTTTAGGCAACCGAAAATACGCGAATTTTCAAGATTTTTCTGTGTCGCAACTATTTATTCTATATAATTCAAATTTTATGTGCTCATGTACTTTTTTTTTCAAACTTTTTTTAATCCTTAAAAATCGCGACTGTACGACATTTGTTTTTTGTTTGGGGCATTGATCTGAAACATCAGAGCTAATAAGATTTAGATTTTTCGTACTCGCACGTTCTATGTGAACCTAAAGAATCCAAAGAAAAGTGAAAATTCAAAAAATGGTGTTTAAAAAAAATGTACTTTCCATGAAATTTTTGTTATAGTATTTGTCAATGAAAAAGTCATTTTTAAAAATTGTTTTTACCAAACATTAGGTTCACATAAACGGTAAGTATGTAATCTAAAAGTGTGCCAAATTTTTAAATGATCGATCGGATGGTTTTTGAGATATCTCGTACGGGGTTCACGAAAAAATGGCATGGAAATTTGCATCGTCGGTATGCAACGGAAGTTCTTTTTTATATTTTAATTTCCTTATTTGTTATTATTTTACGAAATATCATTTTGGGTATTCATATTGTAGATCGCTAAATAAGTATCGTGAAAAATGGTCGATAGATTTTTCTGGGAAAAAACTGTTAAAAGAAAATAAAAGAATTCAAAAATATTAATTTCCATTGCATTCCAACGATGGAAACTTCAACCTCGGAAGAAAAAATGGTTTTTAGAAAAACGCGCTTCAAGTTTCAGGAAACCGAACATTTTGTGACTAAATGATCTATCGATTAATCTGCGGTTCCGGGGTCATAAACTGGTGCCTCAGCTTCCTCGTGGAGTTCATTTTCGGTCATAAGCTCTTCTTTACGTGATGTCCAAGCTTCTCGGCCCGAGCATCTGTTTGCACGTGCTGCGCGCTCTCAAGCCGAACGGAGGTTAGTAGCGATCAGAGGCTATAACGCCGGAAGGACTGAAAATTTCGCTCTAAAATTTTAGAACGATATTCTACACATGTTTGATGAACATTTTATGAACAAAAATGATATTTTTTAAAGATATTAGGGTATCTCCCCCCTTAAGAAATTTTACAGAAATAAAGTTCTGAAAAGGTCATACCTTCGCTTGATTTGGAATGTTGTGTGCCCATGGATTTTTACTCACTGATCACGAATATGATAGTGAAAATACCCGAAAATTTGATTTTCTATGTCAAAACTCACAAAAACTAATTTTTTAAAAGTTTTTTCTATTTTATTGTAATAAATGTTGATTTTAGAGAAAAATGTTTCTTACAAAAGATGTAGCTTATAAAAAGATTGTCCTCTTATGTTCCATAAAAGTTTTTTCTTAAACCAATCTGTTTCGAGAAAAATGATATAATGCTCCGAAAAGTACATTTTCCTAAACTCCATTAGTTTCGATATTATTTACTTATGCACTTTACCACGGCAAGGTTGCGGTTTGATGTTTAAGGAGCTATGCCAGTGTGAATGCTGAAAATTTGAGTGGTTTTCGGGAATTTTTTGGGTGACTTTCGGGAATATTTTGGAAGAAAAGTACTCAATTAAATGTTTCGGAAAATTAAGAACATATTTGGCTATATTTGACCTACATTACATAATTATTTCATAGAAAAACATTGAGATCCAAGCAACTTATGCGCTGCCTTCGGAGGCCCGACAAAAAAGTTCCTCCACTGCTGACTCGATTCCGGCCGATTAAGTAGCCGAAATCGAAAAAGGAAGGAATTTCGTTAAACTGGAAGGTATTTCCTGCACAATGACGTAGGATTTTCGAAAAATCTAACAAAATGGCGTAGCTGTAGAAAAAAGTCTGTTTTCTTGCCTTTAAAATGGTCGTTTTTTTAAATGCTCAATCGTCAATTTTCATCCAATAAAAAATAGCCTACGGCATTGTAGAATAAATATATTCAAGAGTACTGAGTTCAAATTTCAAGTCAATCGGATAATTGCTCTTTGAGTTACAATGTCGGTAAATTTGAAAAATCTCATTTCGAGAAAAACGCGTTTAAAGATTCAACTGGGGAATTTTATACCTACGAGCGGTTGCTCTTGAGAAGGCCGCCATTCCGGGAGTATTAGAGATACGGCCTTAAAATTTTTACAGGATATTCTTGAAAGTATAAACTGTCGAAAAAGGCAAAAAAATCGATTTTTTGAAAGTGTCCCACTGGTATAGCCCATTATCACTATACACATACCTAAACAACAAACAAACCAAAATAACGCACAACAAATTAACCCATGCAACACACAACATAAGAAACAAACCCAAACACACAACACAACAAACAAATCCGAATAACCTCCAACCTTTCTGCGGTAAAGTGCGTAAATAAATAATATCGAAATTAATGGAGTTTAACAAAATGGACTTATTGGAGCATTACCCCATTTTTCTCGAAACAGAATGGTTTAAGACAAAATCTGTATAGAACATGAAATATTAAGCTTTTTATAGGCTACAACTTTTGTACAAAATATTTCTCTCTAAAATCAACATTTATTAAAATAATGTAAACTTTTAAAAAATCAGTTTTTGTGAGTTTTGACCTGGAAAATCAAAATTGCGGGTATTTACAAAATACATGGATACACGAAATTCCAAAATAATCGCAGGTAGGTCCTTTTCGGAACTATACCCAAAATGATTCTCCAAATTATGCCATTGATTTCGTTTCTTTTTCTGACGCCTCGACACTTTTATCGTTTTTCTTTTATATTTTATTTATACGTGGGCACACGAATAAACAATTCCAGATTTCGAAGAGCATCTTCCGAGTTGTAAGGAAAGGGTAATTTTGAAAAATCGGCACAAAAAAAAACAAAATTCACACAAATGTGATCGAACACAGTATCGAGGGACACTAGTCCCGTGAAGTGCAAGGCAGATACGAGACGACGGGAAGAACTTCTCGCACGCGTTAACAGCGTCCGTCTGATTGTGAATATGATCTTATCTTCGCTCTCGATCTCGCAGATCTTATAAACGCGTTCATGGGACTCGCGTCTCCGCATCATTACGCTCTCGTGTCGCACGATAATTTGCATTTTCTGCAAGAGTAGAGAGAAAACGTCGGGGCAAAAAAAAAATATATATGAATGTACGCATTAAAAATTAAAAGTACTCGAGAAAACCTGATTCTCGCGAATTGAGAAAAATTTTATGCAATATTTCTAGTTCGTGAGGTTCGATACCACGGCGGTTCTTCGATATTTCCTATAGACTTTTTTTCTTAATCTTACGCTCGCATTAATTTCCTAGATACCGCAATTCATTTATTGGATTGTCGAGCAAAAATACTTTGTTCGTACGAATATTGCATTTTTCACATCTACATTTATAAATTGTAAATAACATTTTTTGAACGGCTAAAGCTTGGTCGGGCTTTAAATTACGGCATTTTAAACGCCTAGCTTTGGATGAAAACGAAAAACTAATATTATGTGTTTGATTGTCTGATCTCCAGTTGTTTACGTTTAATTGGCGTTCGCTCATGTGCAACGTGGCGGATGAAAAATACTTTAACTGTAAGTGCAACGTAAGAAATAAAGTATGTCGTACGTTATATATATATATATATATATATATATATATATATATATATATATATATCAGTAGCTGGTTTCTTTCCAATGAACTCATTTGAACTCAGAAATGAATTTTGCCACGTTTGCATTTCCCGCGCCCTGAATTCCAAACTGCAGGCGATGCATGATATATATACCTACACATATCCGAGAAATATCGGTTCAGCAAATTCAAAATCAGCGATACACGCGCCTTTTCGAAAAAATTGTGGTCATCTCTATTCCTTTTTTTTCTCCTCCATGCTCACTTCGCGTTAAAACCGAAGTTTTTATTTCCGCGACCTAATTCCGGCTGCGCACGCGTAAACTTTCGTATGGGGCATTGTTAATCGTAGATGTATATCGTTGAAATGTATTCGCGAATTCGTGAAGTGACAGCATAATGTTTAATTTTTTTACGCAGGCTTCTTTATTGTTTCAACACAAGGCGGATATTCTCGAATGGAACAATGCTTGAAATGGCTTGATGCAGGAGAAAAAATAATAAGGCAGAGATTAAAATAATTGGGAGAGTGGAATCGTAGCTGAAAGAGATCTTGAAATGATCGATTATTTTGAGACATAATTGTGCCAATCGCGGATCGAATCGCATGCGTCGCGGAACGCGAGAATTCGAATGTCCTTGGGCAAAAAAAGGAGACTGTAAGTTTCCTCTTTACAATAGAGGTAGATATCAGAGTAAATTTTTTTTGTCGATTTGAAAAAAAAGCGGGATTCGCCATTGGATGACCCGAGGACGGTCGGCCTACGGCCTAATGACAGCGGAGTGGCTCGCCATAAGAGCGTAATTAGGCTAACCTCCGGCAAATATCTCCACCGAAGTGGTAGATAAGCTCGAACGAAAAGCCTCGCAACGGCGATCGGTACTATCCGCAAAATGTCACTTTTTCATCGCGTAAATATATTTTGGACTGAAAAACTTTTATTTATTCTTGAAACGCATTTGAGGGCTTACACCTAGTTGACATTTTTTTAAATATCGATTTTTCGGTATCCAGGGATCATCGAGGCATAATATCTCAAAAATATCCTCTAAAAATTTCAAGTTGTTCCGCTCAAAATTGAGGGAGGTATGAGCGTTTATAGGTAGCTTCCGCGAACCGGCAAACTTGGGACAATTGACGATATGTTACCATTTGATTAAAATTTATAGAGTAAATTATTTGTCGGATACGGTATGCACTCTCCAAATTATTAATCGAGCGTCTAATCTATTTCTATATAATTTACAATTGAAGAAACACATTTTAACTCAGGGAAATGCCTAATTGTTTTGATGCAAAGGGAAACGCAATTGCCATGATGTAGACAGTTTTTCATAGCATTTTAAACATTTTTTCACACTATTTCGTGCGTAAAACTGCCATTCAGCGATGAGCGTAGATATCTTCTCTCTATGTTAAAAAGTGTTTCATTAATTGTAATTTTTATAGAGACGATGGGGACGGTGGATAAAAAAATTGGAGGGTGCATTTAGTACCGTAAAAAGAGGTTAAATTGACAATGAGGGTCAGTTTGACAGTTTTTGTGGCTAGTTTAACAGTTCGCCAAAATACGGTTTAAATGTGTGCGCATTCGAACGTGTTTAATTTTGTTGTTCAGGTTTATTATAATGTTGTTAAAGTTGATTGTAATGTTGTTCAAGTTGATTTTGATCTTACTGATAATTAAAAGACTGATTAAGCGTCTATAATAGTACCATAGGTACTTGACATTTTTATGTAAAACGTTTCCTTAATAAAGATGACAATTTGGACGTAAAAAATCGTTGTTTTTATTTAATTCCATGTATAATGCATAAAATATTAATTTGTTTTGTCAAAATTATGCCAAAGTAACCCTTAATCTCTGACATAAGTTGCATTTCAATGCCCTGTCAAAGAAACCCCATACTCCAGGTTACATTGACACTTAAAAAAAATAAAAAAGATATATATACATATAATTGTGGTGCGTGGTGGGGCTTGACTTTCTTATACGTCTGATAGCCGAGGCACACATTGTTGTGTTGAAGCAAAACAGTTAGAATTTAGGATGTTAAAAAAAGTTACCTATAACAAAATTCCAAAACCTGTTCAAAGTAACCCCATTTTACAGTATATGGCAAAGAATTTACTGTATAAATTTGAATCAAATGGTAACATCGTCAATTGTCCCGAAACGACTTTTCAAAAGCAGTGATCATGGTATTTGAAAAATTACTGCCCCTATGAACTTCAAATTTTACAAGCTTCTGTTACATATCAAAAAGCGAAGCAACGAAGGAATATTTTTTGCTACCTACATAATTTTTTTATCAACGAAATTAGAGCAATTTTTAACCGAAAATCGATTCTTCCACTTTGGACTGCGGCCATTTCTTCTAAAATCAATATTTCATCAAATCCTTCGTCCAAGCACTAGATCATTTACTGCAAAAACTAAATGCCTTTGATTTTCTTATTTCGGATGATTTGTTTCCGGGTATCAGTATCCGCAAAGCATATTTTCAAACAGAGCTCTGCACAAACTATTGAATGGACCACAATTGTGAATATGTTTCAATACATTGTTAAAGATACTTAAAACCAGGATCTTTAATGAAAAATAAAATTGACAAACCTGCATACGTTTCTAGAAAGTTTTCACGAAAATTCCTCTTTTTTCCGGTCACCCGTTAGCACGAAATACCGCAGGAGCCAACATCTAATGGCCCTCCATCAATATCGATCCCATAAATTGTATTAATATTGCCATTTAAAAAAAATAAATGAGGTATTGCACGTGAATCATGCGGACTTTTTCCCTGACCTCCTCTAATTCGATTAATTTTTTTTATCCGGTTTCATTGACTCTAAAAGAGAGCCTGAATTTTTTAACATTTTTCGAAACAACCCTTAGTCAAAAAAATTAGTTTTTTTCCGAAAAAAACGACCCGATTTAAAATGTAAAAAAATTCCCAAAAATGCGTGATCATATTCAAAAAAATTCAAGCTATCACATGCGGTGGAAGTATGATTTTTCCGTCTGCAGTCAAAAAGTTCTGGTATTAATTTCAATCGAAAGCGTCTTCAGCTCAGAAAAAATCATACTTCCACTGCGGGTGATAGCTTGAACATGTTTACATATAATCACGCATTTCTGGGATTTTTTCCGATTTTTGAATCGGGGCGTTTCTTTCGGAAATTTTTTTTTTAACTAAGGGTTGTTTTGAAAAATGTAAAAAAATTCAGGGTGTCTTTTAGAGTCAATGGAATAAGATTTTTAAAAATAAATGGAATTCGTGGGGGTCAGGGAAAAAGTCCACCGAATTCACGTGGAATACCTCGTATATATTCTTTAAATTTTACAAAATATTGTCCCCTGTTTTTTACTACTCGTACGGAAGGACAATTTCGCTGATTGCTAGAAATCCATAACTAATTTTCCCTCGCAATGACTAATATTGGCAAATTTGCGAGATATTTACCGTTATGTTCATAGTCATCAAGGCCACGAGACTATGTCAGTCCGGGGTTTCCGTTTCCGGTCTTTACGCACACACGTACACGCGTAAAATGACACACACACACACACACACACACACACACACACGTGCGTTCAGCACACATCGCAGTGGGGAGTCTCGAAACACCTAAAGCACATATCCCACACGAATTCGAGTTATTTCTCCATCAGTCTTCGCCTCCCGCCGGATAATCTTTCGACACGACTGGACAAATTATACGGACAGCACAAAACTCGAACAGATCTGTCAGTCATTTAAGCCAGCTTCGCAAAGAGTGTTCGAAACTGAAATTCACGAGAATTCATTCGCGACGAAAAAAGCATTGCAGAGCCAAATGCGATATTTCAGTCACGTTTGTACAAAAGAAGAAAAAGAAAAAAAAATCATGGCGCACATTGGCGAATAGCTTTTACGACGCGAGACCTCTGTATGAACACGATGATTACAGTGATCGTGATCCGCAATCAGACCCGGAGGTAATTTCATCAATTTCTGTTGAATCGTTACAAGGAATGTCTAACTGCGGAATACATAAAGCTTACGTTCGCAACGCGTGTGTCTGTCTCACCACCCACGCGACTGCGAGCTCAATTAACGAATCTCGCGACGAGGGACTCTCGCCTTTACGATTCTCCATAACGAATCGACCTGCTTAATAATTCAACAAAAAAAAATTCCCCCTTGAAATTGCAATTGGATAGACCAGAGAAAAAATCGTAACCACGGGGCAGTTTGACATAAGAAGCTTCGGAAAAATTCTCGTGTGAAAATCAAGTGAACATTGAATAAAAGGAAATAAAATAGAACAGCGAAATTCATAGAGAAAAAATTGATGCATGAGAAATATTCATGCTGCAATTAAATCCGATGATTAAATTCGAGGTGCAGCGAGTATTCGGTGGAAAGGTTGAACCCTCTCGAATTGTTGGTTAAGGGGTTACGTGGATTAGACAATTTCAAAAAATCAATTTTTTAAAATAGTACTTTATGTCTAGAATGTTCTTCCAAAGTTTTAAGTCCATCGAAGTAAAAGTCTAGGAGAGAGAGCCTTTGGAAATTCCGCCCTTTGGGAAAGACCAGCCGGGAGTGAAAAGTTTGATCGCATTTTTCTCAAAACACTATTTTTAAAGTCGGTGAATTTCCTAAATATTTGGTGGAATTTTGAAAAAATATTGTTGAAATATTGCTCTTCTATGTGCTTAACATTTTGAATAAAACAATTTTTATATTATATATTTTTTTTAATAGAGAAAATATACTTTTTTCGCTCCGAAACCCACATAACCCCGTAATCTACGTAGCTCGGGATTGCGATTACGTCGTAGCGCATGTATCGAGGAGTTTTCAATTTAATCAATTTAATTGAATTAAACAAAGCGTATTTAATGCAATTAACTGAAGTGAATTAAATCAAGGGAGTTTTAAATGTAATTAAATGAATTTCATAAAATCAGGGGAGTTTTCGATTTTATTCAATTAATTTAATTGAATCAGGGTGTTTTAAGTTAAATTGAATTGAATTAAATTATTTTAAATCAGCTGATTTTAATGAGTTGCTTTATAGTTTCCTATATCAATACATACACACACACACACACACACAGAAAGATATGGCTGAATTGTGTGCACTCACTTCTGCGATAATATATACCTACACGTTTGTCAAGTATAAAAGTATACTGGAGGAATATATTAAACGAGACAGAAAGAGCCGTCAATCTTGAGTACTATTCCGTTCCATGGATATACAGGCCAGCGATAGTCCACGCATGTACATATATATAGACACACGAGTGGAGGTATGCATCTCACCTACGCTTTAACAAGAATTGATGTTTCCGACGATTATCCTTAAAGACCAGCGGGTTCCCTCCGCGATATCCTTCCTCGAGGCAGGAAATTATCTTTACCGACCGACTTTGTCCCGTAGCTACGTTGCGAAGGAAATTATTGCATGAGAAATAAAAAATAATCATAACGAAACAACGACTCGAGGCTTTAATAACATCGTTCAACGATTGAGCAATGGTTTTGCTCTCTGATCAGAATGAGCACGAATTTTCTTCGGTGAATATGATTTTAAAAAGATTTTGACCAGCTTCGAACTTACCTCGAGTAATATTTCGAATTTTTTTTTGATCGAACGAGCGAAATGGGGTATTGGAAAAAAAATCATTTTCGATATCACAGAGCTAAATTCACAAAGTTGAATATCATTTTGAAACGATTTGGTCAAACTTCAACTCGAGCGATATGTCAAAAAAAAATGATCATAGAACGAGCAAAATTGGAGAATCGAAAAATAACATTTGTTTTTTTAATATCGAAGCATTTAAAGCGGGACGCCACTGTAACGGATTCAAAAATTGACTTTTTTGCTTTTTCTCAAAGTATTTACGTTGAAAAATGTATGAAAAAACGTTCAAGTGAAAATATGAAAAATTGACCAAGTTACAGACAATTTAGTGAGAGCAGGTAGCGCAAAGATTTACGTATACTAAAACTTTCGATCGCGTTTTTCTCGAAACAACTTTTCTCGACCTGGCCGGATCCATAACTCTAGCTATAATTGTCCGATTTTCAATTTAAAAAAACAAAACTTCCCTAATTGCAATACCTATCATTATACGTACCCGTTTTTTTAATTTCGTATTTTTTTAAGCCCTCGAATACAAGTAAAAACTTCGCAAAAATTACACTTTTCAAAACACTCGTTATTTTGTGTATTTTTTTTCGAAAGATGGCTACCTAAACCGAGAACTATATTTACATGAATCATTAAACTTTTTTATTCTTCTTTTTCAAACCAACCATTGTCAAGCTACCGATGCAACCGTTGGACCACATTTTTTATACGGAGGCGCTATTATACCGCAATAACGATGTTAATTTTGATTTTTCTGTCCATAAAAGTTTGCACGAAATAAGTTTGATGTATTCGTGATAACATACTTTTTGTTCCAAATTCCAAATAAATAATCTAGTTGGCGATAAACATTCGGAAAAACGACCCTTTTTTCGACCCTTCACAGTTGTCTCCTTCTTTAATTTTTCCTGGACTGCTCCATTAGTTTGAATAAACGAGTCCCATATTTGGCGTGAAAAAAAAGTCTGGGCGAGGTTTACGCAGCACGCGCGAATAATTTACATCCTGCGTCCGGTCACGACGGTCCAGCAAAGGTTAAGAAGTTTAGCAATTTTAAGAGCCAAGCCTAACGCGTTGGTCTCGCACCGACACGTGGCGACGTTGCTGAGGTTGATTGATCGTTCTTTTAGGACCAACCCCAAATGACGGATTAAAACGAAAGGAACGACGAAGTTTAAATGGCTACCGGAAACGACGGTTGCAGGAGAGGCTGCCTCCAGATTTAGGTCGTCGCCGATTTGTCATTTTGACATTCCGCGGATTTCGGGTCGCTTACTTGTGTTTTGTAGGTGTAGAGAAATAGATCGTTGAAGTTTCGGCCAATTGATTTTGATACATTTCTATGTCTTCCTCTTTCTCTCTCTGCGCGATCTTTAAGGAGGTACGATCATTACTACGAATCCAACTATCGAATTTGAAATTTTTATATGATTTTGACGAATACTTGTTGCGCCTATTGCCAATATTTGAGCTATTTTGACCGTTTAGTTTTTTCGCAATAAGACCGCAAAGTCGAGCACTTTGAGTTACCGAAGGACGTAGTCTTATGGAGACGGTCAACCGGAAGTGCGGTGATCGTGGTTTTTCTGCTCACGTATCCAACTAAACCCGTTGGAAAACTGAAATTCGATAGATTAGATATAATAGATATTGTAAAAAATAAGAAAATCAATCTTCACCGTGTAGTTAAAGCACTACATTACAACAAAGTTTCAATTTACGGTTGAAAATGGTCAGAACGACGAAGTAGCACCCACAGACCTAGCAACGTCGCGAGTAACAGCTGATGCGTTTGGCGAACATAACCCAGCTTTGTTTCGAAATTAATATGAATAGAAGCCGCCATAAAATATACAAACAACAATTTATGGAGTTTTATCATTTATCACGTATCAATAATATGTATAGTTTATCATTTATCACGTATCAATAATATGTATAGTTATATTCTGCCTATCGTGTTAATTCCGCTGAGGTAATTAAGACTATTTTGATAAGCTTAAATTTTGTTACGTTAATATTATTACGAACATTAGTACAGAGTCGTTGACAATCTAATGTTTCAGTTTTTATTTCTTCACGTGCAATAAATTCATCATTTACTACAACATTTGGCACACTATAATCGATAATACGAATAATTAACATAAGTAAACATCAATCAGAGCAGCTGTGGGTAAAATATATTTAGACTCTTTTTTGAACACGTGAAAATGATGGTACCTCCTTAAAGTTGTTATGAAGGCATGTCAAAATGCAATCAACGAGCTAAAATTTCTTTTGGGAAGAACATAACCGCTTTGCTGATTATCCTGTGCAGTTTGGGTACTATCCAAAGTACCGTTTTTTTTAAATTGCAAAATCGTATTTCGTGGGCTAATCACACTACGCTGATGGAAACCTCCGAATCACTTTTCAGTGCATTATTTATATCTGCTAAAACATGCTAATGTGGACCTGAAAAAATCGGTACGGTTCGACTAATTATCGGACTAACTCATGACACCGTAAAAAACAAGATTCACAGCACCGTTATAAAATTACTCATGTTCTTAATCACGAATTTGTGCGAAAATCTAGCACTCCAAATATTAGGCTGTGCAAACATGGCAACGTCGTAGACGATCCAAATGCAACCTACCTTATCTGCATTCGGTAATTATGCCCGGGACCTTCCAACTACTTGGTCAGGAAAATCAACGAGGAATATTACTTGTTCTTATTCTCTCAATTGGTAATAATTACATAAAATTAATTTGACATCTATATTCAGAGATGATAAGCTTCTAGAAATTTCTAGGAGAAGACAAAATACAAGGGAATTTTTGTCAAAAATAAAAGATTTTTTTAGAATATCGAGGAATTATTGAAGTTTTTGATTTCTTTCAGATTATAGGCAGCTTCAGTATACAATTTTCCTTCCCTGTGTGGGAATTTTTTACTCGGGCCGATATTTATTGATGACAGCTCTTTGTGCCGATTTTGAGGTTATGAACAGAGTGCGTTTGTATCTAAGTTCGCGACATTTCTGCCAACCTGAGCATTGTCATATACCACGATTTACGACGTTGCCAATTCGGCTTGCGTTAATCAAGCGAGACAAAATTATAGAAAATAATTATATAACGTAATGAAAACATTTGATCCAATCAATAGCCGCGTCCAGACTGGACGTAAGAACGTAGGCAACTTCGCGCGGCGCCGCCTCGTACTATGTGGACGTGCCTCGCTCGCTCGTTCACGCGACGCACAAAGGTGCCTCGGTCATAATTCGCTCGCTCACTCTGGACGGGTTATGACTACTAACATCATCCTGGTAAAATTGTGCACCGTGTTGTCGACGACAGGTTCTCGTAACAGACGATTTCCGTGATCTACAAGATCTTAAAATAATATCTTCTTCCGGATACATTTTCTTTTCTTACCCTTCGTTAAACTTGGATGTATCATAAAAAAAAGCTACTGTGGCAACTGTTGTGAGACTCGTAAATACATGTGATACCATTTGGGCTTTTGAGGATAATGACATGCCTCGAATAACTTATGGATCACATTTGCCGCGCGAGGAAGCCTCATGACGATTTACGCGAGCGCGAGGCTGCCGCGCCCGAGGCTGCCTCGCCCGAGGCTGCCTCGCGAGGCAGCGTCCCGGCCAATCTCGACGGGACCATTGAATGTTCAAAAATGCGTATTTTTATGAGTAGATGTAAAAAAATGTTTCGAAAACGTACGTTTAATATAACGATTATTGTACAGCTAAAAATTATTAGCAGTCCATCCACCCTACGTATAAGGATAGGTCGCACCCCTCGTACGTCACCCACGACAGCAAGACTCCATGACAACCTTAAGGTATAGAAAAACACAATTTTTGCGATGAAGAAATGGCTACTGCTGGAAAGTTCTATGTGAAATGTTGTAACTGTACTTATTATTAGTCACGAATGCACGTAATATCGGATTTTCACACAGAATTGATGTGAGACGAGCGATGTAGTCGAGGAATGGAAAAATCTATATTTATATTACGATAATATCGAGCGTTGCCAGGCAAAAGGGCGCAATCGAAACGAATTATCGTGCAAAGTCTCGGAGATTACGCCCTTTTGTTCCTCAGCAATCCATATTCTCCATGATATTTATACACACGTGTGTGTGTTGTGTGCATCACGCGTGTGCGAATATTACAGCGTATAGGCATTCACGCAGCTTACGTACGACCAGACACGTCCTTGACACAGTCACACCGAGCCACACACAGGCCCTTTTTCTTTGATCCAACGCCGTCTAATTTTTTACCGCTCGTCTCATCGGCTTCTTTCTTTTTCTTCTACTTCTTCCTCCTTGGAGTTTCCATTTCGAACTCGAGTACCTCCTCGTATTGTAAATCGTCCTGGCTCATCATCAATTCGTTCGCAGGAGGTTTTTCAAATCAATCAATACCAACGAATGATCGATTGTTCCTGAAAAACTTTTACTCCTTCCTCGGTAAATTCTGAATGAAAACGATTTTTTTTTTCTTAAAGTTTCCTGGGATTAAGGGAGGAGAACCCTTTATAACGTGAAGAGGAGCTTATGACCGAAAATAGACTTCACGGAGGACGAAGGTGAGGTCACGTTCGAGTGTCTTTTTTTCCTTTTTTTGTCAACATTTTTGAGTCTTGGAACTTTAAACGCGTTTTATTGAAAACCCCTCTTTCGTGAACCTCGTACAAGATAACTTGAAAAGTATCCAATGGATCATTCTGACACTTTGCAGACTTTTTGATAACATAATTACCGTCTATGTGAACCTAAAGTTTCTTGAAAACTATTTTTAAAAATGACTTTTTTTTATCGACAAAAACAATGGCAAACACTTTTTCGAAAATATAACATTTTTACAAACACGTACCATTTGCCGAACTTTCACTTTTCTTTAGACTTTCTAGGTTCACATAGAGCGTGTGGGTCTTTGAAATAAAAAACTCTTGGCTCTGATGTTTCAGACCAAAGCACGAAACGCTAGGTCGTACACCAAGGAACAACTCCCGCGGCAACCGCCTCTAAAACAAGTGTCGCACAGCCACCATTTTTTAACATAAAAACAGTTGCAGAATTAAAAGATATATGCACGTAAAATTTTAATTATGAAGAATAAACAGTTTCGACACAAAGGAATCTTGAAAATTCGCTTGTTTTCGGCTGCCTAACCCCCCCCCCCCCCTCAATCGAGAACAACGATCGAAGAAGCTCAACGATATTGAAGTTTGCATCGTTGATATGAAATTAAAATCATTATTTTCGATCGCTCAAACTTCTTTTGTCAGTAGATAATGACTGAACAATTTTTTTATTTGCTCCAGAAGAGTATAATCTAAATACCCCAAAGACTTTCTGCAATGATGAAAATACGGAAATAAATACAAAAAATAATTTTCCTTGCATTCCAACAATGCGAACTTCAACGCACGTGAAGCACCTTTAACAGTTTCCTTTTCCACGAGACATAGTTGCTTTTTAAATTATTTTTATGTGGTAATATTGTTCATTCTCGTAACTTCTTTTTTCATCTCTGATCGAGCTGTCCACGAGTGTCGTAATTTTTGCAGCTGCGACGGGAATTACGTCGACGTGATGTTTGATAGCGGAAATCGCGTTACGTGCAAACGATTCCGAAACAATGTCTGCACGTTTGTATATATATATATATATATATACATATATGTATATGTATATGTATATATATATATATGTATATGTATATGTGTACATGTGTGTGTACTTATGGAGTATTTATAGGTGACCGTACATTAACGCCCGGGGACGTTACGTACGAAGTACGTGCGAACATTACGCGCGGCAATGAGAATAATCGGTAGATCGGGATGAATCGATAGCGCGCCGCGAGCCCGCGGATTCCACGTTCGACGAGATCCCTTTAGGAAAGCCGCGGAAAATTAACGAGCGTGAATCCGGAAGAGGTGGGAATAATGAAGAGATTCCAATCGCGAGTACGCGCGCACAAACGAGCGAATCGACAAAAAAAAGAGGCACCACTTCGCACGCGGATATAAACATATCTCACGCACGTGGAAAAATCCAGAGACGACAAAAAAATCTCGATTGCACAATTCTTTTTTTAATCGCATAATTACATTTACTATTTTTCGATTGTCTGTGGCTCAACGACGGGGTCACGAGATTACATAACATTTCTCGACCCTAACGGATAAATGAAATTTTGATCTAATCGTCCTGAGACTCGCAATTTATCGATGAAAATGTCTTCCGGTCCACGGGGATGCTAAATTGAGAGGTGGAGAAGGAAATTCGATGCGAGTCAAGGCAGTAGGTGTTCTAGTCTAGGTGCCTAAATTTCGGACGTTTTTTTCGGGCTTAATAGAAAAAGGAAAAAAAGGTTTTTACCATACAGTAAAAAAAATTGACTATAAATAGTAATGATACTAAATATAAATAGTAATAATAGTAAATATAAATAGTAATAATACTAAATATAAAGATAAAAACCTAAAATACCAAAATACTAAATATAGCCATAAAAAAGAGGTTTGAGGCGGTTGACATGATTCCAAAGCTCTCATTCATCTGAAACAAGAATGAAACCAATTTTCTTGATCAATAAGAATGCCATTATGACAGGTATCGAAGAGAAAAAAAAAATTAATGGCGCCTGTTTGAAAAAAGTTCACTTTTCTCCTTAGCATTCCAAAGTAATTTTTTTTTAATAGTAATAATAATATTTTCGCAATGCCCGAGGTAGGGACGATAAAGGGATATATACAGAAGGTCCATACCAAATTCGAAGACAATCGGTTGAATAGTGCTTGAGATTTCATGTCAACCAGATTGTGAAAGTAGTTTCGAAAAAAAGTGCGTTTAAAGTTTTGGGTACAATTTCAGTCTACCGCAACTATCTAAGTGGTATGATGGCATACTTACGGTTCTCGACTTCAAAATGATGATTTTCTGAATCTCGTTCTGCGAGCAGTTCAAGCTCCCTTCGAAGCTTCGGAAGTTCGTAGCTCCGACCTGTCGATCCTATTCTGGTCTCGTTTGTTGGTGCGAAAATTGGGATCTGTTAAATTTCCTTTTGCGCGTATATTATTAAGAGTCCCTACTTTAACAAAGTACCAGCAAAAAGAATCGATTTTTTCAATTTTCTAGACTCGAGCACTACCTTATACGATGATTTACGCGGCAATCTTTGATACGAGTCCATCCGTTCTTTTTTCATCTTTTTTCTCATGCACAGTGTATGATTTTTATTAATTCGTATCCGATACCGCGTGCATAACCGCAGGCTCGTTAAACGTCCATTAGGCCTTTAATTACCCGAGTTTGTATGCGCTTTCTTGCTGCTCGTCCGTGACCGCATATCCGCGGTATTCCAGCGCACACCTCGCTCGTAGAAAATCGTCCCGCATCTGCGTTTTCACATTTCCCGAGAATGTACGCGCAATTACACCCTTGACTCGATGTACTTGAAGTAATCGAACGGGGGCAGGGGGGAGTCTTGACTTGTGGGAAATATGAAGCGCCGAAGATCGGGTTATTTATAAACTTATACATTTCACAAGTTACATAATCCAGGTCGTACTATTTTTGATGCAACAATCAGCGTTCTTTTATGTGACGTTGAAGTTTGTATCGTTAAAACGAAACGAAAACGATTTTTTTTATTTCCCAATTTTTCTTCGGCACATTGACGCTGCGAATATCACGCAAATATTCTTTAGAATTCCTGTTTAGCGATCTACAAGCTAAATCTGCAAAATATGATTTTGGATAATAAAGAGTCATAGATTACAATAAATTATAAAAAATTGCGTGATAAATTGATAATAAATTGAGTAATAATTTGAAAAGAGTTTTCGTTGACTCCCAACAATGCAAACTTCAACCCCAGTCATTTATTTTGTTCAGAAAATCGATCGTACGCCTGTAGTTGATTTTATAAACCTCAATGGGCAGCAAAATAGTCAATGTCAATTACCAGTAGGCAGTAGGACTTGTTCCTTGACCGCCGCCAATTCGATTTATTTTCTTTATCTGATTCCATTGATTTTAAAAGAGACCCTGAATTTTTTTTACATTTTTCGAAACAACTTTTCGTCAAAAAAAAAAAATCCGAAAAAAACGCCCCGATTGAAAAATCTGAAAAAATTCCCAAAAATGCGTGATTATATGTAAAATTTTTCAAGCTATCACCCGCCGTGGAAGTACGATTTTTTCGTTAGCAGTAAAAAAGTTCTGGTATTAATTTCAATTGAAGTCGTATTTAGCACAGAAAAAATCATACTTCAACTGCGGGTGATAGCTAAAAATTTTTTACATATAATCACGCATTTTTGGGATTTTTTTGAGATTTTTAAACCGGGGCGTTTTTTCGGAAAAAAATGTTGACTAAGGGTTGTTTCGAAAAATGGAAAAAAAATCAGGTTGGCTTTTAGAGTCAATGGAATCAAATTTTTTTAAATCGAATTGGCGGGGGTCAAGGAAAAAGTCCACCGGATTCACGTGGAATACCTTATATATATATATATCGAGAAGAGATCCTGTTCGCCCACCGCGAAGCGTTCTGTACGTAAGGAAATCGTTCCGCGAACGTCAGTCAGGATAAATTACGATTTTCCATATAAGAGAACGAGTGCGCGCGATCTCAGTATCGAAATGCCCTCCAAGTGGAGAGAATCTTGATGGCCGAAGGAAAAATTTCTCACTCAGATCTAAGTCGTGTCTTGAGAACAGATGTTTGGGTACGAGCAAATCAATATTACGATGGATAATTATGGTCTGGCTTTTAACATTTGGGAATTTATTCCCATCGGATTCAAAGATTGTAGGTATTTGGAAATTATACAGTACGGCATGAAATCATCATTAAGGGGTCCGTATAAGCTTGAATTTTTTTTAAATACGATTTTTTATTACAGTTTTATGGCCTAGGGTCTTAACTTTAATTGGCTACAAAGATTTTGTGAAAATTCCACTATCTACAGAGTTATGACGATTTTTGTGAAGGGTCAGATCGCCCACTGCGCTACGGCGAACCGCACCTCAGCGATTTACGCTTTTCTTCTTTTGCGTTTTTCTTCAAAATATGTTTTCTAAAACGGTGTAAGTCGTATCTCAAAGTCTCTTCTGAGTTTATAATATTTTCTATTGTATGATCGGATGATTTTTTTATGCGTTTATTAATTTGTTCATAACGAATGGTTGAAGTTGTTTTTTTAAACGAAAATCATACTTTGTTTTCATGCCGTGTCATTTTTGTAATTTTTTTTTCAATTTCGGAAAAGTATCCGGCCGTACGAAAGTTGAATTATCACACTCAAAGTAAATTTTTATTTTTTATTTCTGATCAGCCTAGTTTTCGGAGCCTACACCGATTGGCCACGCAGCAATGACGGGATTTTGTTTAAATAATAATATGTCCTTGTTCATTTAAATTTTCTACTAAAAAAAACCTCAAACTTGGCACGACTTTGTATTAATTGCATGTAAAATCCCGACTTCGTCATCTCAATATTATCATCAGAGAAAAATATTGAAAATCGACCTGTTTTTTGGCCTTCAAACTTATGCAGACCCGTTGAAAAGTAACACCTTTAAGGGGGTGTCCACCTCTACAAGCCCAATTTTAAGGGTCAGAATGATTAATTTTTTTCTAGTAACACATTGGTGGGAATTAATTAATTTTTTCTCACCGTTTTATACACATGTTTGTGGTTATAATTTAATTTTTCGAAAGTAAATCTTTCACTGTTCGAGTTTCACCTCCATCGGCGAGGCCCGAAACGGCGGATCTCTACCAGGCTCAAATGTCATTTGAAACGAAAACAAAAAATGTTTTCTTCAAATATATCCAGCTTGCTATGGGTTCACGATCCACTTTTCGAAATTTCGAAAAATACGAAAAATGACAGCCTCTCCAAAGAAAACCTCATTTTTTTCTCGAAAAACAGAATGTTGAAGTCATTGTTATTAACAAATGGTTCATCCAATTAAAAAATGCGATCGTGAACCGAAAATAACTACTGGTTGAACGCTAACGGTGCAAATTCAAATGAATAGTGTAAAAATGACTTAAGATATCAATCCCGCCGTGTCAAGATATGCAGTTTGGAGTCCGGTCAGTCTTCTTCAGGGTCCGGTTGGTCTCAAAATATTCTCGAAAGTTCACACTATAACAATATGCCAAAAAACTAATTTTTCACGTTTCCAGAGACGGATATCCCCTTAATTGGAAATTTGAGGCTTGGCCTACTGATCATGCTGATACGGATTTCACTTCACATCCAAGACTTATAGTTGAGAATTTTTTACTTCGACTACCCCTGCCATCGTTTATATATCCGTTCATCCATCGAGAAATTTCCAAGATCTATCGATAAGAAAATTGACGTTCCAGAAAAACAAAGGCATATATCATTTTCGGAAAGATACACTTTCATCAGAAAATTCTAATTTTCATTTTCAAATCCCGTTGCACTAACCACATTGTAACGAATATACATTGCGCAGGTCACTTAAATTCGTAGAAACAACACTCGCGAATATGTGACGAGTGAAAGATATAAATTATGGCGTGATGTACTACGAATATTATATGCGACGACGAGTTGTGGGTCTATCAATCACACTTAATTATTCCAACGTTCTTGACGTTTACTCACGTACTTTTTTATTCTTCTTTTTTTTCTTCCAGTTCTTACTTGTCTTACTCCGCCTATTACCATCGTACGAGTACAATTGCAAACGACAATGAGACGAGGAGACAGAGCTTTTGTCAACGAGACAAAAGAGGGAGCGCGACTTGCAAATAATTTAGCTGCATGTGTTGCTTTACAAAATTGGAACGCGTTCCTGGAGCCCGGAATTGTCAACTGGCCTCGATTTTATATCCTTAACGCTTCCATAATCTCGCAGACGATGGATCCTCATATTTGCCACTCAATGACTTACATTTCATCGTTAATTACCTCGACGATACCTCGTTGCTTCATTCTGAGAATATTCATTTTCTGTTCACATTCTCAACGACCTTATATTTTGACAATTTCCTGTCGTGAACTTAGGAAGAATTGTTATTTGTCTCAGGAAATCGTGGAAATGTTGTGAGAATTGAAACAATGGCTTACGTAACGCTGGTCGAAGGATTTCACGTTCTGTATCATCTGGAATATTCATACGATCAAAAGGTATGAATTTTTTTTATTCAAAGGGTAGTACTCAGTTGTAACAGTCGAAAAATCACTTTTTTCACAGCTTGTATATTTTGACAGTAAATTTTATAAATGTTCCCTGAAAAGTTCAAGGTGACAGGATCAAAATTGATGAAATTATAAGATGTTATGTCGATGGCCGTCGGAACGCTCGGAGCGTCGTTCGAAACTTTGAGGGGGGAGTTCCCTTCAGGCGAGGAAAATATTTGCTGGTTTTCATAATTTTTTTTTAAACTAAAGGTTTCTCTACCATTTTTGAGACTAATACATGATATTTTTTTCGTTGATCTTTAAAAGTGGCGGAAGTATGGCACGATCTCCTAAACTGCTTTTCAAAACTGCCGTAACGTATAGACAAAAAACAAATCGACCGATTTTGATGACATTTGGTAGAAATTTTTCCACCCTTATTATCTAAAACATGACCCGTTATATTCGTGAAAACAGAAAAAAAAAATGTATTGCAAAATATAGCAAATTTTGGAAAGTTCAACCTTTTTTATACCATTTCATCAATGTTCAACATTTCGCACTTTTTTGTTTCATATCTGTGTATAAGTGGTAATAAAAGAAAAATCTTCGTTAATTTTTTTTCAGACTAATCCTGCCGACGCTGCATGTCACGCCGTCCAGCAACATCCACCGCAAACCCGTTTAGAAGACCGTGGCATACCTTCGCCATTTGTGAAGATTGATAAAAAAAATATCATGTAACAGCGAAAGGTAGTAATAAAACATAGCCCAGGTCTCAAAAATGGCGAAGAAATCATTTCTTTTTAAAAAAATCATGAAAATCTGTAATTTTTCCTCGCCTAAAGATATCTTCCCCCTTAAACGCTTTTATCTCGAAAGTAAGTTTCTAAAGTTGGTGAGCAATATATCTTAAAAACTACTGCATCGATCTTTTTGAATATTTTAGGGTTTGTGCAGATGTAAGATCAAAGTATTTGATCGAAGGATTTTTTCCCGATGTATACTTTCGATTTGATGAACGAAAAATGCCCATTTTTTCGCAAATATCAAGACTCCTACTTTGAACACGCGATTCTTTTATTAATTTAATTTTTCGGAAATTCCTTCGATTAATGATAGGATAAGCTAATATACTAACTTTTTTTTAAATTAAATAATAATTAATTAGATTATAATTAAATATTTGTAAACAAAAAAATTACAGAGAGTTCTTCAGATGTTCCTTTTTCAGAACTTCGTTTTCGTAGAAATTTATCATGAGATTTTCTATTAAAAGTTTCCAAAAAATGAGCCGCTTTCGACTGTGGCAACTGGACATACCCCGTCAAATAGCACGATGACAGTATAAAAATTACAGACAATTCCCGTGTAAACCTTACCTCGGTCCCTTCTTATATCTGACTCGAAATACGCGGAATAAAAAGAATAACGATAAAAAACAAGATCAAAGTGAGTGAAACTGGTTTGCAAATTTAAGGCCAAGTTTCCTTCCACGGTGCAAAGGAACGCGGCATGCAGATAGATTTTCTTCCGACAGAAAATAAGACAATAGTCGAGAAAGATTTCTGCGCACGAGCTTCCCACGCGAAACGATCCGTCAGGATTTCGAAAGTACGAAGGACGTGTCGTAGGAAAAAAAACCAAAGATAAGTCGAGAAATTTATTCGGGTATCGAGGCACTCTTTTTTTTAACGAATCAAGATAAGGTCAACATTTTTTTCGCTCGTTATTAATCGCTACGAAATTCGTTGTTTTCGATCAATTAATTCCTTGTGATTGACACGATTAAAAAATGAGCAATAATTCAAATATCTTTCGCAAGCAACGTATCAAGTTACAGATTTACAATTGAAATAAGTTTAAATAAAATGAAGTGTTTATCGGCGGAGAACGCTTCGTTCACCTTCGACAGCTTGATTTTTTTGTCCTCTCTTCTCGCGCAACTATCGGCAGCAACCCAAAAGCTATACAGATGTAACAATGAAATTCAATATTTAATAATGTTTATTGCTCGTTGGACGCGTACAAGATGAACAGGTAGGGCGATTAATCACTCAATGTGATTCTCGTAATAATTCATGTCGCGCATCGGGGACGATAGGGATAATCGAACAACACGAACATTATTGCGCCTGGATCTTGGAGGAGGTCCGTAACACATTGCGTTATTTGCACGAGACAATGAAAATTATTCACTGGGACAAGGTCTACGATCATCGATTATCGATCACCCATAATTTATGGACATCTATTGTAATGTAATAAATATGAATAAACGTAACCGTAAAGAGAAATTGCTGGTACTCGCGCATAAATTCCGCGAGATCTTCGACTGCACCGAGAAATCGGAGAATCTCGAACAAATCGATTTAACTCTTATCCTCGATGCTCCTGACGTATAATTCCTTCTAAATAATAATAATAATAATGTTATGTCCAAATAATAATAATCTCAGTCTTAAATAATCGTCATATAATTCCCAAATAATGATAACATAATTCCTAAATAATAATATAATTCCTACCTAATCATATTATATATTTTCTCACACTAAAAAAAATACCCTCGATTCGAAACATTTGCTTTGTCCATCAAACGTAAGAAAACAATTATTCGTCGACCTGTTTTTGTTCAAATTGCAAACTGGTCAATTCTTTCACCTTCGGCTTCTCGAAAACGCAATGATTCAAGGATACCTCGACGGCAGGACAAATTAATCTCGATCCCACTTTTTTTTCAACAAAAAAAAGGACCTTCCTTATTCGATTATGCGCAAAAGTGGCCAATGGGGAAAAAACATGACTCAAGCCCCGTCCGACGTGGCTGAAAAAAACGAGCAAATCCACAAAACAAGAAGTTCCCGCGGAGGAGCGAGAAAGGCTGCGCCATCTCTCAAAGTTCTGGCGTTTTTTGAGTGGAAGAGTCGGATGTCCAGGCGAGTGGAAGACCGAGAAAATCACACGTATACATGTCGTCTTGGAAGTGAATGTTTCTCTCGAGGTATTGGACAATAAGTGCGTGGGCACAAAATGCGCGCGACACACTCGCGAAATACGTATGTGTAATCCATTGTGCATGGAGAAATAATAATTGCTGTCTTGTCGCGAGTTCACGCGGTAGCTTCAACACGATTATTTATTACTCACGACTGCTATGAGCATAAGAATAATCCCTAGCCATGTGTGTGTGTAATCGATTTTATAACGCAGCATTATAAACCAAAGAATTACGAAGGATACGTGACATATTCGAAAGGACAAACCTTAAGTGCTCGCATGAAAAATTAACGAGTAATGAGAACTGATAAATTGTAATTAATGCACTTACGTGCGGTAGCCACGCGAGTGAATTTATTGTTGACGTTGTTTTACAACCGGCCAAAGTAACCGCACGTTTTGAACGTACTCGCGCACACACGAGATCGACGAGGTGAGAGGACAAAAATTTATCATGTCCAAGAATTGTTGCAGAACCGATTGGAAGATCGATAATAATAATAAAAATGTATTAGCCTGTACTGAGAAATAATAAATAGTTATTGCATTATGTCCCCCTCCAACGACGAAGCTCACTCGACCGAAAAGTATCGATAGCCTGCTCCAATTGGGGTCACTCCCAATCGGCATATCTCTTGACTTTTCATTCATGTCGGTAATCAATCGTAGCTTTTTTTCGTCGATTCGGGGGAGAGGTTCTTTTTTCGGTAGAGGCTGAATTCGTTTTCTAGCACTTTGCGCAATTCGCAATACGGTAGCGAAAAACGCAGGTAATCGTGCTCGAGTGGAATACCCGAGCCTGCTGTATTTAGTAACGTATGTATAACGCACCGTGTATGCGTTACGTAAATACATATAAACGTATCATGAATAATAATAAAATATAACGAGATAGTCCAGACGCCGTGAGAAACTTTGTCGACTGGCCAGGTAAGCGTGGGTCGAACGTGTTTCTGGACACACTGTATGGGCCATTCCAGACTAAATCGTCTCAGCCTTGGCTTCCTTCGAGAACAATCTTCAGGTAGGATTTTCCCTGACGTTGCCGCGATACTTCGGATAATATTTTATTTTTTATTTTTACTCTGACGTCTATATTAATTATATGTGACGAACGATCGACAGGGTCGCAGACGCCGAGCGGCTGAGGCGATCTCCTGACCAGCAGCGTTAGCCTGGCCCAATACTTGGATGGGTGACCGCTTGGCCGTCAATTTTTTTTTTCCGAAGAGAGCATCGGGATGACGAGGTCGGAACTTTATACGTAATTGATACATAGTCTTGCCAAGGTTGAGTTTTTTTTTCGTTGAAAAATATTGATAAACAATGAAGTTGTTGCTATATAAACAAAGCGGCGAATTTCGGCATGGCCAATGGGTGTAGGTAGTTCGGGCAACGAGGGCCATCTGCAGTGTTAAATAAAAAAATGTACTTTTAGTAAAATAATAAAACTTCTGTATGACGGGATACTTTGCGATATTTTGATAATTACGAAAATGGCATGACGTAGGAAAAACTTCGATCTTAGACAAGAAAAATCTAACTTTAATGATTTTTTTATTAACAAACGGATAAACGTATAAAAAAATAGGATCGGCCGTACGATAGGAAATTTTGGAAACCATGCTCTGTCCGAATTTAAAGTGAATCGAACAAAAAGATTTTGAGGTATGGCTTATACTGTTTCGAGAAAAATGCAAGCGAAAGAAGGGTGAATCGCAGCGAACTCGTCAATTTTTTGTGTTTTTACAAAATCTTCATTGCAAATTAAAGTCAAGATCCTAAGCTATAGAACTATGAAAAAAAAAAATCGTTTACAAATGTTAAGCTCATGCAGACCCCTTAAGAACATTAAGCCTTATTTAGTACGTTCAATCGGGCGTTTAAAAAAAAATTCTAGAATTAAAATTCATCTCGAGTCACACGATAAAGTAAATTTCAATAAATATCCTGGTTCTCCAATGAAAAAAAAGCTGGCAAGACCGAGCGAACCTTATGGAGCAATTGAGTATTCAAGAGCGCTGATTTGAAACGTGTTTCAACATTTGAGAGAGCCTCGTATTGCACGATGAATCCGAGTGTCATCCAGGCATCGTTTTTCTCCGCGGTATATTATTTTCTCGCGGGGCGACGTACATCATCACGAAAGAGAGATAGATCACCCGCGTTCTCGCGGTGCGGATGCTCGAGAAGCCCCGTGCTGTCTCGCGACCAGACTCGTCCGACTTCTCGACCAAAGTGCATCCATCGGGCACACGCGTCAGTCGCAGACGAGAAGTCACTTTGTGCGACCAACTAACCCGAGAATACAACTCGTTAGCCGTTTGTCGGACGAAGGTATTGTATAACTTTGGCCGCGTATACGATGAATAAGCACCTTGGAGAGAGAGAAGACAAGAGGATCAAACGTGATGCGCGACATTTTCTACTCCACCGAACATTGGAAGAGCCCAACTCGACGCATCGTTCAAAACTCGAACCGAGGATTTCGGGGCAGACCGATTTTCGAACGAGACTCGCGAGAAATCGATAAATCTTAAGGCTCTTCATCCATCTGTACGAAAAATAACGCGTGCAACGTTTTGCCGAACGCGGAAAACGCTTTTAGAGTGAAGCGCTTCAATTGGCAAAAGAATGCTACGTTAAAAATCGCTGTCAACATTTTTTAAATGCTTATTTCGAAATAAAATTAACGTCACTCCCCCCGTGCCATCGTTCCGCACCCTCTACCAAAATTTCATCCATTTCCGTTGCGAAACCGCTTCGCAAATTGCGTCGCAAGTTTCGAGGTGGCCGCACGAAATGGCGGCAGACCGAAGCCGTCAGGGGCGCCCCTAGCGTCGCGCGCGTCAAAGGGCCCTGCGCCCCCACCGTTCCGGCGACTTCACTGTGTCGCGGAGCGCCGAGAAAATTAATGGAACCAAGTGGCGAAACATTGACAAGCTGTTTGCCCAGAACGGGGTGGTCCGGGATGACAAACGAGTCGAGACATACGACATTTCGTAATTGACCCAAAGGGCAACGTCTGAGGAGGTTGTACGCTGCGGACGAGGCGTGGACTAAATACTGCAAAAGTCGCGGAAGAATACAATTGCGCAGGCGCATGAAAGCGGACGCACACCCGGGAATTTTTCAAACGGGCGACACAAGATGAGATCGCGATCCGTTGTTTTTCTTCCTTTCCACCCCACGCTTTTTCGCTGCGAATGGCTGTTTATTCGTCCGCTCGCTTGAATTTCATAACTCGCGGACGAGAGTTGACATTTTTGCTTGGAAGAAAACTGAGGCCGTAATTTCGTGTGATCTTTTGCCGCGGGATAGCGGTCTCGGGAAGATAATACGCACGAATTGAAATCGCGAATGCGCGAGACGCTTAATCTCTCTCTCTCTCTTTCTATCATTCGTTGGTTGAGACGTCGACGGCCCTCGCCCCCGAGAGGCTCGTAAATCATCGAAACGCGCGAGGAAACCGCGAGAGAGAGGGATGTCTTCAGCGGGTCCAACGACTCCGAGACTCGTGGAAAACTAGACAACTGACCCGAATTCGTAATGTCTTATATAATTCGCACATACGCAAGATCTAGCACGGTATCTTCAATAGATTCAGATAAAACTTTTTTTTTTAATTATGTTACTGTTTGGAATTTTCTGCTTAAAGTGGGACACCACCGTGACGAGTAAAAAAAATCAAGTTTTTTTAGCGTTTTCTCAAAGTATTCATACTCAAGAATATGTAATTGAAAAATGACCAAGTAACAGACGAATTCAGTGAGAGCAGGTAGCACAACGATTTACGAAAACCAACATTTTAAATCGCGTTTTTCTCAAAACGACTTCTCTTGGCCGAAGTAACTCTAGCTATAATTGTCCGACTTTGAAATTTATAATAAACTAAAAATTCGGCAACAGCAGCAGCTAGCTACAGTTGTACATAGACTTTTTCATTAAGTATTTTTTAATCCCCAAAAATGAGTAAAAAGTTCGCCAAAATTACACTTTTTTTAACACCTGCTGTTATGTTATTTTTTTTCTCGAAAAAATGGCTACTCAAAACGAGAACTACATTTATATAGATTATAAAACTTGTTTATTTTCATTTTTCCGGCCAAACATTGTCATGTTATCAATCCGTCCGTTAGACCACATGTTTTATACAGAGACTCTACTATACCTCAATAACGCTGTTAATTTTTAATGTTTTGACATAAAAATTTACACGACTTAAGTTCAATGTATGCTCAATAACATATCTTTCTTCAAATTGCAAATAAATAATGTAGTACACAAAAAGGAATCGGAAAAACGACCTGTTTTCGCCTCGACACTGATAGAAATTGCTATTTGCTGTCACGAATTATTTCTTTCATCTCCTCAGGTGCCTGAAGTTATAAAGAATTTTTTTTAAATAATTTTCGTATTTTTAAATTCTTCAATGATTGCGAAGGCAAGAGAGGAAAGATGAAAATGGATTATACAACGAGCAGCGCGGGGGCTAACGAACGTTTCACGGTTAGATCGAGATTCTCCTCGAGCATCGATATAAGACACAGCCTTGGCCACGTGTGTGCCAGAGGACCAAAAATAAAGCGAACGTTTGTTTTCATCGCGTCGCCCAATTTCTCGTAGGCGAGAATTTGTACGTTTATCTCCTTCCTCTTCCTCGCGGATGGCTGCATGCAAGTGATATTGCATTTACCGCAAGTGAAATCGTGTCGCGAAGCACCAAAGTGTACCGAAAAGAGAGACATGCGCGGTGACACACTTCCATTTTTTTCATTACTCCGCGGTTACCCTTGAATAATGTTTTTAGCGATACATTTGCTCCGAACAATTTTTTTACCCGGATATTATTGGTCAACTTGGAAAAAAATATTTTTTGCTGAACAACATTTAAATATATTGTATGCGGGTAAAAATGTTTATTCTGTCATAAATAAAAAAAGTCATAAAAAAATATGTCGTAACGGATCATTAAAGTTCGTGCCAATACGGAAGGGTATATCGTGAAAGAAAATTGGCCATCGCCCCAATGGGTTACACATAAGATCCTCCGAGCAGTTAGTACAACTCGAAGATCGCAAGAGCACGAGGTTGAATTTAAAGAAAAAAAGCACGTGAGGTTGAATTAAAAATGATGTATGTATATATATTCATATATATATATAGGACATATAGGGACATATAGGGTGTCCCAGAACTGAATGCGTTCCCTGAAATGGGGGGTTGGGGGTGAAATTCTGCGTCGATTGATATAAGCATGTGTTGGTCTCAGATCAACCCTGAAATGTTATTCATTTTTAAGCGCCGGGGTACGCGGGCTCATCGGGCGCACCAGATTGGCCGCCTTTAAAAATTGATAATAATTCAGGGGTTGATCTGAGACCTATGCATGCTTATATCAATCGACTCAGATTTTTACCCCCAACCATTCATTTCAGAGAACGCATTCAGTTCTGGGACACCCTGTATGTGTGTGTGCGCGCGTGTGTATATATGTAGAGTTATATGACATACAGAAGATTGCGTTCGAGAGAGTTGTGTGCCAATGCTGTATGACGGGCGGGGGTAGAAGGGTGCTGATTGATCATGACTCCGAATAACATTGAAACAGAAAGTTTTGGATGAGCGCCATCTTTTGAACAATCGGACCAGTCATTTTGGTCTCCTTCAATTAAACATTCAATGATTACATGATAGAGATTAACGGGCAACGGCTCGGGTGCTGGGACACGTAGCAATCTATCATTGTTATTATCATAGCGATTATAATTTAAGCAGCACTGGTCAGAGCCAATACTTGGATAGGTGACCGCCCAGCCGTGCGGTCTAGCATTCCGGCTACCGATCGCGAGGAAGTTTCACTGAAGAGCCCATTGTTCCATAGCGATACCGGTGCAGAAATTGTCGTAGGGATCCAATTGGAATCCCATACTTGTCCCTAATTCCTGATAGGGACCCAATGGGCCATTGGAGTCCCATACTAAAACGCCACGCTCGTACATTTGATTCTAATCAAAATTTTCCATTGGAATCCAATGTACGAATCCAATTTGAATCCTTAAGGATTCCAACATTATCGGACAGAATCCGATACGATTCTTGATTGATTCCGTTGCATTCTGTACACTGAATTTCCCGAAGGAAATGTGTAGATATACAAATGAGTGGATCTTCAAAAAGAAAGAAAAATTTTCTAATAAAAGTATAAATCGCTTGAAAAAGTATATCTTAAAAATCGATGTGGATCACATCACCGAAAATCCACGGCAATTCTGCCGTTATATGGAACGTGGCAGCTACAAAAAAATCGAACAGGCGTTTTTGGTACCGTTGAAATTAGTACAATACTTCCCATCGTTCTGTATAGTAAAAGGTATTTTCGATTATTTTTTGTAAATGCCTCCTTCCTCCATACAACGGCAGAATTGTCGTGGGTTTCCAGTGATGTGATCCACATCGATTTTTAAGATATACTTTGTCAAGCGATTTATACTTTTTTAAGAAAAGTTTTATTTCTCTTTGAACACTCATTCATTTTGCATATGGCAGAATTATCATTTGTTCTTTATTTCACTGCACTTTGACATAATATCACCACACGCTCAGGAAGCGTGCAGGTTATGTTTTAACACGGCGAGTTTTTTGTCGTGATCTTTTCACATATTACCTATCCGGATTTTTTTGGGAGATCCAACAAATTCCTATTAAGAATTTCAATTTAAAAAATCTCATTAAATTTCTGCTCGTGTTTGGTAATGCATTTAAACAGTGTCCGTGGGCAGCAGCCTGGCGTTTTTTTTAACTACACATAGGAAAGTGGATCGTAGAAGCACGAAAGGACGAACGAAGTAACTAGGAAAAGAACAAAAATATTGTTATTTTTAAGGGAGGAGACCACTGTAACGAACCAAAACAAAGTCCTTTCTTCGATTTTTTTTATTCACTAGATTGTTTATTTGGGATTTAAGAAAAGGTATGTCGTCGAGCATACATTGAATTTATTTCGTGTACATTTTCAAAACATTCACAACGTTGTTGCGGTATAATAGAGCCTCTATATAACAGTATACAAAATATGGTTCAACAGCCGGTTCGATAACTTCACAATGGTTGGTCTGAAAAACAAAAATATAAATGTTTTATAATTTATATACGTACCTTTCATTGTGCGTAGTCGTTGACGAAAAAAAAAAATCACAAGTTATCGGGTGTTGAAAAAAAATGGTAATTTTGGCGAAATTTTACTTATATTCGGGGGCTTACAAAATACTGAATTTGAAAAAAAAAAGAACCGACTGCGTACAACGATAGCTATTGCAATAACGGAAGTTTTGTTTTCGTAAAATTAAAATTCGGCCGATTACACTGACAGTTATGATTCCGGCCAGGTCGACAAAAGTCGTTTTGAGAAAAATGCGATTGAACGTTTTAGCATACGTAAATCGTTGCGCCGCCTGCTCTCACTACATCGTCTGTGTAACTTGGTGTGTTTTCAATATATCAACTTGACATTTTTTAAGTTATTCTTGAATATGTGTACTTTGAGAAAATGCCAAGAAAATCAATTTTCAATCCGTCATGTGGTGTCCAGCCTTAATTTACACTGAGCTTAAAAAGTTGCGGAAATAACTAACACCCACATTTAAGAAGTCCGAGAATAATTAACCAATATCCCTAGTAATCAGGTGAAGCGATCAAAAGCAGTAAAAGTAATACTCCTATGAGCAGTTTTACACGGACAAATGGTAAATTTACAGTAAAGGCAAGGAGCAATAAAAGTGCGAAAATTACTCGTAGCTTTACGACCATACGACGATCGCGAATAGAAAGAGATCCCCCGGTGTGCGCCTGTGGTCAAGGTTGCGGCAAAATTTGCCAACTCGATTTAACTCGCAGCTCGCCGCGGTTTATTGTTCTTTCGCCACAAAAGCGAGCTCGACTCGAGCGTGAATCGCGCGAGGCCACACGGAAGTGTGAGTCGCTTGAGGCCGCGTTCGACGGATGTTCGCGGGGCGGCCATTTCGAGAAGCACGAAGAAGATGTCCGCTTCGCGAATTGGACGCGTTGATGGGTCTCCTAACCTAACCTTGAATCGACCTTAGGCGGCCTGCGTAAGCTAGAAGCTCAGAAAATAGAATTTTTTGTTGTACAGTTTATAGCCGAATGTTTTAACTTTAAGTTGCAACAAAGATTGTGGAACAATTCGTAAATTTAACGAGTTATCACGATTCTTGTGACGGGTCAAATCGCCCGTTGCGTTACGGCGAAACGCACCGCTGCTATTTACCGTTTTCTCGTTTGCGTTTTTTTTTCGAAACTGTTTTGGAAAATCTATTCGTCCGATTCATTACAAACTCGGACAGAGCATTGTTTATAACATATTCTATCGAATAACCGAATGCTTTTAGGATATTTTTCAACATTCGCTAATAACAAATGCTTAAAGTTTTTTTGTCCAAAATCAAACCTTTTGTCCCCTTTAACCTCCAGTCATACGAAAGTGTTATTTAATAATAACACTAAAAGTATAATTACTAAAAGAACATTTACTAATTTACATTTACTAATTACTAAAAGAACATTAAATTAATTTCTAACATTAACATTCTAACAAATTTCTAACATTAACATTCTAACAAACATTAATTTCTAACATTTACTAATTACTAAAAGAACATTAAAAGAAAAAAATATAATTACTAAAAGAACATACTAAAAGAACAACTAAAAAGTATAATTACTAAAAGAACATTCTAGTTCTTCAGGCACGGCGACACTTTGTTGAAATAATAATAACGTCACGGCTTATCAGTATTTTTCAATTTAAAAAAACCCAAACTTGTCAAGACTATATATTAATTGCGTGTAAGATCCCGACCTCGTCAACCCAATACTCTCATCGCACAAAAATGTTGGAAACCAACCTGTTTTTTGCCCAAGCTCACTTTGTCCCGTGAACTTCATTCGAACTTCAGATGGACTTCAATTTTCTACGCTAAGCAAATAATTAATGAGGCTTTAAAAAACCAAGTTCGTACACAAGCCACGTCGTCCACTTAGCAACGTAACAAAAATCGGCGTCTACACGTGGCTTAGGGGAGTCGAAACATCGCGCGGCCCTCAGCCAAACTTTGTGACCGTTTCGCGCGCTTGTATCTCGATTTTCCATCAACACCAAAACTCGCGCACGACGCGTAAATTTGGCTTTTTATCTTATCAGTCCCTTGCCAAATGTGCGATACACGGTACATCAGTGCCCGAAACAACGAGCGGGCGCGGGGGCTCGTCATACGCGCTCGGGACGTTCTTAAAATAGAGGACTCGAGACGTCGTTCGCTCTGGTATTGCTCTCGCCTCATCTATTTCGGTACTTTCCGATTACTCGAAATAAACGCGTGAATCACGAGGCTTTGTTTGGAGTAGGTGGTTCTCGTGTACGAGAAGATCGGCAGTCTATGTCAGGGACTATCCGTTGCCTCGTCAACTTCGTCACGTTTTGTTGCGCTGCATGAACATGAGATTCGCAACTCGCTGATCGTGTGACAAATCGACACGTGTCCGATAATAGCCCGAGAAAATATTATTCAACTTTTCACATATATATACAGGGTGTTAGGAAAGTCGATGCAAAGCCTTAAGGGGGTGATAGGTCACCTCGTTAGGGACATATCTAGCCTAAGTTACCTTGTAGTCCAAAGTCTATGGATTTATTTTACGAGTTATTATGGTAAGTATGATTTATTTTACGAGTTATCATAGTATGATTTTTGGAAAATTTCCCAAAATTAGGTACTAACTCGTTCATAATGTTCGAACAGACAATAATTGGTATCTAAAAGCTTATTTGCGTCTTTGCTTAATGTGTGTTCAATCGAGAAACACGAATACAATCATGTGTATATACACGACTAACCAAATGGGACATGTTGTATAATGAAAAACTTTTCAAAAAATAAAAATGCTTCCTACGTTAATGCTATTTTTTTAATGAGAGAGGTAAGCAAGTTCGAATCTAATTTTGGGAAATTTTCCAAAAATCATACTTACCATGATAACTCAAAATTCTTAGACTTTGGACTAATGTAACCTAGGTTAGATAAGTTCGTAACGAGGTGACCTATTGCCCCCTTAAGGCTTCGCATCGACGTTCCTAACACCCTGTATATATGTAAACCGGGTTTCCCATTTTTATTTAAAAAATCCTGGTTTATTTCGGAAAATGCTGCGCCGATGAGGCATTGAGTATAATAAAACTTTTAGGGTTCAAACGGAGACGATAAAAAAATGTTGGTCCAACATACGGAATCGCTGACATTTTTTTAAAATGGGATCATGAATTTTTTTTACCAAAACATTTATCAGGCAAAAACTAACAACTTTTGTGAGAAAAGTTTTTTGACAAAGTTCCTAATTTTTAGGTTTGAATACCATTTTGTACTATTTAAGCGCTATCCAGAATGTACCACGAAGAGGTAAAGGCTTCAACATCACTAGTGTAAGTGTGCATGTGTGTGTGGGTGTGAGTTTGTTTGGGTTTGTTGGCGTTTGTTTGGGATTATTCGATGACCCGAATAAACTCCATTGTTGAGTTCTCCGCGGCTCATCAGTTCCATTATCAAACAAACCCAAGAGATAGAGAAAGGTGATTGGGAAAACATTCGACTTCGAAGTTAAATGTCTTTCAAATCACAATTTAACAATTCTCAATATTATGAAATCCCTCATAGTTGCCATACTCAATATTATGAGTGAATATATTTCGAACCTGTTACATTTATCTACAATAATAGTCGCTAATGACTACATCTGGATATTTTGAGGACGACCCTTCAAGTTTTTTCAACCCAAACTCATCGTGTAATTTGGAAGGAGGACGTAAAATGATTTTTTTCATAAAACTACTTGCATTCATCTAAAAGTCATTGGAATTTTTCCAATGGCATGAAAAATTACTTTTAGATGGTTGCACGCAGTTTTTCATAAAAATAATTTCACGCCCACTAGCCAAAATCAACGATGTTTGGGTTAAAAAAGTTGCAGGACCGTCCTTAAACTATAGATGGGCTAACAGTGAATCTTAAATTACCATTACACGTTCAAAATATTTTTGGTCCATGCATATATGGCACCTATCCGACGATGAAATGTATCGGTGACTCTCGAATGAAATGGACGTTGCTGAAATGTAATGAAAATGATTTTTTTTTAATTGCCCCAAATTTCTTTTTGACAGACGAATCTTATGAAAATCACTCGACCGTTTTTTAGAATCTTGTTCCCAGAGATTTTGAACCTAAATCTTAAAAAAAAAGATTTTTAATTTAAAAAATCGAAATACAATGGAAACCAATTTTGTTGCCTTCCAACGATGGCGACCTGATTGAAATGGGGCATGCAAAAAAATATACGGTCAAATTTTGCAGCCGCTTGATTTGCATTCAAATAGGTAAAGATTTAGTGATGAGCTGGTGATGAAAAATCGTCTACAGTAGCTCAGACACTGAAAAATTGAACACAGAATTGAAAGTTTATTTGGTAATAATAGCATGTAGTAAATATCAGTAGCTCGCAATAATAACGATTAATGAGTAAAAATAATTATAGTAATAATAATATAATAATAATAATTTTTAACAATTCCACGTTTTTGATTATAATAATTTAAGACTAACAACGATAATAATAATAATAATAATAATAATAATAATAAAATAAGTGCATAAAATATTTCTTATAATTCCTTGTCACGCAGGAACGAAAGGAGAAAATGATCGAGAAGAGTCATTTGAAATATTTCAAGCGCGTGGAACATAACTGAAGATTCTACAATAATAGTAAGTAACAACAGCGAGAATTCTCGCCACGAATTATTGCCAACCGTTCAATGTTAAAGCTATTTAAAAAACAATACAGCGAACACGAAACATCGAAACTGACTTGTGTGCAATCCTTGGGACAAATTGCGCAAGAGCGAGAGAGAGTGTTGGAAAAGTCGGCGTGCGCAGTCATTTGCAAAGCCGCAGTAAACGTGATTTTCACCACGGGGACCAAAGGCGAAAGTGTCTCGAGAGGGAAGGTTTTAATGAAGTCGCGGAGCAATGGCGGATCGGTGGCCTGGAAGCAGCCCCAGCAAAAGAGATAGAAAGGCGTCGTGTATGTGCGAGAGCATTGAATGAAATTCAAGTGGGTCGCGCATGAATGAAGTCGCGTCTCGCACTGAGCTACGAGATATATTTTACAAGCGTCGATTATTGCTCGAGAATATTCACGATTCTTATGATGAGGGCAGAGATAATAGTCCACATTTTATTGTGACCGCGTCTCGATGATAAATCTTGGAAGTTTTAGTTTTAAGATTTTTCTTCTCGTTCGTCTAAACATCGATTTCTAACTTTGCACCTTTGTTCTTTTCTGGAGGGTTATCAAAAGATTACCGCAAATTTTGCAAAAGTCGATTGGACGATCGACTGCAAGAAATCTTATCCGAAAACTTCTTATGGAGGTTTGAATAATCTGAAAGACATTTAAAAAAAATTCTTTCCATTTTTAAATACCTGGATTGTCAGAGAACTACCGCAATAAAAAATAATACAATAAGGCGCTCGACGGGAAGAAATTTTGTCGGCAAATTTCTTCGGATTGTTAAAAAATCTGGAAGACAATTTTTCATTTATTTCAGTTTTTAATTTCCTGCATTGTCAAGGGATTACCACAATTGAAAAGAATTCATTGAGACGCTCGACTGGAAGAAATTTTATCCAAAAACTTCTTCGGATCATCGAAAAACCATTAGACATTTTCCTTTCATTTATTTCGATGTTTTAATTTCTTCCCTAATGACGCCTAAAAATCTCTTAAGGGGTTACACCCACTTGCGATTGTGAAAAAATCGATTTTTTTTGTTGCATTCTTTTGAAGTATAAGTATCTGAGAATATGTCCTGAAAATTTCAAGTCGATCCGAACAAAATTGACTGAGATATGAGCGTTGAAAGAGAAGACTCCGTAAATTGAAGAACTGAAATTGAAACTTTAAACGCGTTTTTCTCAAAATGGCATTTCTGAAGTCGGTGACCAAGATTACTCGGACACTAATGAATCGATCTTCTTGAAATTTTGCAGGCTTATTTAATACATAAAAATGTAGTCTTTAATCGTTCGATTTTTTTTTCGAAAAAAATTGCCGTTTTATAGCCAAAAAACGGCCGTTTTTTTTTCGTTAAAATCGAACCATTAACTTTGACTGTCCGCCATTTTGTGAAAAATGAATATTTTTTTAAATCCTTCGATTAAAGACTAGTTTATACTTATATTTGACTAAATTCATCCACATTTTTTTTTCAGTTGATCCACTTCGCCGCAATGTTGGTCACCGCAAACCGTGTATATAAAAACATTATTTCATTGACGGCCATTTGCCACTAAACAATGTAATATTTTTCAATAAAAAAATTACTGAAAGTTCTTCAAGATGTGTTCTTTAAGATGGTATATTGATCGATTAAAAATTTTTTGTAGTTTTCTTTAAAAAAATTCATGAAAAAGGCCTTTTTTTGTGCTAGACGTGGAGGTAACGCCTTAAGTTACGAAATCGGAAGATCAAGTTGTAAAAACAATTTCTCGGTTGATCCTTCACACCAAGACGGTCTTATTTTGCCGATGCTTTTTTCTTCAATGAAGCGCGTTGAATTGCCTTTATTCCGCTTGAATCTCTCTCATAGTTACCTCACCTTACCTGCAAATTTTCATCATTTCACATTATTCTATTCGATTAAAAAATGTCTCGTTCGCATTCGATCATTTTTTTTCTTCTGTCCTACAAACGATTGAGTATGGAGAACCGCTCGGGCGCGTGGGCGACCGGATGTGATCCGAGAGCGAACGCGTTGCTGCAGCACACGCGAGATCTAACCGGTCGCAAAGGACGTGCCGATCAAGCGCGAGCGCGAGAGAGAACGAGCCGCGAACGATTTGCATCCTTTCGACGCCGGATTATCGATTCTCGATAAAATTCAACCGTATTATGTGCGATTCTCGTTTGTAGAGACGCGTAACATTTGTAACCAAATTGCAGTTTTAGAATTTCCAGGAGTCCGGAAAAAAATGTTATCACTCAATAAGCTGTAAAGTTGCTTCCATTAAGGGGGGAGAGATACCTTGAGGCGAGGAAAAAATTTGGTGATTTCCATTATTCTTTTTAACAGGAAGTATTTCTCCACCATTTTTTAGACTTGAGGTACGTTTTATTACTACTTTTGGCTGTTGCATGGTATTTTTAAATTTATTCATCTTTAAAAATGGCGGAGGTATGCCACGGGATTTTAAACTGCATTTTCAAAACTGGCGTGACGTATAACTAAAAAACTAAACGACTGATTCCGATGAAATTTAGTATAAAGCTTTCTATACTAAATACTAAATACTAAATGCTAAATACTAAAAATTTAAGTATTTTTTTTAGTGCACAATGTACCCGTTTTTTTGGACACTTCATTCTTTTTGTTTCAAAGTATACCATTTAATCGATTTTCAATATTTTAAATATTTTCTTGGTTCATATTCTGCGTATGAGTGTTAATTAAAGAAAAATCTTCATTGGTTTTTTTTTCAGATTCGCCACAATCCGTTTGGAAGGCTGTGTCATACCTCCACCATTTTTAAATATTGACAAAAAATACCACGTGACAGCCAAAAGTAGTAATAAAACATTCCCTAAGTCTCAAAACGGTGAGGAAATATTTCCTTTAGAAAAAAAACCATGAAAATCAGCAATTTTCTCCTCGGCTAGAGGTACCTCCCCCTTAAGAAGGCAAATAAAAAAATAAAGAAAAAATATCGAGCAGAATTACATATATTCGTAATTATATATTTTTTTACTCTGTGGGCTTAATTGGAACTGCGATTATTTCCGAGCTCATTATTACGTTGTGGCACTTTCGAGCTCTTCGTCTCCGCTTGCTACGTGTACGTGATAAGCAACAAGGAACGTAGCACGAGTGTTACGAGGAGAGATATCGTATACGTGCTCCGTTGATCGCTACTTAACACTGCCTCAATCTTCTGGGCTATCGGGTGTAGGGTGTCTCGTTTCTGTAAACGCAACGTGGTCACGGATAAGCCGATGCACCGAGCTCCGATCTTTTTTTCCTCCCTTCTTTCGTGGCGAATGACAAATCAATGCCTTTTTATCCCGACGCCTCGGCTCGAAAAACAAAATTCAATATAATTTGCATAATTAAATGAGTAACATGAATACCGTATATTTTTCAGAATGTACAGAAAAAGAAGAATATCAAAAGAAATAATCAGTCGACTTGATTGAATAATTTTATCATTTTTAAACCGTCGAAGTTTGAGGATGATAATGTTGCTTGGAAATGATAAGACTACTAAGTTTGCATGATTAATTAATTGACAGGAATACTTGGTGTCCTTCAGATGTACCATTGGAGCAAAAGAAATAACAGCAGCAACGCATCATCTTGGTTGTATAATTTCAGAGATTTTTAATTGATAGGGTTTGGAGATAAGAAGATTTCTGAACAACGATGAAATTTATGAATTAATTTAAAATGCGAAGAATTCGGAATTTGCATAATCAATTAATTAGTATAAATATGGCATATCGGTCAGAATGCATCATAACGTAAACATTTAAAAAAGTAACTGATGATCTGGATTGAGGCATTGTATTATTTTTTAACAGGTTGGGAATTAAAAGTTGTAAGAATACTAAATTACGTATAAACGATAAAATTACTTAGATGAAAAGAAACAATGAAAACATTTCTTAGGTATTAAAAAAATACTTCAAAATGTTTAAATTACTTAGGAATAATAACATTCTTTAGAACCTATAAGATTAATTAGAAATTATAAAAAATTACGTAGAAATAATGAAACTACTTAAAAATTATAAAATTCGTTAAGGGATTACGAGGGTATAAAAATTTCAAAAAATCAATTTTTTAAATGTTATCATTTAATAGTACAATATGTCTAGAATATTCTCCCAAAGTTTTAACTCAATCGGAGTAAAAGTCTAGGAGAGAGAAAGAGAGCCTTTGGGAATTCCCCCTATTGGGAAATACCGGCCGGGAGCGACGCAGGTATATCGCATTTTTCTCAAAACATTATTTTAACAGTCGGTGGACACGATTTCTCAAAAACTGCAATTTTACTGAACCGATTTTATTGAAATTTCGCACACTTCTTCAAAATAGCATTGACTAGTGATTGGAACAAGGGTTTTTTTCGATTACGCTAAATTTTACAACGCTATACGTAATGTAAATTGTACCAAAAATTGAACTATTTTGCGTACAAGTCTGCCAAAAATTCAAATTTCAATTTTTTTTAAATCCTTCTGTAATCACGAGCTATGCTTATCTACTGACAGGAAAAAAATGTTTTTTTTAAATTTCAGATAAAACTATGAGTTATCCTGACCACTACAAGGATACCTTATTTTAGGGATGTCCGGAAACCAAGTCCCACCGGCTGAATTTCTCAAACTATGGGATGATTTTTTTTTTTTGTTAAAATGTTGCTCTTTTATGTGCTTAACATTTTGGATACAATAACTTATAAATTTTTTTTTTTTTTTTTTCAAATAGATAAAACATGTTTTTTTGCTTCGAAACCCACGTAATTCGCGATGAAAATTCGGGCACCTGAATTTTTCGATTTATTGCCGCAGTGGTCGTGGGCATCGTCGAGGGTTTGAAAAGTGCGGGGAGAAAAAAAATGAGAAAGATCGGCGGGACGAATGGCTGATGGAACGACCAACGAAAGTGCCAAAGAGCCAAAGAAGATTCGTCGCGGTACAAAGGGAGGGCGAATTAATTCGGGCGTAAAGCAAGCATGGTGGTGGTGGCGCAGGACGAGAGTCTTAAGTATGGTACAAACGAGAATAGAACGCCGCCGAGGGGGAACGACCTCTCGGGACCACCGTATACAGTCAAACACTCCTAAAACGAGCAGCTAGCTCAACCGGTGCGACATTTCATGCGAAAAGTCAGGCAAATCCAATTGATTTCGGTTCGCTGTCGTCTGTCTCAACGAAATATACAATACTTACGAAAAATCCGTCCAATTCTCATTTCGTGCCAACTACATCGTTATGGCAACGTCAATTCATTTATTTCCACACGGAGAAGACAGGGGCCTTGGAGTTAAGAATCAATACTATGCTTCTAAAAAAAATATCATTAAATATCAAAAAGTATTGAATGGAATATAAACATTGTAATTATGGTATAGTAATAATGAAGAAATTTAAATTTTAACCTACGATATGGCACGTAAACTGATACAAATAATACATTTTATTCGGCACATTGTGACTTTTCGTAGTATTCAAAAAATATTTTGCCCACGTGATTGGAACAATTAGTTTCCAGTATTCTACAAAAAGTACACGATATAAAGAGTCACATTTTACTAATCAACTTCGTAATATTTTTCGCTATACGCCGAAGATTAATGCTATGCGTATAGTAAAATCTATACATACACGAAAATTCATGCTATACGTATAGTAAAATCCATATGAAAAAATAGCGTGTAATAAAGGTTGGTATTTTACAAAGCACGCATTATTTTTACTATACAGCGTATAGGACTCGCGCCTATGCGAGAATAGTTTCAAATGTAATATGCACGCATCATTTTTACTATACGGTGTGAGAATCATTTTTACACTTCTATAACAAGTCTTAGAATTTTCGAACTGGCAGTAACCTGCTATATTTTCTAGCACTGAATATTAGAATTCTGGCAACGAGTGTTATAATTTGAGGCCGTATTTTTCTCCGTGCATCAATTCGGTTGATCGCAATATCGTTTATTCTACTGTTCCACATCGTCGAAGGTGCAATACCCCGGTATTCACCCAAATCGATAAAAACACCCAAATTTCTATGAATATCGCCCACCCCAGAAAAAAATCCACCAAAATTGCTGACTCACCAGTCGCGATCCGTAACCGATTCCCGATTGTACTTCCGGTGCGGTGACGCTTCGCCTGAAAGGCTTAGCGCTCCTGGTTTGCACCGTGGACCTCATTTTCTTTCCGACAGTTGCCTCAGGACTTCAAGTTCTTCCACTTAGACAAAAAAACCCGCAGCTGTAAAGCGTCCGCGAAAAATGTCTTTGCCCTTCAGTTCTCCATTTTCGCAATCACATTTTTTCAGCACTCGAAATGAAGCGACTGCTTTGCACGCAAGTCCGTGCCGACGCGTCAGGACGACATCGCAATATTTCCGTATGACTTTGACGCGTCGCGAAACGATCGTTCGTCTCAAGTTCTGCGATCACGCTGAATAAAACAGTGAAATATTGATCAGGGGCGCGCACGTGGTCGAGAGATTTTCACGAAGCTGTCCTGAATCGGCGGCCACGAGAATTTTTTTCGAAAGCGCCGCGACGTGAAAATTTTTGGACAAAAACGTCAAGAAAACGACGGAACTTTCGAGCCACGTTAGCTATTGGCGCGAAAAGCTTTTCGCCGGAGAGTCGCGACCGATCTTTCCCGGTCACGTGACATCCGGTTACGAAAGCGGACGAACGAGCCGGAGCCGTTTTCGCTTTCGAAGACACGCAACGGCGACGACGCGTGCTTTCGGGGGTGCACACGAATATCCGGCGGGCGCGATTGATATCGATAATTCGATCGGCTTCGAGCTGCTCGAAGACGGCGATGCGACGGTATCACGTTGAGACCGGGGACTAAAGGCCGAGAGCCCGCGTGCCCGAACTAGCCGTGAGATCGTCGAGTGAACGGCGCGCGTTCGCGCGCTACATACACGCGTGCGAGCAGCTCGAGTGAGAAAGGAACGCGCTCGGGCCGCGAAAGCGAAACAGCAGATATGTAGAAATGTACAGGATGTATCAAAGAGAGAAAAGCGGAAATAGGCCTCGCTTTAGAGATGATCGGCATCGCCGACGTCCGCATTTCGGGAAGGCTTCACAATAAAGTGATTTCGTTTACGGTCACATTTTTTAAAATAAAATTTACCGAGTAGTCGATAATCATGGGGCACAGAAAATATGAAGCTTTAAGGGGCGCACTTCCCTATAGAGTGCCAAATCTTAGTCGATTTTCATGATTTTTTTCGAAGGGTAAGGAATGTATATCGTTTCCTTTACTTAGGTTAGGACAGATCTATACTTTTTGTATATATACACTGTAAAAAAAGATATGAAATTTACAATACGTTTAAGATACAAAAGAATTGAATTTTACGAACTCAGTAGATGAAATTAAATTTGAAACACTTGTATCGTAAATTTAAAACAGGAACATGAAATTCTAACGTGCATATAGAATTTAATAGATGGAACATGGAATTTCAAAGACAAGTTTGTAAATTTGTGGAAAATGTATTGCATTAACCCGTGTCTTCAATTGAAAATTACCACAGATGTATGATAAATCAACTATAAAAAACAGAGCATTGAAAATACAAAACAAGTTTGAAATTTATTTACAGCTGCCTGAAAAATATGATATATGTGAAACTGAATTTTACGATACGTACAATGCATGATCACAACAGATTTATTTAAAAGTGCGAAACTGGAATTGAAAAAAGAATTCATAAGCGCTGATGAAAATCACATGAAGGAACGTGAAAATTATATCAAATTTACACTACATTTAAGGGACAAAAGAATGGAATTTTACGAACTCAGTAAATGAAATTGAATTTAAGACAGTTGTACCGTAAATTTAAAACAGGAACATGAAATTCTAACGTGGATATAGAATTTAATAGATGCAACATGGAATTTCCAAGAAAAGTTTGCAAATTTATGGAAAATGTATTGCATCAACCCGTGCCTTAAATTAAAGATTACAACAGTTGTATATTAATTCAAATATAAAAAACAGAGTATTGCAAATACAAAACGCGCTCAACCCACCTCGGCCGCTCGTGACGACCGATGGTCGCGCGTACTTCGCGTAGCGCCCGAGGGACAGCGCCTTATTCCGCACTTTCGCATAGCCACTCGCAGTTTCGGTCGGGCATATAACCCGACCACCGGCTACGATCGTCCTGGGAAAAACAGACGCGTTTGCAACTCGTGCACGCGTCGGAGAGTGTCACAAATTCGTTACCTCTCCATATTCACGCCAGAGTCGCAGTTCTTGAACTCGCCTATCCGGAAGGAAATTATTTTTCCCTTTTTACGCCGCCAGATGTTGAAGGAAGAAATTTCACAAAAACCACCTTTTTTTATCTCTAGCTCCAGTTGAGGAGGATAAATACGAGTCACATTTTCAGTGGGCTAATTATCAATTTCTGAAATAAACTTAATACTTAGGATCAGTAATTTTAATACACACCCGTATGTTGATATTAGCAAATAGTTCTTGAATTTAATATACATGGATGTGAACATTTTTTTACACGTGCATTATTTTTCAAACGGACTAGTATATTAATATTACGGGGCTACACTTTTATTTTTAAAATAACCTGCTTTCGATTTTCAAAATATTATCTGAAATTTCATAAACGGCGTCCGCATAAAAACATCATACACTTGTGTATTAATTTTTATACAGAAGCTTTTTACAGTATACATTAAAGGTAATACTTTGGTGCTGTGAAATTAATACACACCCGTATGCTGATATTAGCAAATGGTTCTTGAATTTAATATACACTCGTATATTGATATCAGCAAATGGTTCTTGATTTCAATATACTTGGATGTGATTATTTCTTTACACGTGCATTATTTTTCAAACGCACAAGTATATTAATATTACGGAGCGACACTTTCATTTTTCAAATAACCTGTTTTGGATTTTCAAAGTCGTATCTGAAATTTCATAAGCGGTATCCGCATAAAAACTTCCTACACTTGTGTATTCATTTATATATAGACATTTTTTACAGTGTATATATATATATATATATATATATTAGGGTGGTTCAAAATAAATTAATTCCTTTTTCGTGCTACTCATCGAAAAATATTACTACGTTATGAATAAGTAATTCATACAAAATTTGAGAGCTCTAAACATTTTTGAGGTAGTGTTTAAACGAGTTTTAATATTGTTTTCTCGATTTTTCTTCAATTTTTTTCTTCATCTGTTTTCTTACTCCAAAACAACATATTACTCCAAAAAAACACGCATACTTGTTTGACGTTCGGTGATGTAAACACCGTGTTCTTGTTCATCAAGTGCTTGACATAATTTTCACAACCGAATTACATATATTGATTCTTAATCTGCAAATACAAATTGATTATAGTAAAAAAAATATTTAAATAAAAATTGCGTATTGTTACCGAAAAAATTAAATCAAGACTTACATCGATCACGCACTAACATTTTCTACAGCGAGATAGAACAAAATGAATACTCCTACAATCATGAGAAAAAAAACACGAAAAAGGCGTTCGAGCACTAACTAAAAAATTGTTTAAGACCCTCAAATTTTGCAAAACATTCTTTTTTGAGAAAAGAAAAAATAAAGAAAAACAAAAAATTGTTTTTCTTTGACCACCCAATGTATGTATCTTTTCATGGTCCGTATATATCTTTTCTTTTTCATAGGTTAGGAAAGATTTGTACTCCCTGTATATATATATATATATATATATATATATATATATATAATACAATTTATTATTTATTTACTACTTATTATACTACATATATATATACTATAAGGAGTATACGTATACAGGGAGAGTATATATACAGGGTCTGTATATAAAGCTAGAATTGCGAGTGCGGTGTACATTCCAGCACCTCGTAGGATTATTTGAAGCAGTCTGCGCAAAAAATTGATTAGTATATACATGTGGTCACTTGATGAACTCATAATATTGGAAAAATAATGATAATTGGCTGAAGGGGAGGCCTCAGAACAAAAAAGTTGATTTTTTTTTGGAAAAAGTTACGATCTTTGACCCAGCCAGAATCATGTTTATTTTGATAATTTTCAGTCGGTCTTAGTTTCATCAAGTGACCAGATGCGTATATACTAATTCTATTTTGTATGCAGCCTGCTTCAGATAATTCTGAAAGGTGTACACCGCATTTGGCCTCCCTTCCGGACAGTTTCACGGCGACTGGCGAAAAATGGTGACTTTCATCTTCGCCATTTTTAACTTTTTTAAGCCACAAAAATCGTTTTGAAAACTAGAATTATGTAATAAAAAGTAGTTATGACCCTGAAACGATATATACATTCCTTACCCTCCAATAAAAATCATGAATATCGACTAAGATTTGGCCTTCTATAAGGAGTGCCCCCTTAACGGGTGCCTAGTTGTAAAAGTCGGAAACAGCTCGATTTAGGGATTTTTCCCGACAATAGTGATCATAAATTCCTACAAAAATGAGGTATTTGAAAAAGTGTCATCTAAAGACCACTTTGTAACTTTTGTTGTGTGAAAGTATTTAATTATAATTGATTTAGAGTCGATATCCCGGAAGCACCTCTCGAAAACGTCTTTTGCTGTGAGCAATGGCCTTCTGAACTTAAGGTTATGTAGTATAAAAAAGTGAAACAGATTTCGTTAGTAAAGAGTGTTTTAAGATCACCTAACATTCTGATTTATTAATAAAACGTATTATTTGTTTGAAAATAATTATTTTATTTTAATACAAGGTAATACATGGAGGTTTGTACCTTGTATTAAAAACATGTGTGGAGCACAATATCCGATAAATAGCATAAACGGCATAGACAAGAAAGACATATATTCTTTCAACAAGATGGCGCACCTGCCACACTGCGGGTGAAACAATGCAGTTATTGTGGCCGAAGTTTCATGGCCATGTTGTCTCATGCCACGGCGATGTGAATTGGCCACCAAGATCGTGTGATTTGACGCCATTGGATTTGTTTCTTTGGGGTTTTCTGAAAGGAAAAGTGTATGCCAACGATCCACAGACCATTCCGGAGCTCAAGGAAGCAATTGGACTCTCCATTCATGCAATTAGTCCGCAATTATGCGAAAACGTAATTGAAAATTTCATCAAAAGAATGAACGTTTGCAAACAGGGATGAGGCAGCGATTTATCGGATATTGTGCCCCACACATAACCTCCATCTTCGTACCTTATATCCAAATAAAAATATTTGTACTTTTCAAATAAATAATACGTTTCATTAATAAATAACAATGTCAGGTCATGTTGAGACACCCTATATATTATTTTATCCTACGATTGATCGAAGAAATTTCCGAAATATCTAACTAAAAAAAATGGCGCGTGTTCGAGTTGAGAGACTTGACTTTTGCGAAAAAGGGCATTTTTCGTTCGTCAAATCGAAAGTATACATCGGGAAAAAAAACTTTTATCAAATACTATTTTTTTACATCTAGAGAATGGCCTGAAAATTTTAGAACAATCGATGCAGTAGTTTTTCGGACATTTTACTCACCGACTTAAAAAACATACTTTCGAGTATGATGTATACTGTCAAAATATATATAGGTCTTGAAAAAGTAGTTGTTCAGCTTTTATATCTAGCCATAACCCCTTATTCGCACGTTCCAGTTAACATTACTATCGAACTTTTGCGATCCCTTAAAAAATAATCAACTCGTTTTTAATTATTCTTCAATCCAGTTACCTTAAACTTTACTTTCAGAAGGTATTCAATTAACTAAGTCTGTTTAGGTATTCAAGTCTAAGTCTGTAAGGTATTCAATTAACTAAGCCTGTCTATTTATGTCCTGCAAATCGGCCCGTCACTTTTTTAGTTGGAATTTTCTTATTAGAACGTCATCATCGCTATAAAATGTCATCATCTGCCAGTGGCCATATTTTTGTTGTTTTTCTGTATTTTTTCGTGATTTTTTTTTTGAGGCTCTCGATATATGTCCCTTTACCCAAAAACCATAACCCTAAAACAGAATTCGGAATTGCGCCATCTTTTTTGGGCCTATAGTTAGATATGGCCCCTTAAAAAATAATTAACTAAATTTTCATCATTCTTTAATGCTCCTCTCTGATGGAGTCCTCTCCGTTAGTCTTTAAACTTTAGTTTTAGCAGGTACTTATTGTTGGTTGAAAGGAGTAGTATCAGTACTCCTTTTTAATGTGCTTCCTTAAATTGCGACCATTTATTTCATCATTTTTTAATGAAAGTTCATTTTCCATTACCATCGCTTCAGCTTCTAAGGCTGAAGTATCAATTATTAAGGTTTTAAAAAAATTATTATTGATGGAGTCCTCTCCGTTCGTCATATTAAATTTAAAAATGCGTCAACCACATGTGCTATTGGTAGATTCTCAAATCGGCGTTTTGAAGTTACAATGATATTATCCATTACTTGGTAGTGAATGTCGATCTTCCAGTATTTTTCCGGTTATACATCGACCGGCAAATAATAATGGATTTGTTAATCACGTTTCTATTCATTATTATTCCATATGAATTAATAGTATTAATTATTAATATTATTAATTTATTATTATTCAATATTGTATTTATTTACATCCACAATGTATTTATTTTGCCCACAGTTAACTTGATTGTAAAATTTGAATATCTATTTGATTTGCGTGATGGAATAGCGACTTTTTATAAAAGTTACGAAATTACGACGAAGATAATAATTCAAGTTCTATTCAATTATTTCCTCATGCTTGCTTGGGTGAAACAAAGAAAATCAATCGATTTTTCGCATTTAATTATTTTGGTTAGTTTTTTTTCTGGATTCGCACGAGGCTTTCTGGGATGGGCCGTGCCCACCCGTGCCTTCTCCTAGCTACGCGAATGAGCAGTAGCAGACTCCATGGAAAAATGAGTACGAGTGAATTGAGGTGTTGGTGAGATGAGCGGAGTTGGGCAGGACAAGGAGGAGGACGAGGTCTGAGAATGACAAATAACTCGAGTACCTGTTTGAGTTTATTCGCACGTTCGTTTCTGGAAGAACCTGTACGAATATATTTTTACAACGCGGACCTAGGGAGAAAGAAAGAAACTGAGTGTCTCCAGCCCGCAAGAACACGCGGTATGAGGAGAAAGAGAGGCTGAGTGCCGTTCGTGAGACGTTCGGAAGCTGCGTGGCACGCGTCCGCGAAGTGGGGATAAAGTGAAAAAAGACATGAAAAAAGACGTTGGTGAGAGGTGGGCGAAGATCGGTGCGGCTGTACATATAGATATATATATATATATATATAAGCATACAGAAATATACAGTGCATGTAAGTTGCTCGCGTACTCGATTCCGACCTCGCAGTCTCGAGCATTTTTTCCTCTCGTCTCTATACACAAAATATATTAATCAGCAAAATTGATAAGTAAAGTATGCAGAATGGGAAAAGTTAGGTCGTCTCTTATCCAATGAGCTGTACGAGTGAGAGAGAGAAAGAGAGAGCCAGCTCGAGAGAAATAAACTGCAGAGACTTTCTGTGATACGTATATTAATGCAATGATTCGACAAACGAGCATACGGACGATTAGAGGAAACGCGATTAAGATGGATTGGGCCGAGCATCTATAAAAGGAGACGCATCCCAGTAGGAAACATCCATGCTATATATATATGGATACCAAACATAGAATATGGGTTCGTAACTCGCCTTGCATCAACCGTGTTTTTATTATTATCATCAATATCGTCATTATTATTTTATTTTGTTATTACTTTATTCGTTATTATTTTATTTTGTTATTATTTCATTTTGTTATCATTTTATTTTCTTACTATTTTATTTTATTATCAATTTGTTTTAATATTATTATTTATTTTGTATTAATATTGTTTTACCATTTTTATTATATTTATTGTGATTATTATTATTGCAGCTGCGTGTTTGCAATTCGCATTCTTCTTTTCCTCTTTTCCGTTCCCACGTGCAGTTTTTTTTATGCTATCTGTGATTGACTCTCCGAAAAGGTTACTCACATATTTTCTTCCTTCGATATTTCCCTGTATAGAATCGACTTCCATGTATGACTCTTTTCCTGCTAGTTATCGGCGATTCCTTGAGAGGGAGAGAGACGGAGGGACCACTGGAAAAAATTCACTCGGAAACGAACGCGATTTGGCTTTATTCATTTATTGTTTTGAACAATTTCTTGTTATGAGCATCGCGAAAGAGGACTCGTTATTCATATTTTTGTAGCAAGTTATATTCATTTATTTCATTTGAAACGTTTCTACATCACATTTTTTGCTTGTTGCAAGTGAAATTTGAATTGAAGAAAGATTGTAAATATGGGGTCGTCGGATATAGCAATCGCTAGTCGGAAAAGGCAGTATTGTCGGAGCGAGATTCATCGAGGTACGTGACAATTGCCAGGGTCATGGTAGGATTTATTTCTCTCCTATATATATATATACGCGAGAGTCGTCTTTCGTAATAGGATTCTCGTTAGGAAACCTAATCTCCGTATGGACCATAGGGTGAAAACATGTTTTCACACCTCGGCTGCTTGGTCGACTATTCGTATATTGCTGTGCAATATATTTTTTTCTTCTTCATTTTGCGTCGAATCGGCAAAAATTTAAAAAATACACTTAATACGTTTCGCAGGTGTGAATCGCAAGTGAAAATTTTTTTTTCAAATTATTCTTTCTTTCCCATTGAACGAAAACTAACAATATAAATGATAACAAGCATTTTGTTATACTAATAGGGGTACAAGTAAGTTTTAAAAGATTTTTTGTGAATATTGGGGCATTATTGTGGAAAAATGGTAACAAATTGATTACTCGAAGTATTGTCTATAGCTAGCCACTGATTTTTCTCATCTTTCTGGAGGCATACGAATTCCGCGTTGAAAGAACGACTGGTCTATAGAGCCAACCCAAGAATTGACCGTTTTTTTGCATTCTTCGTAAAAACGGAAGTGCTGCTCAGTCAGTTCATGAGCCATTGATCGAAACAAGTGGTAGTCGAAAGGAGCCATGTCTGGAGAATACAGCCTGTGGGGTAGGATATCCCATTTGAGTCTCTTTAAGTAGTTTTTGACTGGCACTGAAACATGTGGTCGAGTTTTGTTGTGCTACAAATTCACTTTGTCGGGTCTCTCGGCTTCAATTCGTACGGTACTCAATTTCCTTACTTTTGGAGCGTTCCGAGTGTTGCGAGTGTTTCGAGTATTACGATCCCGAATACATTTATTCGCTCTGTCCGTTCGCCAGGGCGCCTCAGCGTGCCGATTTAGACTGAGCCTCGTAATGAGTTCCGTGTACTCGTACGAAGTCTAATGAAAATTCGTTTGAGGATGCCACTGGTACAACTCAAATGTCGGAAAGATTCCGGATTGCAGCAATCACGAGAGACGGAAGATAAAAAGACATTTCTTTGCACTGCAACGATGCAAACTTCAAAGCCGCGAAAAATTATTCACTCGTAGACGAGGCCGACGTATTTAGCGCACAAAAATCATGGATTGATTGTTGCGCATAATAATAATACTAATAATAACAGTAACAACGATAATGATGAAGAGAAATGTTTGCGTCGATACAGTCAATAATGCTTACTATATACATATGTGAAACATTAATGAAAATTGCCAATTATTACTTTTTTTATTTAACGGTACAAAAAAAGTGAAATATCGTTTTATGAAAACGCCAAGCAAGTTTTTAGAAATGAACACAAAATTGTCAAATCTTAGAAATTCAATTGAAAAAGTAATTATCTAAGTAAACCCTCTGTTCATAATAGAATAAAAAATATTTCGAGTTTAATTTGAGTTTTGTAGATAGTTGAACAAGCGATAATGTTATCAAGGGAACTTTTTATTACTTAGCGTTTTTTTACTTGTTAAAGTTTTTGAGGGAGATATTAGTAACGTCCTCTCTTGTAAATCTTTTGAAACTTACTTGTACCTGCCCCTAATAAATAATACTGTTATTGATATTATGTGCGTGTAAATCCCTTCGCAATGCAAGAACTCAAAGTGAAAATTATTCTATTGCCATTGCTGGTATCAACGTCATAATAATCATTATCATCAACAACATATTAATTTATCATTATTGTTATTATTATTATTGACAACATATTATTATTATTAAGGTCATCATTGTTATTATTATTTCTATTTTGGTTATTAGTATTATAATTATTTGTTATTAGGGTATTATAATATTTTTTTATTTACTTTTATAAGAAAAGTTTATTATAGTTTGTTTATTATATATATATATATATATATATATATATATATTGTTTTTCCATTGTTATTATCCCTCTTATGTTGGTATAAAAATCATTATAATAATCATTGTCATCGGCAACATTTTATTATTATTTTTATTGGTGCTATTGTAATTACTACTATCATTTTGGTTATTTGCATTATAATTATATTTTTTTTTATTCTAGTTTTATAATAAAAATTTCATTCTAGTTTTTGTATTATATATATTCTTATTATTCTATTGATATTATCATTACTATGTAGGTATCAACAACATTGTAATAATCATTGTCATTAACAATATGTTATTCTTTTTTTGTTGGTGGTAATGCAATTATTATAATTATTTTGGTTATTAATGTTATTTTTTAAATCATATTTTTTGTAATCATTTTGTTATATTCTTTTCACTATTAGCTTTATGCTGTTTATTTTTGAAACTTTCGTCGTTGATTCGTGCCCCCGGGGTTTTCCCCGTTATTACATTCCCCGCCATATGCCACTATCACATCGCCTATTTTTTAATTATTCATGACATATGTACATTTTCTTTTATCATTAAAAGTATACAAATTATTTTCATATAAGAATTTTTGCTGTTGTTTTTGTTGTTGTTATTGTCATTATTATTATTGTTATTATGATGTACCAGTGGGTAATATAATTATACTAGAATAATAGCATATGTGCAAAGAAATAAAAGAACTCAGCCCAAGACACCTAATTATAGCCACGAATGAATTCGCTACGCATTAGTTCGAAATCGCGTTAAATTGCAGTTCATTACATCACACCTACAAGTATACTACGCGAGCGTGTGTTACACACACATACACGTGTATAAGCTTGTAACGAATATATATATATATATATGTATATGTATATAATTTTTAGCATTTTGTATGGTAAAGGCTTGAGCGAACGGGGTCAAGCGATTAACGATCGCGTCGTCCCAGCCACGGCCATTAAATTGTTGCATTATTATACCATTTCATTGCAATAAAGTGTGCGAGACCGGGAGTATACACGAGCGCGTCACATCGCGCGGGTGTCCGCGCCGTGTTAATTACGAAGAAAAAAAGGGCGGGGAACACGATTTCACTAAGCGAACATAATACATAATTCGCTGCTTCGCACACGATGAATACCAATTACCCAATGCATTTACCAACAATAAACTCTCCAACAAACGGAATTTATAATTTTTCTTCTTTATAGCCGAGCTCTTGCGTGTTGGATGGGATTCGTATAGTTGATTGTGGGATAGGATCGTCAATGTATCATCGATACGTTTCGTTTTTGTGTTGGGCGGAATTCATACGATGCTCGCAAAACATAGTGGGCGAAGACGTAAAAAATGATAATGTACTCGAATGAGAGCCGCTTTTATTTAAATTCATGAAAGGTTGGGTTTTTTACAATTATTTGGTAAAAAGGCTCGTGGACCAGCAAATGTTGCTTTGAAGAAACGAAGACGGTGCAATGTCAGTAGTAAGTGTTTTTCATTTATTAGAATATAAAAAAGTAGCTCTCGAAGAATTATCTTATAGCATGCGAGGCGCGACGAAAGTGAACGAGTGGCGCCATCCGACGGCACTCTCGCGAACCGATTGTGGCGGGTGTGTTTCAAGATGCAGCTCGAGCGTCTCTTTACAGCACAATTTTTTACAGGTTGGAAACTCCGGCGTTTTTGAGTGGTCGGAAGTGTCACCGTGCGGCAAAAAACTTAATTCCTCGTCCATCCACTGGAAGCGCTGTCGCGTAGGGGTCTTGTAGATCAAGAGACTCGGCCACGGTCCTACATGCAGGTCTTGCAACTCGATCGATTTTTAATGGTGTCTCGCACATTGAAGCAGTCTTTGGTGTCGCTAGTATCAGGGGATGTTGTTTTGATAGTGAGAACATAAGCTGCGTATTCTGATTTCGCGTATATGGTTACCACATAGTGTGGTCAGTCGAGTGGCTCGAGTGCAAAAAACGTGTTAGCGACTTATAATTTTACTTTTCCATGCGAAGAACATGGCTCGGATATTTTATTGTATCTGGTTGTTTATTACATTAGGTTGCGTATGAGGCAAAATGCGCTGCTGGAAAACAAAAAATTTTTAAAAATGGTCGGTATAAATCTTGGTACTCGGAGGTTTTCGGGACGCTGATTGTGATGCTGAACTCAAAATGAAGGAATCATACATGTTGAATTCAATAACATGGAGCATAATACAATAAATAGGTGGAAACATATGAAGCTTGAGTACCGAGTTTCATCTAAATCAATGTGTATTATTTGTATTTTCATTCGCCATATTTGTTCATCATTGTGGATTCCTGAATTTTGAGTTCAGATCCGTAACCAACACCTTCAAATACCGCAAAGTACAAGTTTTCAGGATAAAAACATCTTCCTGCCATTTTGGGCACTTTTTGTCGAATTCTCTCTGCTAACAAAGGGGTTAAGGCGGGATTCTACTTTGAAACCATGAAAAAAACGCTATTTTCGTGAATTTTTTCTGAGAATACTATTAAAGATATCGATATGGGGTTTAAACTGTTCAATAAATACACTCTTTAAGTACATAAAAAAAAATTTTTTAATGTATTTTATTCATTTTTTGTACACGTAAAATATGTTTAAAGCCAACGCCTCGAAAAGCAGGTACCGTTGCCGTGGTCGTGAAATCTTCCCGACGGATGGTCTGAAACAAAAAAATCAAATAGTTTCATGTTCAGTATGTCTTCAGGAACCGACCTAACTAGAATATTTCATATACGTGCAAAATTAACAAAATGGCGGCTGAAATACGAAGAAAAAAAAATGCGTTTTTTTGGGTCTTTTTTTGCAATAAAAAAATAGTTCTAATCAAAATTTTAAGTTGATTGTAGTTAGGTCGGTTGGTACACACATATAGAATATGTGTTCCAAATTTCATAAAGATCGGTTCAGTACTTTTTGAGTTATCACGACCACGGTACTTGAAAATGTCGTTTCGAGAAAAACGCGTTTAAAGTTTTGGTGAGTGATAAATCGTAGAAAAAATTATCTTACCCTCAATCAGCGATGCCTGGGCCATATAATATGCCTTCGACGTGTTCCAGGTGGGTGTTTTCATCCAATTTAGCCTTTTCAAAGTTTCAAAGTAGAATCCTGTCTTAAGAACATGAGATGACACACGGACCGCGGCTATCGTTTACATGACTACACACGAAATAATTAGGGGCAAGGGGGGAGGCTTATATCACAGAATACCGCGAGTGGGAGGTACCCTCCGATAGCAGCAATCCAGGTGCCGGCGAGAGGAATGAAAAGTGGATCTCGCAACGGTGCCTCACGGCTCCGTTGAAATCTGGCTTCGTTTCCAGACCTGTAGATGAGACCGTAGCCGCAAAGCTTTATACAGTAAGATAGGCTTTTAGCATATAGATATACCGCAATCGATAACTGCCGCAAAAGTTCTGAATCGTATTACAGTGTTCCGTTGTAGTGTCGAAAAAAAAACAAATGGTCTATTGATTTCCGAAAATGCCTAAAGCGGACATCGTACCGAATTATTGCAAAAGTTTTACGAACAATACTAGAAAGTGTTCACTGTTTGAAATTTCGAGGGACGACTAACTGCGTCGAAAATGGGAAAAGGGCAAAAAGAATTCGTTGTAAAAAAAAAACAAACTCACTAAACTCATAAAACAATAAAAAGGGTGCCTTTAAGGAGGTTGGAACGGTCCAGCTGAGTCGAATAACGCTTTATGGATTTTTTAAAAATTAACCTCAAATAATGCACACGAGGTATTCTGTTGATGCAAATTTTTCATAAAATATCTAATCGAAGGGCAAAGATATGCTATTTTATATTCTTATTACGTGAATAAGAAAAACTTTTGTGTTACTACCAACATGAAAATGTAAAACATTATCGATGATTATTATTTTTTAAACTGCGTCAGTGAATGCTTTACACAACCCAGAATGAAATGTTAAGTTATTTATAATTATGGCTATTTATATGTCACGAGATTATTTATTACTCCCATTCTTCAATATTGAGTGTTGCCGGATTCGGCAGCTTTGCGGACATGACGTTCGCAGCAATGCTCTTTGTTCGCTAGCCAAGATTCGTAATCTTTTATCAAACCTTCATGGTTCAATGTTGAATATATATATATATATATATATATGGTTTACGATAGGCACGCTGTTTTTTTTGTTTTTTAATGTTTACAAAGGTTGAGTGTGCTTTATCCGTTGCTAGAAATAGTTAATCTTGGTGCTTAATAGCTAACAGAATGACATCACGTAGATGAAAATTTTACTATTAAGCTATTTTTTATGTCTAATGTTTCATGGTGGACGACTTTGTAACAAAACATAAAAACAGTAGTCTGGACAATAACATATAACATTTTTCTTCAAATCTTGGGTTGTGGCTAGCGCTCCAACCTTCTCAAACGTACGCAATGCGTTTATTTTTTTTAATTTCCATTTCCATTATGTTTATTTCCAGATTCTCATTGACATTATAAAGGAAGCAAAAATAAGAATAAGAGTTGTACAAACAAACACGGATTGCAATCTAGTGAGAAAAAAACGGATTAGTTATCTTACAAAATAAAAAAATTGGGCCGTTTAAATTTGTCTATACCCCATCTACTCTAATGGCCAACAACTAAATTGAAAAATAAGAGAAGTTCGAAAATACGAAAAATACAGCCTACTGAAATAGTAATTGTCATTCTCAATATAGGATCAGTAGTAAAAAAAAAATCGAATCATTTTCCATCCGTATAGCTCTTAAAAATATTGTTTATGTCAAAAAAATTTGCTCCATTGTACAGCCGTTGGACCTGCGTTTCATTGGCTCGTCCCTAGGTAGCAGCGCCGTAGGTGGCAGCAACGAGAATTACCACCTTCCTCGTTATCCGAGTCACTCTCCACCCTACAAGTTTCCCGTCCTGCATGTAAGACCGTGCTTCACGGCAATGGCTTATGGCTAACTTCACTCTAATCGCAGTCGGTTATGGAGACACATATGTAACATCTATGCTCTCGGTGGACGCGCACTGGCGATCCACGCGGGAATTGAGGTATCGGTACTTTGTTTACGTAAAAACAGGGTAGCGATTCCGTGGAAGTTTTGTTCGGTCTATACCGCACCGAAACTCAAATCACTTCCGAGGGAAAAGTTGACCCATACAGTTACCTTGAACGTCTGAAGAACGAATTCAGCAACCGCAGTACATGAACCATTCGTTTCTTACGAAATTTCGAGCACATCGTCCTATTCGAAGCCCACAAAGGTATCGAAAGACAAAAACTCGAATGAAAGCTTCCCTTCATCTTTTTGTTCTCACTCGAACGAGTTCGGGAAATTAACGAGGTAATCACAATAACTTCGGCTACTTTTGAAAATGATTTTGGACAAGCGCAACCTTACAAATGCGATTACCGGGACTTCGTTCATTTCTCAGAGACAAAACATCGCGGGATCATGTCCCTGGACGACGATGACGTCGATTTCGTCAAGAGGCAGTATCTCCGTTGCACCCCAATGGCCAAACTCGTCTTTCCGGTAAGTCACAGCCAAGAGAAAGCTGCACCATGTGAAATATGAATGCGAGAGAGATAGCTGTCATTTTCGAACAGATTTCGCAGAGTCGAATGACTTTCAGGGCAAAAGAAAAGCATCAAGTTCTCCATCTGTGAATACCGCAGAGCTTGATGCTTTTTGTCGAAAAACTTGTCTATCTGTGAGCAAGCTATGCCTACAAGTTTGCGAGATGATAGTGACTTTGTACATGCCCTTGTGCTATCTCCACACGATGGTCCCATCGCAATGGCCAATTGCGATCAGCCGTTGTGCAGAGGTCAGGCTTTGCACAGTGATGCACGAAGGATCGCACTGGCCTACAATAGCTTTGTTGCGGATTTTTCAACCACGTATCAAAGGATGCGGCGCTTAGTGGCTGTAGGATAGCACAAATTTGACCTCTATTTTTTTTTCCTATTTTCACCATACAATTGTCTTCCTTAAAGAAAAAAAAAAAAATTGTCGCGATAGCCGTGAGCGGTAAAAAAATATTTAGCGTTCGCTCGTGCCTCCCACAAATTCAAATTTTCATTAAAAAATCGAGTTTTTTTGTCCTCTTCTCACCCATTAATGTTATGCTTAATCATTTTTAAATTAACCTTACGAAAGCTCTAGCTGGCCAATGAATATTTACCGGTCGCCCAAGAGCATCGTAATTTATCATTTTTATCCTTCTCACTCATAAATTTGATATTTTGTAAAATGTTCAGAACAATTAATGCATTTTCTTTAGGAAAAGTTTTTTCAAATTTACCTTACACTTCCAACCTAAAAATTAAAATCTTTGTGCTCATCAAATAATTTTTTAGAGCTCTTGTTCGCAAACAGAATTATGGGTCAGTTTTATTCGTAAAACTGAAACGGTAGGTGTTTTCCATGCATTGTAATGCGTCCCACAGTTGGTCTCGTTAGTCGAACTGTCGACCAATCGCAGCTGTACTCTGTGACGAGCTGAGCCATAATACAATAATACATAAGAATACATAATAATACATATTTTCTAATTGGTGCTTGTTACAAATTATTAGAATAAATTATTCAGAATATGTAACACTGCTGTTTATTTTGCTTCTATGCTGCAAGGAATTATGGTGTATGCGAGATTTATTTTTTGCCGGAAATGGTAAATTTCGTAAACCTTGAGCCTCCACAAAATATTCATTGGCTGGCTAGAGCCTTCGCGAGATTAATCAAAAAATTATAAGGCGTAAAATTTATGAGTGAAAAGTGGACGAAAAAAAAAATATTTTTTAAATGAGAATATGAATTTTTATGAGGCTTGAGCGACTTCGTAATATTTTTTGACCGCTCGCAGCTTCAGCGATCATTTTTTTTTCTTCAAAAATGATAATTAGATGGTGAGAACAAGGGAAAAAATAGAGCTCAAATTCGTGCCACCTTACAGTACGCGTCTACACGCTGGTCCGTCGTTCATTGTGCGTTTGATGAGAGCTCAACACAATGGGGGGCGTACGCAAATTACGTAACGCAATTTGGGAGAGGGAGGGTCTCTGGCCATGCGTTACAGTCCTACGTATATGGGGGGCGCGGGAGAGGCAAACATTTGCGCAGTGGCTTTCCCTGGCTGGAACCTTACGCAAGACTCAGCGTAGATGGCGCCACCTAAACATTACGCAAACAAAAGAAGCTTTCAACGCGCGTGGTACATTTTCACAGTGTCGGTGTTGTACTACAATTATATGAATATACATGATGGACAATAATTACGGATATTTGACTATACCGTAATTGAAAAATTACCTTCTACTCTTTTCATTCTCTGTTCATCCTTTAAAATTTCTTTTGTGCTCCAAACGAACAGGGAAGGTATAACCCCTCTTTTTCAATATTTTCCCGCTCAGTTTCATCCCCATAAAGAATTAAAATGAGCTAGGTTAGTATTATGTAATAAAATAATACCAGAAGGCTGAAAAAATGAAAATATTTCAAACAGAAAATTTTAGGTTATGATGATTAACTACTTTACAATATACTTTTAAAAGTAAATAGCGTCCAAAATATTATGTTTATACACTGAGCTGTAACAAATCCTTCATTCCTATGGTATGCAGATCTAAAATGATCAGAATATAGCCTTGAATATTTTGCGGCTGTAAAGTGCTTTTGACGTATAACAATTTCTTATTCCTTGCGCCCTTTTTCGTTTTTAAGAAATAAATTAACGCCTTCGCTTCTGCGTCTAATTGCACAGCACTGATGCGATCACAATTTATTCCCGACAAACGGATTATTTAAAGAAAATTCAACAGTACTCGTAGAAACACAGGCATTACCAAAACGAATGTCCCGAAAGGTCATGTACTGTTTACGTTACAATACAATATATCCTCTAGCGGGAGAAAGTGGCAGTTGGGTTAACTATTGTTTTTTTGCTTTTTTTTTACAATAATTCTTGCAAGTGCATATATTCAAAAATATGTTGACAAAATTTTAAGTCAAAAGTCCAAAAATTGACGTAGTCACAGACTCTTTAGTGAGAACAGGTAGGTGGCATCGTTCACGATAGATGGAGTGCAGGGTATTATTATTTTGTGAAATATAATGAAGATGAAGAACCGTCATATTGCCCGGGACTAGATACTTTAATGTAAGTATCAATATTCTAGAAAGACATAACTTTATATAAAGAAAAACGGAAGGAAAACTTTTAACGTGTTTTTCTCGAAACTACTTTTTTCGGCCTTATCCCAGCGAATACTCGAAAACTTATCAACCGATTTTCAATTTTTTATTTCTGTAACACGTAAATTTTGATGGTTACTATTTTTAAAGGCTACTTGGATACACAACAAAGGTCTTGAAAATATAAAAAAATCTTCGAACCGTCACCATTTTATAAAAAATACAAAGAAAATAAGAAAAATGCCTATGCACAACATAGCTACATTTGCATAGATATCGATAAGTTTTGACTTTTTATTTACAGATATACTTTCATCAAGATATCGATGGGACAATGAAGAGAAATGTTTATTTCGCCGTCGAATCACGGCGTTTATCTCGGTTAATGTAAAAGATTTTTTTTCATGAAAATTGGTATGAAACTAGTTGAATATATACTCAAGGCGGGATATAGATTTACAACGACCAAAAAATTATTTTTTTTCTTTCAAACGATAGAACTATATATGTAGAATATTTTCCCGAAATTTCAAAACGGAAATCGAAAACGATTCGGAGCGGGCGTAGACTTCAAACGCGTTTTTCTCAAAACTGCATTTTCGAAATTGGCGTACAGGATTACTAGAAAACTATCAATCCGATTGAGCTGAAACTCGGTGGAAATGTTAATTATTATTATCAAATAATAATAATATAACTCCAGATCATATTATTGTATAAATAAGTAACATATTTGATTGTAGTACATCTAAAAAATAATTATATAATTGTGCTGGTTAATTTATAGTTTAATATAAAATCATATGTAAATTATTATGGAATAGTTTCGTGAAGGTTAACCCAAAAATCCTATTTTTTGATGAATTTGCCGGTTTTAGGTAGCGACGCAGACCGCTCCTGCGCATCTCACCCGTGCCGAGCCATCATGTTCCACAGGCGCCGTTGTCGACGCTGGCGACAAAACTGTTTTGGATATGCTGGGAACTCCCATTCCGGTGATAAATTTAGATGCAAACAGTCTAATCGAAGGCAAAGTTATTAAAATCTCTTCCTTAATTAAAAAAAAAGAAAATAACTTTGTAGAACGTTTTATTTTACATTTTAAATTTTCAACAGGGAATCGGCAGCATCCTATGGCACCAGAGTCTAGCGATGAAGAGGAGATAGTGGACAGTCCTCTCAACCGCACTTACAGTGCGCCTAGCCAGGATGCGCTTCGCAAGGAAATAAATACAATTAAGGTAGAAATACAGAGCCTTCTTCTAAAGAATGATGGAGCGAACACGAAGTTGGCGGACCTCGAAAAAAAAATGAAGGAAAAAGAGTCTGAGCTGAGAGTCAAGAAGAAGACGGCGATGCGTGTAAAAAGATGGCGAGATCGTAGAAAAGGGCTCACAGGGGCAACGGAAGCAAACGGGCTGGATGATAGTGAAATGAACAAGGAATTGGAGTCTCTGGAGAAAAAACTGCAGAAAAAAGAGTCCGAGCTGAGAGTCAAGAAGAAAAATGCGATGCGCGTAAAAAGATGGAGAGATCGTAGAAGAGGGCTCGCTGGGGCTACGGAAGCTCAACAAAAAATGAACGATAAAGCGTCTGAGCTGAACTCCAAGGAGAAGAGTGTGATACGTTTAAGAAAATGGAGAGCTCGTAGAAGAGAAATGTTTGCTGAAGTTATGACCAAAAACCCTGATTTGGATACACGTTTGAGAGTGCCCGAAGAACTCGAACGTCCTAGGCTGGAGAAAGATCGGCCTGAGCTGCTGAAAGCAATCGTTGACCTTGTGCCTTTCGGACCTACTGCGAAAGACATGCGCCATCGTATTGTACTTCGCAGCTGCAGGACGCTGTCTGATCTCCACAAGGAATTGGAAAAAATAGGCTTTGCCATATCACAAACTGCAACCTACCTTCGTCTTGTTCCAACGACTCCGAGCGACGGTAAAAAACACATCATGACGGTGCCTGTGCGACTTTTTTGTCCACAGGCAGACCTTCACAAGGCCCATATAGACCAGAACTTTTGCAAGGCAACCACCCAAGGCGTGGAAACACTAGCATCCATTCTGGGCCCAGATCAAGTAATTTTTATATCACAAGACGACAAGGCTAGAGTGTCGCTGGGCATAACAGCTGTAAACAAGGACGCACCAGTTTTGATGTACCTAGACTATCAGGTACTTTACATAATTTCAGCGATGCATTTGTAGTTACTGTCGTTTGTGGTGACACATACATTCTTTATTTTAGATTAGATTACCCGATCACGATTGGGTGGTAGCAGAACGACACAAGCTGGTGCCCTCTGTTTACGCCTATAATGTCATCAAGCCGCATTCTATGGGCCAGCCAGACGCGGTTACCCACTCTGGTCCAACATACATTGCGATAAGAAGTGGAAACCATTCTTCTTCGACAATCTCGGCGCACGCTGCCGATTTTGAGAAGATACTTCGTGTGCAAAGCTTCCATGATCTTATGGCAAACGAGGAGGGTGTGATCAAGCCAATCGTCATCCTATCTGTCGACGGTGGACCTGAGGAAAATACCAGGTGTCCGAAAGTGATTGCGCACGCAATTGACCACTTCCAGAAATACAACCTAGACGCCTTGTTCATTTTCACAAATGCGCCCGGGACGAGTGCTGACAACCGTGTCAAAAGGAAAATGGCTCCACTAAGCAAGGAGCTGGCAGGTGTCGTTCTTGAGCACCAACATTTTGGGACCCACCTCAATGTCAACGGCGAAACTATCGACCCACAGCTTGAGATCCAGAACTTAGCTCATGCCGGTGGAGTTTTGGCCGATATCTGGAATGGTCTGGTCCTAGACGGGCACAAAGTGTTCGCGGAATATATCCAGCCCGGGGAGGCTCTCTCTGTTCCAGCTCTGCCATCGGCAGACTGGTACGCACAGCATGTTAGGGAGAGTCAGTATTTGCTGCAGGTGAGAGACATAAAAAAGTAATGATAGTTTCAAGGTAGCTTTGTAGCAAACGTTCAGATGATAACAGGCGTTGTTTTTTTAACACAGATCGTAAAATGCACCGACTTTGCTTGCTGCAAGGAGGCTCGAAGTGGCCTGCGCCGGGTCTTGCCACGTGGGTTTCTGCCCCCGCCTTACGCCCTCGTCCAAGCATCTCGCGGCCCTCAAGCTCCGCAGCCCACAGGGAGCGGAAACGATCATTTCGCTCCACTACTGCTGAGAAGTTCGGTGTCAGCGAAGCCCAACCATGTTGGATTCGCTGTGATGCCCTATGATTTCTTCTGTCCGTCAATAAGCGATCAGTTGCGAGACAGAACCTGCAATGTTTGTAACCTTTATTTCGCCTCTAAAAAAGCAGTTGCGTACCACAAGAGCAAGGTTCACCCGATAGCAGTTCCTGCAGATAAAGTCCCCGCTCGGCAAGTTATTACGCGGCACAAGGGAGAGCTACTCTGCCAGTTAACACCTGACATGATGGAGTGGGTGGCCGAAGAAGATGTAAAGGTAGAAGTTACACAAGGTGTGACTACCGCCGGAGCAGATTCCGATTCTGATTTGCCTTTGATAGAACGCGTGAATGAATGGAACAAAAGTCCCTTCATAGAAGACAATATAGGATTCCCAGAATAATCCTATGTCGCTCTATGAATGCATTTTCGTTTACTCACAATGTAACGCCAGATTTTAATGTATAATAAAAACTGAATTTGTTTATTAAAAAATGAATTATTATTGGGAACTAAAAAATCTTCCTTTTCTAAATATACGTCCAAGGCTTTTCACAAAGCACCGGTTACGTAACGGAATAGGGGGGGGGGGGGGCAGCCAGGCGTTGGGGTCTTGGAAAGTGAGAGGAGGGGGAGCGGTAGAAAAACGAGGAATTTAACGTTACGTAATTTGTGTACGCGACCATGGCATACCGTGCGATGGCCATCGATGACCGTGACTCATCCATACAATGGCCGTCGCGCGGGTGGTCATGATGGGCTATTGCACAGTAGACAATGATGGGCCTACCAAACGCGAGCTCTACACGATCGCCCATCATGGCCCACCATGCGACGGTCATTGATGTTGAAGTTTGCATCGTTGGAACGCAACGAAAGTTTAGTAGACCGAACTTTTGGTGGGAAATTTAAGCTACAAAAATCGCTCAAACGTCTTTTAGGATCCTCATGAAAAATCGACAGCCTGAAGTTCGAGCATGAGAATACGGATGACGAAGAAACTGAAGAAATAAATTTGACAAATGGATTCTATCGTTGCATTCCAACGATGCAAACTTCAATACCACGATGGTCATCGCACAGTGGTCCGTGATGAGCCATCGTATAGAGCCCGCATTGACGAACCGTTACTTCTTTACAAATGATGCTCCGTCGATGTTTTGTGTTCTCTTTGTTCGCCATGTGGCGCCATGCAGAAATCCAACGATAAGCCCATGAACTACGAGACGCAAAGGAGGATATTTGAAAGTACCATCGAGGACGCCAGATCGACGAAATATCCGCCCAGATTGTCGTACAGGATAGCCTTTCTCCGTGCCCTGATCGAAAAGGTTTGCTCAACATTGCAAAAAGAAAAAGCATTTCCCTGATATTTGTTGATCTCGTACAGGAAAGACTAACAGTTGTGTGCTTTGCTTCAAGTCGGAGAACAACGGCGAAGAAGAGCTTTACGACAAATTGTACGAAACGTTGACGAAGTACATGGTGCTCAGCGACGAAGGAAACTCCACTCATTACCGGCAATATTTGTTCGAACATGAAGATGGCACGGATAGGCTGATCCTGCAGGAGAGTACAAATTTAATATCGGATGGAACGACCGGCCTGTGTACTTGGCAGGTATTTCCTTTTTTTAGACGGAAAGGCCATGCCTGTGATGAAATAAGAAAACGATTTTTTATTCAATGTTGTGACACGGATTTTTGCAATTAGCAAAAACTCGTTGAGGGTTGAGGGAAGTACCCAGTCGTAGATAAAGTGTAGCGCGATAATATTCAAATCGTCCATTTTCAATTTCTAAAGACCCATAATAGGATAAAGCAGAAGTTAAACGGGTCCACGAGATTGAACACGGAAGTAATGTTAACGCGACATATTTAAACCTATAAATACAAAACGAACGCGAATGAGTACATTAACGCCTCGATGTCATCGTGGCGTTAAGCGAGTGATTTCTCAAAGATAAATAATATGTAGCGCAAAAGAAAATCCGTAAGCTCTGCACCAGTGAATACTCCAGAGCCTGATGCTTCATTTTTCTGTAAAAACTTAACCATCTCTGAGCAATAATCAATAGTATGAATCGTATGAAATTACGCGTGTCAAGTTATCAAAAACTTCGGCAAAATAAGGTTTTCCGTGTTCAGGAATACGACAGAAATTTATGATGCTGACGTTTGCATCATTGCGACCCAACAAAGATGCATTTTTGTGGATTTTTAATATATATTTTTTTGGCGGATTTGAGCGACAAAAATTACACGTTTTTCAGGATCCTTATACAAAATCTAAGATAAATTGTCAAGAGCATATTTTCGATACTAATTGCTCCACAAAAATTATAATATACGATTAATCTTTGTATAATTTATTTCCGCAAATTGCCAGGCTAGTTTTCCTCTGATCGAATGGTGTGTCGCGAACAAATCGAGAATAAAGAACAAGCTGGTCCTCGAGCTTGGCTCGGGTGTGGGACTGGTCGGGCTCTCGGTCATACGCACATGTTCGCCGAAACGCTACACTTTTTCCGACTGTCATCCGGCGGTACTCGATACGGTCGTGAAAAACGTGCGTTTGAATTTCGGTAAAACGGAGGAAACGAGTTCCGACGACGTGCGCACGGTCGCATGGAACGAGGAATCGTACAAAATGATTTATCGAACTACGGACGTGCGAATAAAATTCCTCAACTGGTCGTTGACGAGTGAGAGCGACGCGGAAGCGGACGGGACGAAGCCGGAAGTCGTTTTGGCGTCGGATGTCATTTACGACGAGCGTATTCACGGCGAGTTCATCGAAACCCTCGGCGTTCTTATCAGGAGATCGAATCCTCTCGTATTTGTCGCCACAACAGTGAGAAACGAAGAGACTCTTGCTGCATTTTTCAAAAAATTAGGTATGATGTTGAGACTTATGTTTTTTTTTTCTTTCGATATCACTCATTGAACACGACGCGACGAGATTTGAACTTACCGGACGGACGCACGGATATTTCTGCTAATTAGGCGGCCAAAAATAGAATTAAATTTGTCGCAGGTAAAAAAAACTGCTACCTGAGAATGTTGAATAGCCACCGAACCATGGGCGACGCCTTCCCGTTACCGAACTGGGACGATTTGTAATGTATATAACAATCGACGATTTGTAACATACATAACGAAGAAAATAATTTTGGCCGCCCAATTAACTAAAATATCCCTATGTGGGACGAGGAGAAATTGATTATTTTGAATAAAGCTTTGAGAGTGCGATTAAAATTTTTTTTATTGAAGTAAAAGCAGTATTTGCAGAAACGTCGTATTTATAAAAGTATAATTTATAAAAATATAAGGAAGATTTCCATCGGGAAAATAGCCTCCAGCGTTTACCATTATCTTAGGAACGTGGAGACTTTTTATCGACTGAAATGTACTTTTATAAATATTAGGCTTCCAGAAAAAGCAAGAAATTAATTTTCACATCTAGTAAAACGAAGTTTCGCTTTTTTCGTGAGGAAATCGATTGTGCAATTTCTATTCATCGCAAATGAATCTTTTTGTTCCAGATATATGTGGATTGTCGTACGAAGACGAGTCCGTACCAAAGCCAAAATTGTTCTTACAGCTCGACGACACTCCTGTACGAATATTCAACATTTCCGAAAAATATTAACGTCATTTTATACTTATTACTTTTGGTTGGTTATCATATCTTCCCGAATTTCCCCTTAATTTTATAGTGAGTGTCTTTAGCAGTTCATTCAATAAATGTTTTCTTTGTTTTTTAAATTATTATACGCGAAGAGTATGTTATTCAAAGATTAAAGAGGAAATGAATACTGATTTTGTCAAATGAGATTTTTCCCTCTTATTCAGGGATAGATATGAAGGATCAAGATAAATTGGCCGGGAATCTTGGCTCCTTCAGAGAAGAGCAAAGAAAACGCTTCCACCATGACAAACATAATCGAAGGTAGGTATCAGGGACAATGGGACACACACACATGATGGCTGATTACGATTGGAGTTTGATGCATGACTACCTCGAAAGTATCACTCAAGCCAATCCCGAAAAAGAAGCTTAGTCAATGTCGAAATATTTAATAAATCTTAACCTTTTCAATTGAATTAAATTTTATTAGGTGTACAAATAAGCTCTCGGCCTGAGAGTAAAGGCAGTTGTATTGAATACGTGAACGATCAAATGTTCTCTGCAGGCCTAAACCCACATATTACCAACCCAATAGACTATTTCTCCGGACCAACGGCTTGACATAATTTTCAAACATACATCGTAATCATAGTGAGCAAATTAAGTTGCAATAACGCGCATATTAGCCACCGACTGCTTGTCGTGTTCGAATTTCAAAAAAATACTTTCAACGCTAAGTGAATGATTAGTCAGGCATTGAGAGAAGATCCATCAGTACCGTGAAGAAGTGGTTTCAAAGGTCCCGAAGCGGACATTTCGACCTCGAGGTAGACGAGAGAGCAAGAAACCCAACAAATGTTAAGACGAGGATTTGTAGCAGTTGCTGGACGAAGATCCTTGCCGAACGCAATCGGAGCTTGCTACTACATTGGGAGTTACCCAACGAAACATTTTCAGTCGTTTAAAAAAACTCGGCTAGACTCAAAACGGCATTATACATGCAAAGGACCTGAACCGCTCATATTGCTGCATGACAATGGCAGACGGCACACAGCCAAAAGGACCAGAGACGCTTTACATCCGTAGTGCTAAGAAGTTTTTCCACACCCGGCGTATTCGCCAGAATTGGCTCCATTGGATTTTCACTTGTTCCGATCGCTCCAACATCGTTTGACTGATAGCCACATCAAAACGTTCGATGAAGTAAAACATTCCTCTTACCGACGTTATCGACTCAAATCCAACATCTTTTCACCGCCAAGGAATTCGGAATCTGCCTGACAGGTGGGAGAAATGTGTGGAAGAAAACGGAGATTAATTTCCCAATTAAAATGTACCGTGATTTTAAGCAAATGAACCATTATTTACATGAAAAAATGCTGAAAACTTATTTGTACGTAGAGTATTAAAAAATTGTATATTTCCGTGTTCTTACGTACAGTATCAATATTAAGTGTTAGGGTAGGGTATAGAGATAAAATTTAGAAAAATATACAGGTTTGCGAGGAATTGTTTATAGTGAAGAAATAGAAATGAAAAGGGATGGGAGCATAGAAGCCCGCAAGGATACGCAAGGGAACATTGGAACTATATATTATTGTCAATCTATATTTTTCAACTACAAACGTACATATTCAACTTATTCTGTTTAAATATAAATATAACAATAGTGAAAAAAGGGAAAAACGTATGTATAAAGGAGAAAAAAATGCGTCTTAAATATTGACTGAACAATACTTAACTATAGTTAGAACGAGATTCTCGTACTTTCGATCACTGCGAAAGTTTTGTTGTTCACTTGTATTTGTTTTTTTTTTTCAGTATTCTTATGTGCCCTTATCCGCCTGATTGTTTTTTTTAGAACCACTTTTTCTTGTTTTGGCGTTTCAGCTTAACTTCAGTCTCGTCCACGTCCTTGTCGGCGTCCTTCTTATGGACTTTGCGCAATATTTTTTCCTTTGCCTTCTCCTTCAGTTTCGTCTTCTTCGATTTCCTCGAACGATTGCTCTCCTCCTCTTCGAGCTCCTTGACAAAGTCAGCCTTGTTTTTGGCTGCGAAAAAAAGTTAAGCGTCACAATGAAATTTCTTTTTTCTTCTCGTTGATATCCACTGGCGAGCTTTGCAGTCTTAATTGTGGATTTTTTTACCGGCGTATATTCCCATTTGTGTGTTTATACTGCGATCTTCCTCGACTTCCCGGCGTCTGTCCATCTCGAGGCACTCGACGATTTCGTTACGTCGCTCGACGATTTCCACCAACCTGCGATCGAAAATGAACATTTTGAGACTCACGGAAACTTAATGACCTCATCGTATATGCGATTCTTTACTATGACAATCCTTTGAACGGGTTACACCCAAGTCGTGGCCGAAAAGAGGAATTTTCGCGAATCTATTCTGGGAAAACGCGCAGGAATTTAAAACCATACTCTTGAATTAAAAAAAAATGGATTTCTTTTTTATATTGGAGTAATTTTTTTTTTAGATTAGTCTTTTTTTTTATTCAACAGTATGGTCTTAAGTACCGTTTACAATTTTCGTATAAACAAATATTTATAAATGTGGAAGATATTTTGTATAAAAAAATATTTCTGAATGTGGGCGTTCGTGCAGGCGACTGTTTGAAAAACGTCCTTCGCAGTGACCGCTGCTGCTCAGGCACAAATCATCCGTAATGAAAAATCCAAGCGCATTGAGTTTTTGCATGAAATTATCTTACTTACTATGAAAGTGCTTGAACGAAGAATTTAATGAAATATTGATTTTTGAAAAAATCATCGGTGTCCAAAGTGGAAATATCGATTTTCGGTGAAAAAACGCTCTATTTTCGTTAATAACAAAAAAATATGCATCGAAATTTTTTTCGTTCGAGCACTGCTCCTTGATATGTAAAAAAAAGCTTGTAAAATTTGAAGTTGATCAGTACAGTGCTTTCTGACATGTGTGGTCATCGATCGTGAAAGAATAATTTTGAGAAAAACGCTTTGCGGATTCGCGTAATCTACCTCTAAACGCTCCTTAATTTCAAAACGACTTCCTTCATTTCAAAAGGCACAGAAATTTTCAGAGATTATGTTTGACTCTTTGAGAATAGGTTGAAAACCGAAAATCGCTATTTTCAAAAATATCAACCACTTGTAAGTCCTTACCATGAGAACCTTTTTAAGCAGAGAATGGAAATCGGCAGTTTCGAAAGTTGTGATAAAAACAGTACACCGTTAGCGAGCGATTGGTTGGTAGGACATATTTTTCATGGACGAACCTCTGTATGAGGGTCTCTTCGCGCTGCTTATCGAAATCGGTTTTCGTCGCTTCCGGTTGGCACAGAAGACAGCGAATTTGATACTCGATATCGGCGTGTTCCTCCTCGAGCCTCTGCTGCCTTCGCAGTAGCATGAGCTCGGCTTGGCGGCGAAACAGTTCGTTCTTTTCGTTCACGAGAGCGAAGAGCTCAAGAACAAGTTCCTCCACGTCGAAGCCCAAGCTTGTTGCTGAAAAATAATTTTTTTTTTCTTCACGTCGTTCAAATTGTGCCCGATTATTGTAAAATTTCCGCTTTGTGGAAAAATGAATAAGTCAATATAATTATTGCAAATAAAAAATTGGCATTGTCCCATGCTTTTTCAATATTAGCAATAATTGTCTTTTGATTTCTAAAAATAAGCGATAATTGTATTTTGATTACGAAAAAAGAGCAAAAATTGTCTTTTTACTATCTGAAAATGAGCAATAATGATGTATTTTGCTTTCTAAAGGACAACATTATTTTCATTTTCCTTTAGCACTAAATTTTCACGATTATCCTAAATATTTACGCAGACATGGCTTGATTGAGTTTGTTTGGGTTTGATTCATGTTCCTAATAAGGGTTCTGAAAAATGTTTCAGTGATATTCCTCGTCCAAATCTGACAAAAAGAATGTGTGCGATTCATGGTCGGCCGTTGCTTGGATAAAAATGTAGATACGTCCCACAGACCTTCATGATCTTGAAGTTTGCATCATTAGAATGCAACGAAAGTTAATTTTTCTTCTATAGCCAATTTTTTTCTCCTACTTAGGGTACGATCATCAGCTAAACGGTTTTTCTTATCTTCACTGAAGAACGATCTTACACTCTAAAAAAGTTATAGGCCGTGATAAAGATGAAGGAATGAAAAATATAAAAGAACTTCCGTTCTATTCCAACGATGCAAGCTTCAACGCCAAAGAGTTTCAACTTCCAACAATCAATTCCACTACAGGGTTTTCGAGAACAAAAGAAAGATTGAAATTTAACCAGTTCAACACGGTCTCTCACGAAGGTTCGGTAATACCACTGATTGCAGCGAATACATTAGTAAAAGACGTTTGAGCACCTTCGATCGGGTAAATTCAGATTTTTCCAAGTTTCTGCGCATAATTGGTTGGATTTTGTTTTTCTTGAGAACGATGGAGCGCACCTCATGAAAATGTCAACCTTGCGCGGTCTTCAATGTGTTGAATCGCTTTAAAAAAACTCACAAAATTCACGAATACTCTTGAATCCTTCTACCACGTGAATCCACGATTGTTCGACTATAAAACTCATTATATGTATTGCTATAAGTTGCTAACAACTGCCAGGGATTTCGAAGTGGAATGTCGCTTGGGACGAGATCGTCTCAGTGCGAGGGTCCAGGGTTAAATTTCTATTCGACGAATGGACCTTCCAAAAGAATCAATGTCCTTGACCGTTGATCGGTGCAAACGCTCTGGACTCGATTTTTTCGATCAAATTCTTCGGTTTACGGACCTTCGGTGGCATCGCCCGTTTCTGCTCTGTCCCTTATCAGCTGTTCCAATCTAACACCCTGCCTTTCGAGGCCTTGCTGTTGCATCTCGATCTCGTCGAGCTCGAGCTTCACGTCCTTCAACGACATCACCTTGATCTGTCACACGATGGAACATAAAAAAAAACATTTGAATCGTTATTATTGACCTCATTATTTATCGTTATTTATCGTTATTTATAGTTACATTTCGTAAAAAATTATTAATCGGATAGTGGACGTACTTTTCGCCTGTGAGGAATAGGCCTCGCGGGTGCGGGTCCCTTTTTCCTCTTCCACTTTCCGTGTGAGCTCTTGTCCGCGTACACGTCGTAGGAGCTCATCGTCTCATCGTCGCACGACAACGTCGTCATGCTCTGCTTGCTTCTGTTAGCCTCGTCCTTGTCGTTCTTCGCTTCCTGCTTCCACGCCTCGTAATCGCCCGGCTCGGTTGTTTTGTCGCTGCCGATTATCGGCGATTCGGCGAGGGTCATACTCGACGTGAGATTCGTGCTGCATGGTGTACTCGTTGGGACTGGAGGTGGTGGTGGAGCCGCTTTTGCTTTTCTACCTCTCGGAATCGTTCGCAGAGAATTCGTCTATAAAAATTCAGTCGCTCGTAATTGGCACAATGGACAAATCAAGCATTAAGGGGCTATACCAGTGTGACACGTTCGAAAAATCGATTTTTTTCGTTGCCTCTTTCGACAGTTTATACTTTCAAGAATTTATTCCCCGAATGGCAGCCTTCTAAAGAGCAACCGCTCGTTGGTATACAATCGATAGTTAAATCTTTGAACGCGTTTTTCTCGAAATGAGATTTTTCAAATTTGCTGACATTGTAACTCAAAGAGCAATTATCCGATTGACTTGAATTTTGAACTGAGTACTCTTGAATATATTTACTCCACAATGACGTAGGATATTTTTGATTGGATGAAAATTGACGATTTGGCATTGAAAAAAACGACCATTTCATAGACAAGAAAACATACGTTTTTTTTTCATAACTACGCCGTTTCGTTGGATTTTGATATTTTTCGAAAATCCTACGTCATTGTACAGGAAGTATCTTGAAAAAATTATGTAATACAGGTAAAATATAGCCAAATATATTCTTAATTTTCCGAAACATTTAATTGAGTACTTTTCTTCCAAAAAAATCCCAAAAAACAGCCAAATTTTCACCGTTCACACTAGTATAGCCCCTTAAGTTTTTTGTTAAAATTGGTTTTTTGCAACGACTGTGCCATCTGTATTTGTTAATGTTCAATGTTATTGGGGCAAAACTCTTGAGGCGTTACATCTGTAGAATGAAAGTGTGGACGGCGTTTTTCTTATTGGCTCAAATAATGTATAAACCTTACGAGAACGAAATTCAAATCAAGAGACGCGGCAGCGTCTCGACGCCAAGTAATAAAAAAAATGTCCGTTTGGGTATAAAATTATACGCGAAAAAATTTGAAAATGATCTTCAAATAGTACCTACACAGTTTTTCAAAACATAATTTCGAGAAAAGCGCAACAAAAAAAAAGGATAAACCTGGCCGTTGACCAAAAACGTCATATCGCGGTCAATTTTTTGAAATTTTTCACAATCTTTGTTGCAGGTTGCAATTAAGACCCTAGGCTATGAAACGGTGCAATGGAAAAATCAGATTTTTCAAATTACGAGCTTATGGAGACCGCTCAAAAGAACAGTGGTACGCGATATGTTTCAGCATTTATAAAGAAGCTCTTCAGTAAATACTCGATGAAAAACACTTTCATTGGCTCGAGGCGTCACCACATCATCTCACTCTACATGAATAGGAAAAAAAGTTCGGCCGCTTTTATTATTGGCGTCAATGTTTTATAAACATCACAAGAATGATATACAAAAGGCATTATACGCGAAATTTTTTCTATCATTCTAACATGAATCTATTCATGCATAAACTACCCACCCAAAAGATCCAAACATTTTGTACAATTGTTTCATTGTGCTTTTTCTTATGATAGCTGAGGAACGATGTTTTAAAATTCAACCAAAACGGCTGCTAATAAAAAATGTCGTATGCATGGCATTTTTATCGTCATGGTGGTTTTTCTCGGAGAGTCCCGGACACCCCGAACTTGAGCAATTTGAAAAATCACTTGCCTCGAATGAAAATATGTTTAATCCAAATTGGAGGGAATGGATGAAATTGGTTTTCGTTTCGATATTTGATTTTATCGTTGTATACTCACGCTGGCCGTAAGTGCGTCGACCGACCACGGCAGGGAATCCCCGCCGGACGTGAACAATTCTTTGACAATGGGTGGCGGCGGTGGTGCGGGTTTCTTCTTTCTGTAAGTTCCGCCGGGTGTCGAGGTCGATCCTGTGCTCGCTAGGGAACTGTTCGACGCGTAAATGTCGCCCCGAGTCAGATCGTTCTTCCACGGCGACAGGGACGAATCTGCGGTCTGTCTGTTGATAAAAAATGCGTTAAGAATAAAGGGAGAGCGTAGGTATTCCAACCACGCATTGGGTCTTAATCCGGTATTAAAATTGCCCGCGTAGATACATTTTTGGAAGTGTTTTCTGTTGTTATTTTGAGTTAAATTAAGTTAAATTAGAGTCAAATTAAGATCAATTAAGTTCAAATCACCTTACGTTGAAATGTTTAAGTTAAATTAAGTTTAAATTACCCGCATAGGGTAATTGTCATACTGGATGAAGGCCTTAGGCCACAGTAACGGGTATAAAAACATGTGCGAATTTAACAATTTTTTTTCGTATGAAAAATTCATTCACTCATAAAATTAATTACACATCTATTTATTATGAATATCAAGCTGTTAGAAAAAAAATATATATATTTTTTTCTATGTACAAAATGGCCGACTACTCGAAACAGCTTTTTCCAGTTGGCGTGAGAGATAACGTCAACAATTTTCACTCGATTTACTTCAAATTTAAAAGTTATGTATAAATGTGAAAATAAATAAATAAATAAATATATATATAGTAATATACAAAAAAATTAAGTATGAAAAATCTTTTTTACTTTTTATGGTAATGTAAAAAAGTTTTTTCATATTTAATTTGCCTGCCTATCTATATATATAAGCAGGCAAATTGAATATGAAAAAGATTAAATATAAAAAACTAAAAAAAAAATTTCATACTCAATTTTTTTGTATATTACTATATATATAGTAATATATTTATTATAGGCAGGCATATATATAATTAAATATGAAAGGTTAATGAAAAAAATGTAAATTAAATAAAAAATTAAATATGTATAAATAAATACGAAAAATCTTTTTTACAAATGTATATATATATATATATACATGTATATATATAATATATAGAAGATTAAATATGAAAATATGAAATATATATATATATATATAGAAAAAGATTAAATATGAAAAACTAAAAAAAAATTACATACTCAATTTTTTTGTATATTACTATATATATAGTAATATATTTATTATAGGCAGGCATATATATAATTAAATATGTATAAATAAATATGAAAAATCTGCCGCATCTCTAGATACATTTTCTACCGCTGAACGCGCCGAACGCTTTCAGCGTTGCCAGATCGCCGGTGCTATTCTGCTTCAGTCGCTTCGTAACTCTAGCGTCGCTAGACATTGCCTCATGTAAATCGTTATATCTTTGAAACTAGGCGGTCAAAATTCATGACTCGTTTTACCCGCTTCGTCATACGTTCATCTGTAATTGACAACTTTTAAAGAAAAATCGGTAGAAAAGTTTCGACGTTATTGCACGAAATGTGAAGTTTTCCACAGTTCCCCATAAGGACACGTGCAAAACCGTGCAATCTTCGATCTTCAATATCTCGAATACAGAACGGTGAATCCTTTTGAAATTTTGCAGGCAATCATTCAATAGCGTCTAGAACGGGTCGTCAAAATAAATAACCAATGTATGGAAAAACGCCTCGTCGAGGCTACAAGTTTAAGCCTGACGACCTTCAAGAGATGCAAAGTGCGTTGACCCTAACGACTCTAAGGACGAATATGAGATCTCGCAAGGAAACGTCTATCCGTTGTACCTGATCGTCCGTGGCTTAGGAACGGGAGTATCGGCATTAGACCCGCGATCCCGAGTTTCGTCCTCGCTCTCGTGATCCTCGTCGTCGTCGCTCCAGAACGGATTGAGATTGATCTTGGGTGCTTTCAATCGTCTCTTGGCGGGTGCCTCGTTGGCGAAATTCTCGTTTCTCTCGATTTCGGTGCTTCTGGAGATATTTCGTGCAGCTGGACGAGGTGGCGAGACGATTGGTCCGTTTTCCTCGTCCTCGTCGCTGCTGCCGAATGGATTGTTCGATACCCGACCGGAGGGTGACAGTTGATTGGGCCGATGGTCGATTGTCCGAGCAATCGGACGATCATCCTCATCGCTGTCGAACGGATTGAGATCTTTCGGATAATTTTCATCCTCGCTGAGATCGATCCCCGAGGCGTCGAGTACCGTCACCTCGGACGTAGTTTTCGCCTCGAGTTCGTCCCTTCGAGTTTTGCGTTTGGGCACTACGGGCAAAACAATTTCGTTCCCCATTGGCGCAGTCTCGTTCGAGATTGGCTCCTCTACCCTCGTGTCTTCTTCGTCAACGTTGATAGGCGCTACTGTCGCTCGATGAACGTTCTTCGTCGCCGCTCGACGCTCGTTCTCGTTCGCGGTGTCGCAAGTGTCTCGCTCTTCCTCCTCGTCGTCGTTGTCGTTCCTGTTCGTCTCCCGGAGGCTCGTGGAGGCAACAACGAGCGGCACGTCCGCCCTGTTGTTTTCCTCGACTTTTTGCCTCTCGAACATCCTCAAGCGTCTCTGCACGAGGGACAACGTTTGCTCGTCGTCGATTATTTCCTTCCTCGCGTCAGCATCGATATCCGGGCCAATTTTATCTTTGGTATTGTCGCGTCTCGTCGAGTTCTCGTCGTTGCTTTCCAACCGGGCGTAAAGTTTTTTCGTGTCGACTTTTGCCGCCA